>CM061533.1:234554522-234691265 GCA_030545055.2 Neoaliturus tenellus
ATCAAATGAGGAAATGGATGGTAAATAAATAATACCAACGAAAAATAATGAAATACCAGGAATATATGTTGAAAAAATTTATAATTTCAACTAACTGAGTAGCGAAGAACAATTTTTTTGGCAAATGAAGTAAGAAAAGCATCAAAACAAATACTTACAATTTTTTACCTATAATATATTGTACTTTTGCCCAAACAATAGTGGAAATAACTGTAAAAACAAGTTGAGTAGAATTGTTGCAACTATGTTCTTATTTTTGCATTAAATTCGTTATTCTCGTTTTATTACACCAAAAAATTAAATAAAGACCTAATATTTAACGCATAGGCCAAAATTTAACTTTTAGATAAATAATAAGTTACATACCTCTTCCTACAGTCCATGGCATGTAACCTAATACAAGCCTTAAATTCACAGTTCAGGGGCTAAACAATGCATTTTAAATTAAATTTTAGTTTAGAGGCCCCTAAAAAATAATCGGAATCCATTGTATCGGAAGTGTTCAAATAATAAATACTAAAGAGTAGTACATTGAGTTGTTATGTTCTGGACGTTTAAGTAGGCTTTATAATCTTAAATAAATTGGAATTTTAATGTGCTCATTTCTCTAGTTTTCTTAATATGAAAACATCGTCATTTTACAGTGTAGATAAAACCTATAAAAACAACATTAATATCCACTTATCAGTTTTTAATTTAATAGAACATTCGATAAAGCTTAGAAAACTTTTTAAAAAGTGTTTACAATAAAATAAAATTTTATTCTCCTCTTAAGTGCTTTGCTTTGTGAAATATTTTTGCAAATCATAGATCTGAATACGCAAAATCGATAATATGATATAACAATAACTAACAAATGTGTTATAACATGGTTGCTCTTCATTCTTCATCGGAATTATGCAATGAATAAAGTAACATTGTAACATCGCAGTTTACTGCAATTGGTAAATTGTCACTTTTTCCCTCTGTCTAAACTGACTCTTCTCTCTACACAGCACAACTATAACTTTTTTGGTAGTAAACTAACAATAGCTCAATACACTTAAATTTTACTAGTTGTTGCCCGTCGATACTCGACGGATATAACTCCATTAGTGGTAAATGAAACGCTATAATAGTACAACATGTAAGGTAGTCTATAAAATATACTTCTTTGAACTGCCATACCAAGAACAATAATAGCCTATATTTTACGGAAAATACTACGATTTTAGTTGGAGCGTCGGAAAAGTAGGCCTATTCCGTAAAACCAATAATGTTGCATCCGTGTACTTATAGGCCCTATACTCTCTAGTATTTTATAAACATGTCAATTTGATTGTTTAGGTATAGGCGCAAACCTAATTAGCCTAAGGAAACCTTTCTATTAGGTTCAACAACATCAGAAATAAGTAGACCAATATCCACTTGTAGGCCTATTGGATAAATTGTTCTTAACAGTTTTTTCAAGAATTAGGAAAGGCCTAGAGTGTTGTAACTTATGATGGTTGGCTTTAACAAATATTGGTGTATTGGTGTATTGGTGTATAGGGTAGGATAGAACGTAGAGAAACCATTTATAACCACTTTCATATCGCAATATTTATGCTGTAGTGTGCAAGTTTAAATAACTATCCAAATTTAAAGAATACAAATTTATTTCACAGAAAATTACATAATTTTAGTTGGAGTGTCTGTCAAAGTAGGCCTATAGGCATATTCCTTAAAAACAATAATGCTGCACCCTTACTATGTAATACAGACACTCTTTAGTATTTTATAAACATAAAAAATCGATTGTTTACTTAGGCCTAAACCTTGGTAGCCTAATCAAAGCGTTAGGCTATATTAGTTAAAAACATCAAAAAATAAGCAAGCGTAAACTATCAATTTGTAAACTTATTAGTTAAATAAATAAGTTTTTTTTTAGTTTGAACAGGCCTATAAATATTTTACTGTATCTATTTTGCTTAAAATAAATATCGGTACCATCAGTAAAACATTTAATAATGACGCCGTTATTGGACACACTACAAAAAGTATATTTGTTAAGATCGGTCTGGAACCCGGGCCGTTTGATTAAGAGTAAGTCTCGCTATCAACTGCGCCACAAATACTGATAAGCAAGTAAAGCATTACAAAATTGCAAACGACAAATTGATTGTACGAAGAATTTCCGATACATCGTTTCTTTTAATACAAATGTGAGCAATTTATTTAAACTAAACCTTCACAAATTAGTCTTAATTTTAAAGCAATCAGCTATTTTACATAATTAAGCAACTTTCTTTCCATTTAAAGGATAACATCATAATAATTGTAAACGTTTTTAGGTACTGACCATAATAAACCAAATCCTTCATGAACTTTTGTTCATCCACTCTGTATTTAGACAAAATACCTCGTGTGTTTACAATTAGCTGATTGAAATCTTGTAAAATAAATTGTTAAGGTTTGAAAATGTCGACATTTTTAATTTAAGGGAGTAAGATAACGTTAATTATATGGTTAAGCAACTTTCTTTTCATAAATGACAATACATCATAATAATTGTAAACGTTTTTAGGTACTGGCCATAATAAACCAAATCCTTCATGAGCTTTTGTTTATCCACTGTATTTAGACTAAATACCTCGTGTGTTTACAATCAGCTGATTGAAAGCGTGTAAAATAAATAAATTGTAAAGGTTTGAAAATGTCGATATTTTTAATTTAAGGAAGTAAGATAACGCTAAAGTAAATAAAATCTGCTAATATACAAAGGTTTACGTTTTATTTGGTACAAACTGCGTGTAAATTGGTCCAGTGGAAGCCTCAGACGAACTGTCCAAAGGATTGGAAATGTTGGCTTTTTTCCCCATGTTAAATCTCCATAAGAAAAGTTTATTTTTCATTTTTGACCGATTTAACGTAAATATTTTTGAAATACGATTAAAACCTGCTAATATAGAACCGAAAACGTTTATTTTGGTACAACCCGCATGTAAATCGGTCCAGTAGAAGTCTCAGACGAACTGTCCAAAGGATTGAAAATGTTGGCTTTTTTCCTCCATGTTAAATCTCCATAAGAAAAGTTTATTTTTCATTTTTGACAGATTTAACGTAAATATTTTTGAAATACAAATAAAACCTACTAATATAGAACCGAAAACGTTTATTTTGGTACAACCCGCATGTAAATCGGTCCAGTAGAAGTCACAGACGAAGTGTCCAAAGGTTTTTTAACTTTGTGTTTTAAATATATAGATAAGGCTATAAGTTAACTAAGGTACAAAAATCCGTTAAGTATTGGATGGAATATGAAAATCTGTAATACAGAATTACAAACACATCGCCATAAAATATGGGATACCAAATTAAAAAAGCATGTTTAAGCTATTGAAAATGTTATGTGCATTGGATTTTCATATTCTAAAGTAATATTGTTCAGAAAAAGTCAATTTTACAATATTCAGGTGGGATGCTTTTATTTCCAATGAACAAAAATCTTTTTAAATTAAAGTACTGTAATTTACTTACTTGAGGCGTGTCAATTTGATATGTGTCATTTTTTAAGACGATAACGCACACCTGGAAATAACATCTAAATTCATGAAGCTTTTCTCTTACAATGCATTGGTTGTATTTAGTTTTTATGTGTAAGTTAATGCAAAACCATAAACCTACATTTACATTCAAAACGTTAATAAAAACAAGTAAGTAAAAAATTTATTGAAAATTTTTGTAGTTTTCAGATAATATCAACAACATATTGAGATTTGTTAGTTCGCATACAAATTTGAGAGAAAATGTATTGGTTTATTCCAAAAATCTAAACGTAAAGTTACATAGTCAGCAATTATCGTATTTATATCTGTTAGAAACATCGGACGCTGTTAAAATTCAAATATTTCCTTCTGACAATCTTTTGACCTACGATATTAAATACAATATATAGGTATGTATAAACACAATAGAAATTATTTAATAACATCCGTACCACTCGAGTGATAAGAGAAAGTATAAGTATTATAAAGTAGATTTGCGGACGTTGAGGAATATTCGATTAATGAATTATTATTCATTTTGTTAAAAGGAACCAAATTGGAAACCCTTCATTGACTTTGTAATCTTTTAGCAGAATTTTCATGAATTCATTTGAGTTAAAATACATTTAATATGTACTTCTGACCTAGTTTTGGAAGAAAGATACCCAATTTGTTAGGTTTCTTACTCCGACAGACAGGTCATTATCATATAGTAAAGACTGTTAAGGCAACCTCCATCAGAGATCTTGGATTTCACGAGAAAGTTCTGTTAGAGTTTGATCTGAGAGCTTGAGAAGCCAAAGTTGCACAGTATTCTTTGAAAGACAAAATTTAATGTTATAAGAAAGGTTCCTTTTTAAACTGAATCGAAATTTTAAAAATTAATTTGAAAACTTTAAATAATTTTAAGGTTACTTATGAGGGTTACGTACTTATGATTATTTAGGTTTTTTTATAATTATTTTCTTTTTTGTGATAGCTGATGGTAAAGTATTGGTAAAAAGACAAAGTAATGGTAGGGCCTATAATAATTTGAAAACCATAGTTGCATGAGTTATGGCGAACATGAATTATTGTAAATTTGTGCCAAAAACTCGAATGAAAAGAAGCGATTTCTTTTAAATGATTATATTTTATATGCGCATTGTGTAGTACCAGTACTCATCAAAGTTAATTCTATCAAAACTCCAATGCAAATGTTTCAAAATTTAAGACCTGTATGATTGTTTCAATCTCCAATTCTATATAGAAAAGAGCTTATTGAATTTGATAAAGGTGATAGATTGCACTTACCACCAAGGCAACTAACATAGTAGAGAGAAGAACGGTTGCTGCCCACACTTTGTGGACTGACATTTTGTAGTTTTCTTATTCTAGTACAATAACAGCACCAGTCCTACAGATCTTCTCGAGTCTACTCTAGCTGACCAATAGACATTCTCATATTAGAACAAGTTTTATCTAGATAGATAATTTCAGTTATCTGGAAACTGATTGAGTGACATCAGTGCACAATCATTGTTTGGTTGGCCGAGTAAATAAGCTAAATTGAGCTTAATTGGTACATCAGAATATCGTTTCTGAATTACGTAAGCAAATTAAGAGATTGGCGGGCAACTCAAGTGAGTTGCCCGCCAATCTCTTAATTTCAAGTGATTTCAATTTCAAGTGATTGAAATGAATTTTGAATGGGATTAGTCATACGGCGTACTCGGTAAAATTATGATATTTAGTACAAAGATGACCGCTCTTTTGAGAAGGACTGAGGTCCTTTCAATTTCGGGTATTGAAAAAATATTCGTAGGTATTACATTTATTTAAAACAGTTTAATGACCGTTTAAACAGTTTTGACCGTACTTATGAATCTTATGATCGTACTTTACAATGACCGTTTAATGACATATGAGGAACAAATTGAATTTACGAAATTGAAAACCGGTAGGGCGACCCTTAATTTTTGGAACATATAGTAGGCCTATTTATATATTTTAGGCCTTATTTTTAGGCAGTTACTTATTTCGTTGTTTAGAAATCATCTTGTTTCTACATTGTATGACGGACTGTTGGTTTGCAATCAATTTAAAACACCTTACGTGGCACACCCTGTATTTTTTTTTGTTTTATATTCTACCCCTGTTTCAAATATCAGGGTCTTTTTATTTAATATTTTGTAAAATCTTAAAAAAGTAATATCTTTAAACGTAAAACTAAAAAAGGCAAATACATAGAAATGTAAATTTTTAAATAAAAGTTTTATATTGTGCAACGGAATGAGTTTCTTAATGATGGACTTTTTTCTCAAGTATCTCGTTAAGTATAGCCACAGTACGATATACGTAACGATACATGTAACGATAATGGGTTTGAAATTGGAAAAAACACAAGCAAACCAAATTCAAACAGAAAAAGAAAATATTTACTTGCCGACAACAAATTACTACAAAAAGAAATATTGCCTTGAAAAAATTGAAGGTATCGGTTTAATAATCGGTGCAAGAGGAACTATTCCTAATTCAGCAGTAAATTTTAGCAAACAATTCGGACGGCCTTCAAAATTATTAATTCAAATTTCAACAAGTATTCTCAAAGACTCAATCAAAATTTTAAGACAGCATTTATATTCCAAATTGTGTAAACCTTTAATATGTATGTAAACCTTCATTACAACTATATTTAATGTATAAAAATTCAATCGTATTATGGTATTCTTTGTCTTAGGCAACCCTAATGAGGGAAGATTGTTATTCTTATTGAATAAAGTTATATACTTGAATACTGCGAGTATGAGTATCATAGTTTCACACCCATGAAAAATTTATCAAGGGGGTTTATGTTTATTTTTATAAGTTTAAAATCCCGAAACATCGTTAAAAATTTAGAAACGGAAATTGGAGATTGTTTTTTGTTAGCTAATTCATCCGAAACATTCACATTCGAAATTTGACTAAAACCGGTAAAAAATTGTACGACTCCTAAAATCGTGTTCGTCAGGAGGTGATGTTATGAACTTTTATTTATTTATTTATTTATTTATTTTCTTGCTTTATTACAGGTACAATACCTAATTACAATAAAGCAGTACTTACAAACTAATTAATTACAATGCATATGCCTAATATAACACAAAAAATACACTTGGCTTCTGGCTGTTAGGAAAAATAATATATATAAATTTAAGTTTAAAATATCGTACCCATCACTCATTTATGGGTCAAAAACATTATACATATGCCTATAAGCCTATGTATAATGTTTTTATAATGTTATAATGTTTATATAAGCGTATTTATGGGTTCATTGTGTCACGGCGAAGCCCACGAACAGTTTAATTTCTTGAAATAATCGCTTATAATGTTTGTTGTAACAATGTGTATTGAGCTTAACAATAGTTAAACCCATTATATACGTTTTTACAATGGTAGATTTTGGGGTGGTAGGTAATGATGGTGGAGTATGTTTTTTTTTGTTTTGGTTTTTTAAGCACATTAGGGCTTGTACAATAATTGAACGTATTATGAAAAAAGTCCATTAAGAAACCAAATATACAACTTTTACTATTAAACATACTAAATTCTTATAAACAAATAATTAAAACCTGTTAAAATCAGAAGATATTCAATAATTTACCATGATAAAGGATTTAGAAGCGCCAGAAAGTTTACTGCAGTGCATAACTGCAATGCTTATAGCAATCAACTTTATGCAGGCACCACTTAAATCACACTTTAATGTCCATAACTATAAATCTGCCTATTAATAAGTGGTTGAATGAGACTATAATAAATAATAGTATACAAATAAATCAAAATATGAGATTTTTAATAATTTTACCAAGTAAAAAATCGATTTGCATTATTTATATTATATAAGACTATGCTACTGTACATAGTTTTTCAGCCGTTTGTGAAAAATCCAAGAAAACATTTCAAAACGACTGTGTCAAATAAGAGACACGATTTCAAATGTCACTAATGTCTATAGGTGCCAAGAAGGAAAAGTTTCTGGGAATACCAAACATACAAAAAAAAGCTACCACTAAACATCTAGAAATCATAGTTGAAGAGGATCTAACATGCAACATTCGGAAGATATTGTAGGAAACTGAGTAGTGACATATTTGCACTTAGAAGTGTAAAAGCCACCAGTAGGCCTACATTTTATGTTGTTAAAACTACGTATAAAACACTCTTTGAAGGCCATATTAGATATGGGGTTTTTCTGTGGTGATGTGCCTATGAACATAATTTAAATCGTGTCCTTGTCTTTAAAAAAAGTTATGGCCATTGGGTGATTACAAGAGGTCGAGTTGTCGAGAAGCATTAAAAAACTGTGCAATATTAACAGTAATAAGTATCTATTTACTGCAGGTCACTACTTATTTGCCTGAGCTAAAACTTTACTCCCTCGTAACAAAGACTTATACCAACATAATACAAAAGAAATGCACAAGACTTAAATTTACAGGCACAACACACAAAGAGGCATGAAAGTAAACCTTTTTACATTGGTGCAAAACTTTATAATACGAGTACAATCCCAGAAGAAATCAAAAGCCCCTGCCCCACCATCCTAAAAGAAAATATTCAGAAATTTCTTTTATGTCGACCTTTTTATACCATCAAAGAATTCTTAGAGTAGAGAAACTTTTAGTGTATTTTGAGTTAATGTACAAAATTCTATTACAATCTTGAAAATTGGTTATAAAAATCATTCTCTCTGTTTCTCTCAACACTTTTCTCTTTATTTTAAGTCTGGCATTGTAACTATTTGTACGTATTTAAATGCAAATAGGTTCTTGAAATAATTATTCTCTTTGTTTAAGGATAGTGGAAATAACAAATAAAAAAGTCAATAATAAACACCACTTTCAAGAACATTCACTTGTAAGAATCCAAGTCTTAAGAATCCGTTTTGTTTTGTATTTATTATATTTATATTTAAAGAAAAAATTATTCATATTTAATAAAACTTTTTAACGGAAGACTACAGTATTAATCCTTGTCAATATGTTACAAAAGGCCAATGGATATATTTGATAAGTAACTTCATCCAACAGTATAAGTGTTTCTCAAGCCCTGAAAGGAAAGTATACTTATGGAAAGGGGTTTCAGAGTGCAAACACCATTAAGAGATTAGTGATTGAAAGCAAACTAACAATATTTGGCGAAGAGAACAATTACGCATACTCAACAATTACTCTTTAAAGTCAACAGAGTGACTATTGTTTTCACCATCATATATGAATAATTTCATTATTATACTTTAACTAAACAATCTAATTCGTCCAAACATAAAAATAACTGATAATGTTTTACATTCGAATTGTTAAAAATAAAAAAGTGCCTTTAGTATTTAATCTACTTAGTTAACTTCCCCTGGTAATAATGTTTAATTATTTAACGTAACAATTAAGAGAATGATTTTATGATCAATTAAATATAAAACGAGAACAGTATAAAAGTTATTTTTAAAGAGGTTGGTCTTTTTTCCTTACTCTGCCCCGTCCAAATAGACTATTGATCTGTGCGTGGATCATATTAGACAAAGTAAGGGGGTAAGCCACTACAGTACAAGTGAATGGTACTGATACGTAAAACATAATTCCTGTAAGACGCGGATTCAAACCCACGACATCACTGCCATAGTCCTGAAGTCCGGGACGCTAACCACTACGTCACAGACTCACCCCAAGCGTATTCTTATATAAATAACTTTTCTTGTACTATCTTGATTTTCTTGATATCAAAATACGCTAAAAGAAATTCATCTTGCCTACGAAAGTAGTGCTTCTCATTTGTGGACATCCCATACTCTCCAAAGTTTAATCACCTTATGATACGGTTTGAGTGTTTGACTATACTGCAAAAGATTAATGCTGTGATGTGCAAAAATCTATGAATTAACTTTGAATCTTCACTGCTACAAAATGGCTACACATAAATTAATAAGTTTGTAAGCTGAAGAACTATATCGTATTAACCAAACATTACAAATTTTGATAAGAACAATTTAATATTAAATTTGAATATCGATGTTGTTTAAGACTATCTTTCGTTTTAGTTACGGGAGTAGTATCCCCCAAAATGTAACCTAAATCTTTTAACTGAAATGACAATAGTTTAAAATTAATGGGATTTTTAAAAGAAGATCTTCCCCATCTAAATGTATCATTGGGTAGTCCAAATAAACAATGTAAAATCTATATACACGTGCACGTCGACCGTGTTTAAGACCGGTATAATGGTGAGTACTAGTGTGATACCAAGTGCAAACATCCATATGCTAACGAAATTATTCAATTTGTGATTTTTACACAAACAATTTTTTCTATCGCCATTAAGTTAATTTGCTCTCATTTTCAATAACACGGAAATATGGTATACATTGTAAATAATTTTAGGATATAAAAATTACGAAAACATTTTGTGTTTGAACACTTTTTGAAGCTGATGAAAACCTTAACTCATAATCACCCTAAAATAATATAAACACCATAAATATTATCTTTCTTATATGATATGTATGAAGATTAAATACAACTCTCTCTACATTAAATAATAGTATACTAAAATAAAATATGAGACCTGTGATAATATTACCAAATAAAATAGGCTAAACCCGTTAAAATCCCAAGAAATTCAATAATTTACCACAATAAAGGATTTGGATAATGGTACAAGGCGTGCATAACTGCAACGCTTGTAGCAATCAACTTTATACAGGCAAAACTTAAATCACACTGTAATGTCCATAACTATAAATCTTGTAATAATACAAGATTTATAGATCTTGTATTATTACTTAATTGACATCCAAAGTAACCAAAAGTTGCTAATAACTGATAATTTTTGACATCCGAATTGCTAAAAATGAAAACGTGCCTTTGTAAGAGTATTTAATCTACTTAGTTAACTTCCCCTCGTTAGAATGTTTAACCATTAGCGTAATAATTAAGAGAATACAGGGTGTATTGCGATAAGTGTAACAAACTTTACCAGTTGATTCCTCACATCAAGAAAAGAAAAAAATGTCATAAAAAAACATAGGTCCGAAAATCTTTTGTGTTCGAGTTACAGCCAATAATTGAATTTTTACTAATTTAAGAATACTTATTGGACATTTCTGCCTCTAAATGAAAAAATAACAAAGATATTATGATAAACCTTTCACGGTTAGATAGATTATAAAATTTCAAAGCAGTTTGAACGCTATTTTGCATTAAAACTGCTTTATTTAAAAATGTCAGGTTAAAAAATATTTTTTGTTTTTGATTGAGTATTTAATCATAAATGTTGCAGTTTTTGTATTATGGTAGCAGTGACTGCTACTAGCCTCATTGTGCTTATACCCAGCTGACAATATGAGTAGTGCAAATTTGAGGATGCTGGCCCAGGTCAAGGTCACCTGAGGGATGACGTCATCGAGGTCAATGACCTCACCGATGACGTCATCGATGACGCAATCGATGACGCAATCGATGACGTCATCACCAATGACGTCACTTCCATGACGTCACACCCATGACGTCACAGAAATGACGTGCTGATGACGTCATCACCCCTTACGTCATCAATATGACGTCACCGACGCCACTGAGGTCAAGGTCACGCCGAAACTTAAAATTTTTTGGCACTTTTGCCGTTTCTCGCACTACGCTCCGAGTTTCAGTCACATTTCCCGTGACCTTGACGACTTGGAGCGAATTTGCGACGAGAAACGGCAAAAGTGCCAAGTTAAAATTGAGTTTGCGACATGACCTTGCCTATATGGCCAATAGGTGATCCCTCAGGTGACCTTGAACCAGCACAACACCCTCAAATTTAATATTACTGTGACTTTGAAAAATTTAACAACGGAGTGCCGACACCGACGCGCACCCTACGACAGCCGCCGAGCGACTGATCTTCAGACTCTGTGTACTCTAGGTATATCAGCTCAGGAGACTAAGACTATAAACTGTCAGGAATGGGAGTAACTAACTGAACTTTGCAAGGAAAAGTCATTTCATCCAATATTTTAAACAAATCCTCATCAGTAAAACTTATATTAGTCTGTTTGTTATAAAACTTAGGGTGTCCGCGCAACAATTTACACCACTTGGCTAAAGTCGAAACCCGCTTGACCTTGAGCGGTGGACACTAAGCAACTAATAAAGATTTAACACGACTAATTTAATATTACTGTGACTTTGAAAAATTTAACAACGGAGTGCCGACACCGACGTGCACCCTACGACAGCCGCCGAGCGACTGATCTTCAGACTCTGTGTACTCTAGGTATATCGGGAAGTGGAGGGGGAAATTTCAAGGTCATCCAAACGGAGTTTTAAAAAGTTAAAGAGTAGAAAGACTACTCTTGTGCTTCCTGGGCGGTGAGAGTGCAGCTTAAATAAACTTAGTAGAGGGCAAAGGTCAAGGTCATTCAAATTAAGTTTTAAAAAAGATGACTAGTCGTCCTCATCGTCCGTACTACTTTCCGATGATGAAGAAGAAGAAGGAGAGTCGTCTGAGTCCCGCTCTGATGCTCCCCAGATGAAATGTATGTCTATTTGAAAGCGCAGGCCGGGATCTTGTACCATCAACTCCTTTAATCTATTACATACCAATTCCACTTTGTACACATTGTTAATAATCAACACCCAAGGCTTTGGCTGAACATAACGTGTAGTTGAGTCAGCCTCGCAGACAGTTACATCTTCCGGTGATATTGGAGTGTATAAATGTGTAAAATCCCGTTGCTGAGGCTGGCTTGAAGTTGAAGGTTCTGTGCCGACCCTGGTTGCATCAAAATTCAAATCCATTCTACATTCAAGAGGTCCAGGGTTTCCGTTGAATACATAGAGTAATTTTTGATACAAGACTTCCACTTCTGTCACATCTTGTAAATGAACGGTCCACCGCAAGGGAAACGCTTCGTCCGTAGTGGAGTCAACTTGTGAAAGAGTCCTGTCCGCCATGGTAGCTAAGCAAGGAATGAGGTGAGCTGCAGACCGTTGTAATAGTATTGAAAAGTAGAGGGGGAAATTTCAAGGTCATTCAAATTGGGTTTTAAAAAAGGAAGGAGTGGAGGGGGAAATCTCAAGGTCATCCAAATTGGGTTTTAAAAAAAGGAAGGAGTGGAAGGGGAAATTTCAAGGTCATCTAATTTGTGTTTTAAAAAAGGTTATTCCCCATTAGCCTCGTCATCTACGTTCTCCCCCACATCTTCATTTGCATTGTCTCCCACATCAGATTCATACGAGTAAACAGGTGACATTGGTGAATATTCCGGCGAGTGCTGGCCGTTGTAGTCCTGCTGCAATTCAACTTGTGACCAATCATAGTTTAAATCCATCTGAATTATAATCCCAGGGTTGTCCCGGAGTATCTCCTTCATCCTTTCACAAATTGCTTCTAAATAGTGCACACTGTCGACCGACAGTGTCCAACCTGTACTTGTTCCAACATCAGTAGTGGAATCGGATTGGGTGATGGTGTTGTCCGCCATGGTTGCCAGTGGAATAAGGAATGATGCTAGATGTGAGACCCATACAGGAACCTAGTGAAGTAGTGGGGGGTATGGTGGAGTAGTAAGGGTGTGGTGGGGGAAAGTTCAAGGTCATCCAAATGGAGTTTTAAAAAAAAGAAAACCTACAGAGTAACATTAAAATTTTCCAACTGACGGTGGTGAGCGTTTTCTTCCATAGTTACGACAGATGTAACTATGCCGTACAGTATGAAAAATACAACCATAGTAAGACCAAACAATAAAAGATAGCCGTTGAGTATTATGATATTTTCTGAGTGGATCTGCTTTCTTCTTATCGCCCTCTCTTGCATTTTCTTTTCTAACTCGTGTATGAAATCACAGCATGTGTGAGGACATCTTTCATCTGTTGGTAGGTTTGCCATTGTTGAAGTTGTAAGTTTGACTGTTAAAGATGGAATGAGGTATCCAATTGCGGTGTCTCATGTATACCAATAGTCAAGTGGTGGGGGTAGCAAAGCAGTGGAGGGGGAAGTTTCAAGGTCATTCAAATTGTGTTTTAAAAAATCCTATCTTGTTACTGAGCTCATATGTCAGTAACAAGATAGGTGTTTTTCTATTTTACTTCTTTAATATAATGAAAAAATAAACATATTGTACAACGGTTAGAACAAGAAATACAACTGCTAGTCAGCTGAAGTAATCCAAGTTGTCCGGCTCGGTCTTCATCGATGTTGGTGAGGAGTGTCCAGACTCTTCTTTATGCTGCCGAATATTCTTTATATTGCAAGCGTAAACTTGCACGTTTATACGGTAGCCTCGTGCCACCATCAGCTGCAGCTCTTTGTACAGCTCGTTGAGCTCCTGCTGAGTCTTGATTGTAACTTCCTCATAACTGGCGCAGCTTACATTGAGAGACATCTTGATGTTGACTGGTCGACCGTTGGAGTTGAAATGAAGCCGAGGCATAGCGCTTGGAGGTATACGAAAAAGTGGTGGGGGTAAAAGTGGTGGGGGTATGGAAGGTCTAATTAAATCGTTCTAAACTTTTTCCATTGGTACAATGGAATTGAACAAACAGCACAGGTGTCTTTGATGTTCTCAAACTTAAACACCGGTGCTAGAAAACCAAACTGCCTTATACCTCCATCCAGTACAAATTGGCGAAGGTCACCAATAGCTGCGTCACCACAAGGTTTACAAAACTTTTCCCCATCGTTGAACTTATACCAAGAGTACTCCGAGTAGCCTCTATTTTCCCTCTTGTAGTCTTTGATATCTTCTTTTATTGTCAGTGGGATATTTTCTTGTAAACAAGTTGGGAACAAATCTTTGTGAGTTATAACTCGTTGTAAGCAAAGCTCGTACAAGGTGCTCATCGTTTACTAGTTGGCAACGGACTGACCGTTTTCCGCATCCAAGCAGGTTTGAATTCTAGTGTGGTAGTGGGGGCAATCTTTAAATGCAAAGGTCAAAGGTAAGGTCACTCGTGAAGTTTAAAAAAAAAATGCAACATACCAATATGTGACAAACTTCACATATTGATATGTTGCATTTTTTTTCTTTTTTCTTTTTTAATTTTTTTGTCCTTTATGATTTATTTATAAAACATTACAATACAATATGTACAACAGTAAAACTTAAATCTAACACTGCTGCTGCTTGTTAGCGATGTGGATGGTCAACTCGGTGGAATTGCTACCCGTGGAACCGTGGGCAACCAGGTAGAGAGAGCCAGGTTGGATGGAGCGTAGATCCTCGTTCTGTAGTAGATGGATGAACCGTTTCGGCAGGTACACCTGGAACTTGGGCTCATCCCCCGGAGTGAACGGTGCCTCGCTGAGACTGCAGCAGATAGCCTCTCCAACTGTAGTCTCCGTCTTCTTCATCTCATGGATGATATAGTGCTTCTCGTCTTTTAGTTCAGAGCACTTCTTAACCGGTAGTATAGTAGACTTTGAGTGAGCATTGAACTGCTCAACCAAGGTTTGAAGGAACTGGTTAGATGCCATGGTCGGTTTATAGATCGTCTTCTTGCTCAGAGATGTTGTCGTCTCGGAATCTCGAGTAATACTCATGCCAGGTCCCGGTCTGCTCCTCACTTATATAACCCCCGTTACCCCCACAACTTTCCACTTCCCCATTTTGAAGGTAAGAGGCGAGTTTATAGGCGTTTTTCAAAGCGCAATGCCTATCCTTGTAATGTTCTGGGCTTTTTGTACAAATACATAAGTTTTCTAGCATATATTGGTAATCCTTATCTATTTCCACGTCATTAACCGGAACATAGGTAAATTCTTCGATCCATCTTTTCTTTTCAAGCCCCTTCGTGTAAATATTGGTAAACTTGTTTGAAAAGTGATGCATAATGTGATGCAAGTCCGTGTAACTTGTAAAACCATCATACCAATCTATATGATGGAAATATTTTGAAATCCATCTGTTGGTAGTAGCGGCTTTGCTAGTTAAAGATGAATAAGAACATGGTGGTTTAAATAAAAATGAATACGGAACACTTGTATTCATGTCCAAAAACACAAGTTCTTTTATAATAAATCTATCATCATTACCACGAAACGCTTGAAACTCAATAATACCAGGCTTGGACTTTACTTGTTCTTCTTCTCCCTTGTCCATTTTGAAGGTCACACGTCTGCTCATTATGAAGTCAGGAGGTCAACTGATTTCCACACCACGGTAGGTACCACTTTTATACCAGGCCGTACAGTTGTTGGCGCGTTGGTGTATATTTAACGTGGGCATCGTCCCCAATAGGTCTAACCCCACAAAGTTTTGAATATTATTTTAGAAATTAACCATTGTTATCTAAGTTTCCATCTTTATATTTTCCTTGTTTTCATTTTCATCACTAACACTTGATTCTTCCCCTCCTTCTTCCTCTTCTTCTTGTATTACTGATGTTTTATGTAGTTGAGCGTACTTTTCTAATTGTCTCCACATTTGTACTTCATGAGGAACCCTATTGAATATAGAAGTATCCACAGGTCCGTATAATATAGGTGCGTCCGGTTGTTTGTCCAAAGTGTCTTCCAGATAGTCTTTAATAATCGAACTTGAAAATACCAGTTGTCTCAAGTATCTTGTTATAGGTTCGGTTGCACAAGTTAAAATGAAAAACTCCTCTCGACTAAGTTGAATCTTGTTATCATGTCTTGTTGTGTCTCTAAACCGCAGCTGATGATCACCACGATGTTTAATAATATCGATTTCCACATTTGAATCCAAAAGTCCCACTCTTGTCTTTCTTCCAAACATGTTACTACTTAAATAGCATTCTAGAAGATGCAAGTGTTTCATAAACGATTCCCAAGCACTGTCCGTAAACAAAATCATTTTGGGTCCATGAGTTAAAATCACAGTAGGGGAATAACCTGTTGATTTCATAACACCAATTAAAACACTTTTGTCCAAACTGGAAGAGATTGGGTAAAATATTCGCAAGAATACCTCACTCAATATGTTTGGAGAAATATTATTTTCAATATCCCTTTTCCTCTTTTGTGCATTCCTTTTTCTTTTACCTTTTTCTTCAACATTATTACTGGCGTGAAGTTGTCCACATTCGTTGTGTTCATCTCCTTCCCGTTGACCTTGAAGATCTAAAAACTCAGATATCTCCTTCTCAATATCTACCACATTTTCAGGTGTACCACTAGGAGAAGCCATATTGAATACGATGCTACCCATACAACAACAGGCAACAGACTGAGGAGCGGCCTGCACGCTCTGCTTTTATACTCGCGGAATGCATTGGAATGTAACAAAACCGGTTCTTACAAAACATTTTTAACAATTCCAGTTAAAGGTGTGTATGTTACGATTTTATCATGTAGAATTAAACAGTATGCAGTTGTATTAGCCGGTATAGCCGCGTTGAATTCCATTTCTATTTTTATATCCACACTTGATGATTTTACTGATTCATTTTGTTTAGAACAATCAATTACAACTATTGGGTAGGCATCGAAATATTTTGAAGGTGATAATAAAGGTGTATTTGCTTTACCGTAATATGAACTTTGGAATCTTGCGTACATATCGTACAATATACTGTATTTCTTCTTAGTGAATGACACATTTAAATTGTCGTATGGAAAGAATTGTGAATTTAAATAAACTTTAATATTTTTCAAGTCACAATGATCAAATTGGCCTGCATGTTTAGTGATGTCGTCTCTTCTACCTGTTTGTAAACCAAATATAATATACCTGGCTCGTTCTACATAATTTGATGTTTTAACAGTCCAAGTGTGTCGATCCGTAGTAGGTAAACTGGGATGCTCATGGAATTCCCAACTTCTAAATGGAATAACAATATCACGATCGGCTTTTAATTTTCTTAAAAGTAGCATTCTATGCTCGTCAGCTAATTTAACATGTGGAACTCTCCATACAATTTTGTCTAATTTTAATTTCCATTCTAGATTTGCATCAGTCGTATTATCTGCAGCTTTAATAATGTCTTTATCGTTAGAAGACCTCAACAAAACTAATTCTTGTTTAACGTTTAATATTATTTTCCTATAATCTTCAGCAAAACCAAGCAACAAACGTAATGGAATATGAAAATCAAAATATCCATCTGAATTTGGAGTGATCGTGTCAATTGTAGGTAATACCCATCCGGCTGGTTTAAGTAAATTGGTTTCATTGGGTGTTATAGATGTTAGTCCTTTTAAAGTTGTTGTAATACCTACTTTTTTAGTAGAATCAACTGTTACACCTGATATTTCATATCTAATTTCATCAAACAGGAAAGCCATAGGATTATTTATAAATGGAACTGTTGTACCAGCAGTAGTACCGTCCTTTTTAGTAACTTTTCCTTCAATATACAAGTAACTTTCACATGGTAGTGTGTAAATGTCTTGATGTTGTATGGGAATACGAATTTCATCGTTATTGTTTAATTTTGATGAAGTGTAAGGGTTGTGTGTGTGATATTCTTTTTCCCATAGGGTTTCGTCGAATGTTGGACCCTGCGCTATATCCAGTATATCCATAATCGGTTACTTTTAATCCAACTCTCTCTAAGAAATGAATGTTCTCGCGTGTTAACTCCTCCACAGCTGAAGAGCTACTAATGCGGTTTCCCGTAGGTTGTTCGCTTTTAAATGTTAAACCCATGGTTTTGTATTAAAGTGTCGATTTTAAATGTAATCTAATTGTAATAGGCTCTTCTCTGAAGTCTACCAAGTTACCGTCTTGATCCAATACGCTCAATACGATGTCTGAAATGAAAGTGGTGTTCAACGGTAGATATACCAGGTTTTGTGGCTTTTCAACAATTTTAAATCCAGGTGGTACACTTGGGTAAAAAGTATGTATTATATGGGTGTTAGCCCCATCCCTGTAAGCTCCTTGTATAATGTTACAAGTTATGTCTATACTATTAACTTTTAATATTGTTACTGTTTTCTTACCGGAATGTGTTACATCTGGTTCTAAAATTGGCTCATCGTTGGAAAATCCTAATAAATCACCAATTGAGTTTGGTTGAGTAAAATCTATATAATATTTGGAAGTAATTTCAGCTTTCATCGTATTATTATTACCTTTTAATGTTATATTGTCTTTTCCCATTTTAGTTTGCAAAAATTCATTTATATGATCAATTTCATAAGAACCTGTGGGTAACCTGCACTCTTGTAAGTCTGTAAATTTCCCACTGGCATCTTTTTCCTTATAATAATGCAATACGTTATTTTTACCTTCCGTAACATTGGGAATAGAGTTGTAAGTTGTAAAATCCAACAGTGCCGCCTCCCAAAATCTTCCTTTTTGCAAACGTAACGCTGGAAAAAGGATACTTCGTAAAGTGGACGATTTTCCTGTTAATGATACCGTATAGGAAGACATCTCAATAGTGACTGATACTTTTAGCTAGAAATTCCAAACATAAATGACCGCATATTGAAGTATTATCAGGTTGTTCTCTTTTATAGTTATAATATATGTTTTTAGCAGATTTAAAGTAATTTTGAAGTTCTTTTGGTGGTGGCAAATTACCGAAACTATCAAAATAATATACATTGTTATTTAGTTTCTTATAACAAACCCAATGGGTGCCAGGCCCTTCAGTATTATCCAAATTTACAATTCCAGTCTCATTTTGCCACATTTCCTTTGGTAAACTGTCTTTCATGAATACACCGCGGAAAAATGGTATTTTTAAACAGGAAATATATTTAAATAATTCAACATTGGTTAACGCTTTATGTGGTATAACTAATTGATTTCTTTTATTTAATACGCACGATAAGGTCTTAGGTAAAGACCTGCCCCGTTTTTTACCATAGACCACACGGTGGGCTTCTTCCTGCCTTTTCTTGTAGATCGTCGTGTTCTTCTTATATTTCCTCCATGTTTTCTTGTGGTTGACCTCCTTTTTACCCTCCTTTTACCACCTCCAACTGCTGTTTTAGCCTTCATACCTGCTGTTACTGCTAAAGCTGCTGCTTTTTCTGCTATGCTAGCGTCACTTGATTTTACTCGTTGCCAAGCTATGTCCGCAAGCTTTCTGTCTGCTATCGATCTATTTTTTGAATCGGCAAACGTGGAATATGCGATATCGTGTTCTTTACAAGCCTGATCTAACTTATTTATGCCAGGATCACCTCTTTCCAGTCGTTTTTTCAATTTAGTTCCTGGTCCGCAATACTGATAACCTCCCGGTATATGAAATTCGTATGGTAAAGCGTCTATTGCTCTATTTACGATAGATCCTACTGGAATACGTTTTAAAGCTTTACTTAACAGAGAAACCGCTGTGGACGTGATCCCACCTCCTTTCTTTACAGTGTCTCGATATGGACTGATGTACTGGAATGTCATTATTGTCCTTTTATAATCGAAATGTACAACTTATGTGTTAACTCTATGACGAGTTGGACATAAATAAGGTAGTTTATTGCGTTCTTATATTATATATCAATATCAACCCAATCTGATGATCTAAACTTTTGCGTATTAGGGTTAATAAAATATTTATTAAAAATTTCCCGTTTAATCCAATTACCTCTCTCGGATTCAGACACCCAACTATGATGTGTACGGGTTGCAATAAGATTGTATATATCAAATAATGCATTTCCTAAAACTTTAATAAGAAAATTAACAGTGACGGCATTATCCACATGTTCAGGGTCTTTAAGGTCTGTTATACGTTTATTATTACAAGTATACACTTTACTATCCATTTCTGATAATGTGATAGTCTGTCCTACAGTTGCAGCATCACTTGCTTCTCTTCCTAGCGCCAAGTTTTTTATTTTGTAATTGTTACATGTAAAAAACGACCAGTAATGATTTGGATCTAGATGTACTGTTTGTCCTAAGGTAGCCGCGTCTCTATCTACATGACCCCATGACACATTTGATAACCTTCCATGCATGCAATCCCAATAAGCGTTTTTGTATGTCAATAAATGAAATTTTTCATTACCCTGGATAAAGTCATCCCCTTGCTTCGATAATACTTCATCTCGTTTTACAAAAGAGGTTGTTTCCTGTTTTAAGGTTTTCATCATTTGACCAACTGTTGCACCATCTGATGGTGCTGAACCATCTTTTACATTCGCCAAACAATTACCAAAACAATCTATAACCCCTACATCACGTGTGATACAATGATCTTTAATATATTTTAGATTTACAGCATCGTTTTCAGTTTTCGGATAACCTATATCATTAATAACAAATTTATAAAAAGAAAATCCATCTTTTGTCTTCTCAGGTATTAAGGAATGTAAATAGCGTCTATTTACGCTGTCTTTTGCATCTTTAGGGTCATCTACGTTGGATATACGTTTATTGTTGGCACTATACGTTTTCCCATTGAATTTTAACGTATTTTTTAATTCAGATGACAAATAACCCTTGTTTATCGCATCACCGTTTTGATTTGGGTTACCAACGTTGATAATTCTATGATCTTCTGCGTCATATGTATTATTTTGTAGTTTTAATGTTGGCGATATCTTTTCCTTTAATATTTTTAAGTTTATTGCATCGTTTTCATCTGTGGGATCTTTTATGTTTTTTAACCTTTTATTACTAATATCATAATCTCCTTCAGGTGTCTGTGGTAAACCAGCACTTCTTTTTAAACTATTCGCGTAATATAATCCATCCGAGGAGTAACGTCCGAACTTGTCGACACTCATGGTGCAACTGAATAGTACTCTAGGAAGTAACGCATTTTTATGAGATTACCCCACGGTTTCGGAGTTCATCCACTAAAGCCACCCATTCGTTTTCCAATCCAGTATGACCCGCTTCTTTAGCTTCATGTATTAGTTTCATTCTATCCACCAATTTATTGATATTATTGTAATAAATCACATTTGTGTTATATAATTTCTTCATTAAACCTGTACCCGTAACGGACTTACTTCTTTTTCTTGGTTCCTGAGCACTTACATCCAAAGTGGATGCCACAAACCTCCGTTTTACAGATTTCCTTGGCACTAATGGCATTGCTTGTTTTCTAGTTGTTGGTACTAACTTGGATACAAATTCTTTATATTTGAAAGACTTAGATCTAAAAAGTGGCTGGTCAGGTGAATACTTCCTCTTGTATGCATAAGTCTGTTCCAAAATCTTTTTATATGCCTCCATGTCTTTTTGTTTAACTAATCCTTTAAAAGGTTTATTTTCAAATAATAATTCAAATAATCCCCTTGTACCCTTATATATCTGATCACCAACAATAATGTTATCATTTCTATCAATGTCTAACGCGCTATTACCTATCATTAAACCGTCTTCTGTTAATCTTGCTCCATAACTATGGTAATTTTTATTAGGATTTGTTCCAGCTAACATTTTTACCATATATTTCCTTCCTAAAGGTCCTTTGTTATGAATGTTTTCACCCAACAAGCTTATGTTTGACGGTCCTTCCCTTGCCTCTTCTCTTTTTTCCTTTTCACTAGCAGTTGGTGCTTCTTCAGGTCCCCTTTCACTATATCCTGGTGATTCTAGCTCTCTTTCAGATTCTGCTCCGGTAAAGCCACTATATGTAGAGGATTCCGGGTCTTCATCACTAAAACCCTTATATTTTACACTTTCTCTTTCAAACTTTGTGATAGGTGCAATCTCATCTCCTTCCAATATAGGTTTAGCGAAATTTTTGTTTAATTGTTTTAAGGGTTCAGTAATAGGTTTAAAAGTAGATTCAAGGAATTTCTCCCTCTCGCTAATACCTAGTTTTAATGCTCTGTTTTTATCCCGAATAGAATCACTAAGTGATTTTATTTCTTTTACTAATTTTTCTTGGTTAACCATGTTTGTAGCAAGACGTGTTGTACAACAATGAATGTTTTATACCACGTTCAATGTATTAATATAAATTTATCAAATCCTATCCTGTATCGACCATTGTTTAGTGGTTGTTCCTTCATAATTGTTAAGAATCCATACTTTTCAGCCCAAGCCTTTCCACATAACTCTTTAAATCGTTCAAATGTCATATCCGCATTTACATGATCAAAATATGTTTTAGGTTGGTTTCGTCTTGTTTAAATACAATTAACATGTTTGCATTGTCTCTAATGAGTTGTTTTGGTATTTTGCTGTACGTTTGACCAATATAAATGCTATCTATGTTGTTATGTCGACCCATAGCGAAGTAATTCCTTATTGTGTTTCGGTTTTCACAAGATACATCGTCAAATATGAACACGGAGAATGGTTTAGCTTCTTGTGGTTGCATGACACTCTCGCTTGCATTAAACTTTAAATATTTAACTTCAGGCACATTATTCAGTATCTTTTCCAATAATTGATACTTTGGTTGTTGTAGTGATTTTGAAAATACATATAGATTATTAAAACGTAATCCTTTAGGGTTTGTAATAAAATTGAATACTACATTAGTTTTTCCACAGTTGGAAGGTCCGGTAACCAGACAGCGCACGGTGTTCGGTAACAAATTGCCATGTTTCCCACTATTGAATTCTAAATTATCCACTGTAAGTTCGTCTATATTATTAATAGTAAAACTATCTTTTTGCGGTATTATCTCCATCCTTTGTAATGGTTCAACCTAAAATGATTCTCTTTCGTTATATCAAATCCTTTTTAGGTATCCAAGAATCTTCCGTCTTATTAAATCCTAACCATCGTACTTTAACCTTATCTTTTTTCCTTTGCAACACCTTCTCAACTAGATATACATCACCTACTGTTGATTTTAACATTTCATGTCCATAAAACCCTCCTTCAAGCAATTGTCCTTTATTATCTTTTAAAATATATGTCTCAGGTACTGTAGGTTGTACTTTGAATACAGTAAAGACCTCGTTGGTCCAATTCGGCAGATATCTCTTACTAAAAACACCTTTATATTTACTTATCCGCACTTTATCACCAACATTAAATTTTTTAGGCTTTAGTTTTTCAACTTTTGGTTTAGTATTCATTTTTATACGTTTTAATACCAGTTTTTCATTTTTGCTAGTCACCTGGTTTGGTTTCATCCCAATAGTTCTATGAAACTTGTTATTGTAATCGTTTATAAGTTTTGGTAATATATCAATCCATATGTGCGATCCTCTGTTGGAAAACATTTTATACATCGCACTTTTTAAAGTTCTGTTGAATCTTTCAATTATTGAAGCTTTTACCTCAGACTTTGTTGAATAATGGTTTATATTGTGTTTTTTCATTAAATTTGCAAATTCTTTATTAAAATATTCTTTTCCATCATCGGTTTGTAAATGTTTAATAGTATGTTTGTCTTTTTCTATAGCTATTTCCATTGCTTTTGTAACACTTTTGCCACTTTTATCTTTTAGTGGTAAAGCATCTGCCACTTTAGAAAAACAGTTAATAATAGTCAATATGTATTTATATCCTTTATTTTGTTTGCTATAAGGAATCATTTCGATTAAATCCGCTTGATATAAATCATTAATTCCTTTTATCACCGTATTTCTTCGTGGAAACTTTCTTCTTGCAGGTTTATGAAGTTCGTTGACAATTTGTTGTTTCAAGTCCTTCATATTGCAGGTTTGAATGTTGCTTGTGTCACATGTATAATCACAATGAATGTTGTCTTAAATATTCACATCATTTATATAGGTCAAGGCCATCCAGACTTGTGTAAAAAAATGGGGAACACGGCATTAGACTTGCCGTGTTCCCCATTTTTTTACGGAAGGAGAAAGGAATAAGGTCGAAGTTGTAGAAGGACGAAGAATAGGTTACTAGTCGATAGGGTTTAGAGAGTAGTGGCCAAAAGGAAGAGTATGAATTTTGTCGGGCATAATATGTCTTTTATCATCCCGAGCTGACAGTGCTTTTTTAGTTTCAGTCACACTGTAGACTTGATGTTTAAAGCTTCGGATATTGTTGAATGTGGCCGAGATGGTAGTATCTTCAAACAAACAGGTCTTGTAGTGGTCAAATGTTACATGTTTTTTCAAATAAGATGTCTTTACTCCTTTTGCTTTCTTGACTGTCGGTGTGTTGTTTTCGTTGTACATCTTAAATGAATACAATTTTGACATTAGTGCTACTATTTCTTCTAATGGCATTCCGTTTGCTTCATCTTTAAATTTTCCAATTACCTTTTTATTTTTTTCATTATAGTTTGGATGGTTCTTCGGATAGTCAGAAAAGTCGAAGTCTTCTTTGTATGGAAAAGTCCTTAGGTCTTCATACATGTCTAAGGTCTTTATCCAGTAGATAAATGCGTCAGTATCCATGTATGCGACTCCGATGTTGTCCCTTCCGTAGTGTTTAACCATTTTGTTATAATGGAAATCATACATCAGGGTTTTACTAATATCCAAAATCGACATACCGATGTATAACGGACGATCCATCACTATTGTTGTTTTCTTCATACTGACTGCAACTAGATTTTCGTTTATAATCATGGATGTTCCGAAATTTGGTTTTTGAACTAATTTTTCCAATTTTCTAGGGTCACTTACTAATTTTACATTTTTGTGTTTTCTCTTGTTTTCCAAAGTCTTCCCAAAGATGGCGTTGTTCATTAATTTGTAGAAGTCCTTTTGAAATGCTGTTGTCGCTGCAGCTCTTCTTGTAGTGTTGGAATCGATGTATGGTTTCAACCAACAAGACTGGGTGAATTCAATTGCTCTGTGAATTCTCACTATACGTAGACCTAATTCAAGAGCTTGTTGAACTACCCAGTAGTGAGCCACATACCGATCTTTATTCTCCAAGGTCATCATTAATTTTGGCCATCTTCCTGTCGGTGAAACTTCAGTCTTCGTTAGGAGAGGCAAGTCGTAGTGATGGTCATGAAGGTGCTCTGGATATTCAAAATCACAGTCCAAAATATAACCTTTTTGACCATTTTTTGGAATCTGTGAGATGTCACCTATGGTGGCCGGGTCAATCCATTTAAAGTCAGCATACGGAAGCGGATTTGACATTGCCCAACCATAGAGGTTGTTTGCGTCAAAGTAGCCAAGGTAGAGTGATGGTTGTCTCTCGTCGAAGCCGGGGATGTACTTGTTGTTGGCTTTGACATGACGTGTTACAGCTTGTGTCAAACCGCCTCGTACACCAGATTCCATCATGAGCACCATATCAATATCTGTTAGAAGTTCCAATCTACAGTTGGTTGACTTTAGCATAGCTTGCCATGCTAATCCTGGAGACGTATACGAGTGTAGAGGGTCCAGTCCATAGGCGGAGAAGCAGGTGTTTCGAAATTCTTCCATCACATCGCACAGCAGCGTTACATCCAATTTTATATAAAAGTCTGAATATTCCCCTAAGGTTTGAATGTTTAGTTGGTTCCAAACATTACAAGCATGATTGTAGTCTTCAATGGAGATTTCACTTTCGTTTAGTTTGCTGTTGAAGGCTTCAATCGGTGGCAGACTGGTTTCTTCAAACTTTTCTGTAGAAGTTATATAATCATAGGGGAAAACTCCTTTCCTCAATACTAGGTCCAATTTATCTTCAGGTACAATTTTGCTTGTTTCTTTTAAGTCTTCTCTTCTTAGGTTCTCTGACAATTTGGCTAAACTAGATGGCATAAATCTGTAAGAGTCTACGAAGCGAAGTTTAATTTTACCTACTGTTTTTGAAAAACTGATGTACTTTTCCAATGTTGTAGCAAGAACATCAATTTTACCATCATCTCTTCCTAACTCTGGAATAATAAAGTGGGAGTCGTAGCCGCTAAGATTGTGTAAAACAACAGGAATAAAGTTTGGCAGTTTGTAATTTATATTGCATGAATTACAAGCAGCTCCTCTGTATAACCCTGTCAGATGATCGTGGTCTCTTACTTTTTGGTTTTCTTCACTAAAGGTCTTCTTGCATAAATAACATCTTGTCGCTACGTTGTACTCTTCTTGTTGATTTTGGTTTAAAGGTTCCATAGGTACAACATTACCGTATAAGCGTTGCGCCTTTTCAGCAATGTTATACAACAGGTCTACAAAATACTTAGCGGCTTCTTCCCCACGGTAGAATATTGGAGTGGATGTTAAACCATAGTCTTGCAACTGGTTCTCAGACAAGGTTGACTTCACCAATAGGCAAAAACTATTGGGCTGGTGCAGCTGGTATTTTGTTCTTCTAGTCACCTCACCGTCCGGCAGCTCCTGTGGTATTAACGTAGATTCAAAATCTGCGTAGATGACCAGTGGAATACGATATTGGTGGATTGTTTTGTTGAATTGGATAAACGCTCGAGATGGTGGTGGCAGACTAACCTTCACTTCATAATTCTCGTTACAGAGTCTTTTGTGTTCCGTCATCCATTCAGATCCTCCACGTCTTAGTTCTTTATATGTGAAACAGAAACATCTTTTACACACTGTTAACCTACGTTTATGTTTTGATAATTGATTCCATACCAAGGCTACAAAGTCCTTTATCCATACATAATGGGAATTTTCTCCCTTAGTTATCAATAGCAAATCCGTGTGGTTTCTCTGCTCAACTTTTACGACCCGCAAAGGATAAATGTTGTTCGAATCATCCAAACCAAAAACATTGACTGAAACGCCAGGATTTCTCTTTTCAAATTTGTCAATGTCTTTCAAAGTAACTGGGTAGGTGAGGCCTTGAAAGTTGTAGCGGTGTTCATTTTCGTAATATTCTCTACCAACTCTTTCAGGATGATCTTTAACATACTTGGTTAACATTGCATACTTGAAACATTCATTACCTTCATTTTGCACATTCCTACACGATTTAGTGTTTTGGATTTTCTTTGGTAAAGGGATAAAACTACTACCCCTTAAACCATATCCATGCTTGTGAACCCTTACATCCATACCTTCAATTGATGCCAAAGTCCATCCAGATCCTCTTCCTTCATGTTCTTGAAGTTTTGTTATAAGTTCTTCCAAGCATTCTTCAATAATATCATCGATGTTGGAGGTGAAGGTAAGGGTTCGGTTTTTGGTAATGAACGCTCTCAATGCTGTTTCACCATCAGTATTGTTAAACATAGCCTCTAACACCATTCCAAATTTAATAAAATTTAATCTTTTTAGTTCTTCCCTCAAAGTTTGACCAACAAGTTCCTTAGCCTGGGTTATGAATGTTTCCAGTTCCAATTGAACATTATTAATTTTGAAATGTGTTACAACTGGTCCTGGCAAGGCTGTGGTGCGCAGTTGTCTCACATCTTCCAGTTCTTCTTCCATGTCCTCTTCTTGCATGTCCTCTTCTTGCATATCCTCTTCTTCAATAGGTCTTCGAGTATTGGATGGTCCAGCACCAGCAAATTGGATCACACTAGGTCTTCTTCTTTGCATTTGCTGTAGATAGCTGTCCCAGTAGTCCATTTGCTTCTGGTGCTCTTCCAAAAACCGGTCAATTGAGTCTAAGTCTATTTCATCAATGATAATATCTTCTTTTCCATCTTCTTTTTCATGTAATTCTTTGTGTAGGGTAAAAAGATCTTCGTCTTGAAAGATTTCCCCACAAATGTCGCAAAGAACCATTTCAAACAGTTTGACTTTGAATGTACACTCTGCGAATGTCCACGCAATAATGAGCAGCGCGCTCACAGGGTCCCTTTATATCCGAGGCACAAAGGTGGGGGAAAGTGACGTCATGTAGATCCGGGTTATCAATCATGTGGTAAATTTGGCTTTTACATAACCATTTTTAATACATTTATCAGCAGGCTTGATAAATCGATGATATTTGGTCTAAATCCACTAGTTTGTACAAGTTTTTTCAAAGACGTCTGTTTGAACATGTTTATGTAGGTCAAGGTCATTTGGAATTATTATTTTGAGCGGGGGATAGAGCACTAAGCAGCATGCTAGTCCATTGCTGCAAAGTGATCTATCCCCCGCTCTGTTCTAAACAACCTCGATCAAATCCAAGTCCTACTTTAACACATTTTATTCCGCCAAACACTCATATACAGCCGTACACAACATGTATTTCAATATGACTTTTCCTTATGAGCTTGGTAGGGAGAATTACATTAATTTGATACTTATTTCTACCGTTACACTTGCTCCATTCTCAAAAAGATGTAAATAATATAGTCCTGGATACTGTTTTGTTTCACGTCCTGCATGTTCCTTAATAAAGTCAAAAGCCAATCTTTTTGAATATTCATTATGAAACACTTCTCTCACACAAACAAGAATTTTGTCTTCCAACTATTTCAGTTGAATTGATGTTAGTTTGCATACATCATCCTTGTCTATCAGGGGTAGCTTGTAGGTGAAAGTATTTGGCGGTAGTTTTTGCGTTCTGTCAAGTAAACAACAAAATTTTTTATACAATTTCTTCTCATTGTCTGTAATACTATTAACACCGATCAGATTATAGTACGAAGGTTTATAAGGTATACGACGAGACATTTTTGGTAACCGGTCTTCTTAAGAATGAGCTCTTGGATAGCCACTTCCAACGAAAGCTGGAGAGTGAATGAGAAGCGCGTGCAACCTGGAAGCTTTATATCCCTACCGGTCGCCCCTTAGGGGTGGGAGCGGGGCGGAGGTGGACTATACTAAGTCTGAGTGTCTCAGAAAAAGTAAAAAGTACAATTTTCTAAGCGTTGGCTCAAACCTGTAGGTACTTCATTTACATCTACGAAAATATTCTAAGTCCAGAGGGGCGGGGGCGGTGGCGGGGCCGGGGGGGGGGTTCGCCCCTCAGGGGTGGTTTAAGGTCACCAACTAAACTTCTACTCTAAGTCTGAGTGTCTTAGAAAAAGTAAAAAAGTAAAGTTTTCTAAGTGTTGGCTCAAACCTGGAGGTACTTCATTTACATCAACGAAAATATTCTAAGTCCAGAGGGGCGGGGGCGGGGCTCGCCCCTCGGGGGGGGGGTTCGCCCCTCGAGAAATGGAGACGGGGGGGGGGGGTCACCCCTCAGGGGTGGTTTAAGGTCACCAACTACACTTCTACTCTAAGTCTGAGTGTCTTAGAAAAAGTAAAAAGTAAAGTTTTCTAAGTGT
This sequence comes from Neoaliturus tenellus, assembly GCA_030545055.2. Taxonomy (NCBI): domain Eukaryota; kingdom Metazoa; phylum Arthropoda; class Insecta; order Hemiptera; family Cicadellidae; genus Neoaliturus; species Neoaliturus tenellus. The sequence continues at coordinate 234,583,942 of CM061533.1, forward strand.
TGGCTCAAACCTGGAGGTACTTCATTTACATCTACAAAAATATTCTAAGTCCAGAGGGGCGGGGGCGGGGCTCGCCCCTCGGGGGGGGGGGGTCCGCCCCTCAGGGGTGGTTTAAGCTCACCGACTACACTTCTACTCTAAGTCTGAGTGTCTCCCCCTAAAAAATGGAGACGAGGCTTTACTATATTTAGGTCAAGGTCACTAAAAAACTTTAAATAAATAAAGCCCCACCTGGGGCATTTAGGTTGCCATCGCTGTAGCCTCCGAAGAGACCCAACTATGGACAACAGCAGACTTGTATGTTAGTAATACCTAACCGTTAAGAATTTAGGTCAAGGTCACGAAAAAATTTAAAAAAAAATAAAGCCCCACCTGGGGCATCCAGGTTGTCATCGCTGAAGCCTCCAAAGAGACCCAACTATGACAACAGCAAACATCCAATGTTGTCTGACCTTCACCACGCAAGAGTTTTAAGCATTTACTGCATTGCTAACTTTTCAATAGCTAACAAAAGTCATTTACATAATTTTGAGAGAGGTTGAGGACAGCCCTAGTGGCTTACGTCCTCGGTCCGAGTGCAGAGGCCGCCGCAATTTTGCCTGCCAGCGTACAAACGGACCGGTTCCCAACCCAGCCGCAATTTTGCATGCCTGAGAGGACCCATGCTAACGTTGGTATAAAATGATTTTACACGGGGGCCTACTCCCGTTCCCTATTTTTAATATTTAAGTTTAGCAATGCAATAAATTTTTGTAACTCGTTACTAGGTCAAGGCCACACGAACATTAAAAAATTTCGGCCCCCGTACATCCATGGCGAACCACGAATGTTCGGGGGCCTTGGGGACAAAAACACAAATATCTAACAAAAATTCATTTACATAATTTTGAGTTTCCAGAAGGGAAACAGAGGTTGAGGACAGCCCTAGTGGCTTACGTCCTCGGTCCGAGTGCAGAGGCCGCCGCAATTTTGCCTGCCAGCGTACAAACGGACCGGTTCCCAACCCAGCCGCAATTTTGCATGCCTGAGAGGACCCATGCTAACGTTGGTATAAAATGATTTTACACGGGGGCCTACTCCCGTTCCCTAAATTTAAAATTTAATTTGAGCTGTGAAAAAAGCTCAAGGGGGAGTGCTAAAACAAGCGTGTACATATTAAATAAATATAACACACAGAATAAATTAATAAATAAACACATATAAAGAAGTATTACAGAATAAGTTTGGAGACAAAAACTCAAATAGCTAACAAAGTTTCATTTACATAATTTTGAGAGAGGTTGAGGACAACCCTAGTGGCTTACGTCCTCGGTCCGAGTGCAGAGGCCGCCGCAATTTTGCCTGCCAGCGTACAAACGGACCGGCTCCCAACCCAGCCGCAATTTTGCATGCCTGAGAGGACCCATGCTAACGTTGAAATAAAATAATTTTACACGGGGGCCTACTCCCGTTCCCTGACTTTAAAATTTAATTTTGAGCTGTGAAAATGCTCAAGGGGAATACTTATTCTGTAATAACTTTCTATAATATAACACACTTACGGAATAAGTTGAGCTCAACATGGTAAATGCTGGAACATACACATTAAACACATAGGGTACAATTAAAAACACTCAAATATAAAACAATTCCCAACGCCAAAACCCAATATCTTAGAACTAGTACAAGTCTTAAAACTAATACAAGTCTTAAAGTTAAAGTCTTAAAACTAATACAAGTCTTAAAGTTACATTAGACTTCGCTAAACAGTGAAGGCGCCTTTCAGTGTTTAGTGATGCCCATGGCGGTCCGTCCCGATCGTTCACGTTCAACGATCGGGAGCGGACTGCGAGGCGGCTGTGGCCGGGCCGCCTTATATCCCCACGGTCGCCCCGCGTCACTACGTCATGGGGCGGAGGCGGCCAGCATGGGGCGGGGGCAGGGTTCGCCCCTCGGGGGGGGGGGTCGCCGAGGGGGGAGGGTCCGCCCCCCAAAAAACGGAGACGGGGGGGGGGGGGTCCGCCCCAACAAAATGGAGACGGGGGGGGGTGGTTCAAGGTCACCGACTACACTTCTACTCTAAGTCTGGTTCAAAGTGACCCACTACACTTATACTCTAAGTCTGACTGTCTCAGAAAATGTAAACTTTTCTAAGTGTTGGCTCAAACCTGGAGGTACTTCATTTACATCTACGAATATATTCTAAGTCCAGAGGGGCGGGGGCGGGGTTCGCCCCTCGGGGGTGGTTCAAGGTCACCGACTACACTTCTACTCTAAGTCTGGTTCAAAGTGACCCACTACACTTATACTCTAAGTCTGACTGTCTCAGAAAATGTAAACTTTTCTAAGTGTTGGCTCAAACCTGGAGGTACTTCATTTACATCTACGAATATATTCTAAGTCCAGAGGGGCGGGGGCAGGGTTCGCCCCTCGGGGGTGGTTCAAGGTCACCGACTACACTTCTACTCTAAAGTCTGGTTCAAAGTGACCCACTACACTTATACTCTAAGTCTGACTGTCTCAGAAAATGTAAACTTTCTAAGTGTTGGCTCAAACCTGGAGGTACTTCATTTACATCTACGTAAATTATTCTAAGGCCAGAGGGGCGGGGGCGGGGCTCGCCCCCTCGGGGGGGGGGGTCCGCCCCCAACAAAATGGAGACGGGGGGGGGGGGGGGGGGTTCGCCCCTCGGGGGTGGTTCAAGGTCACCGACTACACTTCTACTCTAAGTCTGGTTCAAAGTGACCCACTACACTTATACTCTAAGTCTGAGTGTCTCAGAAAAAGTAAAATGTAAACTTTTCTAAGTGTTGGCTCAAACCTGGAGGTACTTCATTTACATCTACGAATATATTCTAAGTCCAGAGGGGCGGGGGCGGGGTTCGCCCCTCGGGGTGGTTCAAGGTCACCGACTACACTTCTACTCTAAGTCTGGTTCAAAGTGACCCACTACACTTATACTCTAAGTCTGACTGTCTCAGAAAATGTAAACTTTTCTAAGTGTTGGCTCAAACCTGGAGGTACTTCATTTACATCTACGTAAATATTCTAAGTCCAGAGGGGCGGGGGCGGGGCTCGCCCCTCGGGGGGGGGGGGGGGTCCGCCCCCAACAAAATGGAGACGGGGGGGGGGGGGTTCGCCCCTCGGGGGTGGTTCAAGGTCACCGACTACACTTCTACTCTAAGTCTGGTTCAAAGTGACCCACTACACTTATACTCTAAGTCTGAGTGTCTCAGAAAAAGTAAAATGTAAACTTTTCTAAGTGTTGGCTCAAACCTGGAGTACTTCATTTACATCTACGAATATATTCTAAGTCCAGAGGGGCGGGGGCGGGGTTCGCCCCTCGGGGTGGTTCAAGGTCACCGACTACACTTCTACTCTAAGTCTGGTTCAAAGTGACCCACTACACTTATACTCTAAGTCTGACTGTCTCAGAAAATGTAAACTTTTCTAAGTGTTGGCTCAAACCTGGAGGTACTTCATTTACATCTACGTAAATATTCTAAGTCCAGAGGGGCGGGGGCGGGGCTCGCCCCTCGGGGGGGGGGGGGGGGGGTCCGCCCCCAACAAAATGGAGACGGGGGGGGGGTTCGCCCCTCGGGGGTGGTTCAAGGTTCACCGACTACACTTCTAGTCTAAGTCTGGTTCAAAGTGACCCACTACACTTATACTCTAAGTCTGAGTGTCTCAGAAAAAGTAAAATGTAAACTTTTCTAAGTGTTGGCTCAAACCTGGAGGTACTTCATTTACATCTACGAATATATTCTAAGTCCAGAGGGGCGGGGCGGGGTTCGCCCCTCGGGGTGGTTCAAGGTCACCGACTACACTTCTACTCTAAGTCTGGTTCAAAGTGACCCACTACACTTATACTCTAAGTCTGACTGTCTCAGAAAATGTAAACTTTTCTAAGTGTTGGCTCAAACCTGGAGGTACTTCATTTACATCTACGTAAATATTCTAAGTCCAGAGGGGCGGGGGGCGGGGCTCGCCCCTCGGGGGGGGCGGGGGGGGGTCCGCCCCCAACAAAATGGAGACGGGGGGGGGGGTTTGCCCCTCGGGGGTGGTTCAAGGTCACCGACTACACTTCTACTCTAAGTCTGGTTCAAAGTCACCCACTACACTTATACTCTAAGTATTGGCAGTACCCCCACCATAGTTGAGTCCCTATGCTACACGACGGTGATTAGCCAGTGTGTCCTCAGGCTTGCATGCGGTAAGCATCGCTGTTCTCCAACTCTATACAATGTAAGTATTTTTACAAGTTTTGAATCTAGGTCAATACACTTTAACTCTGGGACAATATCCACTTGTAGTATTTCTGTGTTTTGACTCAAGGTCATCACACTTTAACTTTAGCACGTCGGTTATCGTACCAGAGGTGCTCAATAAACTAACTTGTAATGTTTAGGGTGGCGTTTTCACGCCACGTAGTATCGCCATGAGTGTCCGGTCCAGATTTTAAGTTAAATTAATTCTACTGTGATCTTTTCCATTTCCAATTCGTTTTGCCAAAGAGTTAGGTGTCGTTTTATAAAGTGGTATTTCTCTAAAGTTATTGGGGATTGCAGGGATACAATTAGTTTATTTAGACGACTTTTCATCTTGGAGTTTAACACAACTTCCACTTTAACTTTGCTTCCTCGGCCCTCGCAGCCTAAGCTGTACAGAAGTGTTTCTTCTAGTGCCAACTCGGGCCGAGAGAACAGTGTGTTGACTGTAGGACAGCTCATGGTGAAGTGATGCGATACTCCAGTGTACAGCCTCACCTTCCCCCACCGCTGTGACCTTCCCCCACCACTGTGACCTTCCCCCACCACTTTTGCCTTGGCTCAATCGCTACCAACAGTCTCTCAGTATTGTGCGGACTTTTGTGAGGAAAGCCATGTCGCAGGACACTTTGGGTAAGAAACTTAGCCGTGTTAAGTCTTTATTAGTTGCTCAGTGTCCACCGCTCAAGGTCAAGCGGGTTTCGACTTTAGCCAAGTGGCGTAAATTGTTGCGCGGACACCCTAAGTTTTATACCAAACAGACTAATATAAGTTTTACTGATGAGGATTTGTTTAAAGTATTGGATGAAATGACTTTTCCTTGTAAATTTCAGTTAGTTACACCCATTCCTGACAGTTTAGAGTCTTAGTCTCTCAAACCGATATACCTAGAGTACACAGAGCCTGACAGTCAGTCGCTCGGTGACTGTCGTGGGGTGCGCATCGGTGTCGGCTCTCCGTTGTTAAGTTTTCAAAGTAACAGTAATATTAAATTTGGGGGTGTTGTGCTAGTTCAAGGTCACCTGAGGGATTGTCCATTTAGGCAGGGTCATGTTGCAAACTCTACTTTAACTTGGCACTTTTGCCGTTTCTCGTCGCAAATTCGCTCCAAGTCGTCAAGGTCACGGGGAATGTGACTGAAACTCGGAGCGTAGTGCGAGAAACGGCAAAAGTGCCAAAAAATTTTAAGTTTCGATGTGACCTTGACCTTAGTGGCGTCGATGACGTCATATTGATGACGTAAGGGGTGATGACGTCATCAGCACGTCATTTCTGTGACGTCATGGGTGTGACGTCATGGAAGTGACGTCATTGGTGATGACGTCATCGATTGCGTCATCGATGACGTCATCGATGACGTCATCGGTGAGGTCATTGACCTCGATGACGTCATCCCTCAGGTGACCTTGAACTGGGCCAGCATCCTCAAATTTGCACTACTAATATGTGCTCCACTGTGAGTTCCCCTGCTATTTACACTGGCCTCTATGACTACCGTGTGTTATAGGTTACGTAACGCTCAGCTGTCAGTCCCACCAGTCCCTCTACACGTCACTGCGACTAGCCTCATTGTGCTTATACCCAGCTGATAATATGTGCTACACTGTGAGTTCCCGTGCTATTGACACTGCCTCTATGACTACCGTGTGTTATAGGTTACGTAACGCTCAGCTGTCAGTCCCACCAGCCCCTCTACACGTCACTGCGACTAGCCTCATTGTGCTTATACCCAGCTGACAATATGTGCTTCACTGTGAGTTCCCGTACTATTGACACTGGCCTCTATGACTACCGTGTTGTAGGTTACGTAACGCTCAGCTGTCAGTCCCACCAGCCCCTCTACACGTCACTGCTACTAGCCTCATTGTGCTTCTACCCAGCTGACAATATGTGCTTCACTGTGAGTTCCCGTACTATTGACACTGGCCTCTATGACTACCGTGTGTTGTAGGTTACGTAACGCTCAGCTGTCAGTCCCACCAGCCCCTCTACACGTCACTGCTACTAGCCTCATTGTGCTTATACCCAGCTGACAATATGTGCTACACTGTGAGTTCCCGTGCTATTGACACTGGCCTCTTTGACTACCGTGTGTTGTAGGTTACGTAACGCTCAGCTGTCAGTCCCACCAGCCCCTCTACACGTCACTGCTACTAGCCTCATTGTGCTTCTACCCAGCTGACAATATGTGCTTCACTGTGAGTTCCCGTACTATTGACACTGGCCTCTATGACTACCGTGTGTTGTAGGTTACGTAACGCTCAGCTGTCAGTCCCAACAGCCCCTCTACACGTCACTGCGACTAGCCTCATTGTGCTTATACCCAGCTGACAATATGTGCTACACTGTGAGTTCCCGTGCTATTGACACTGGCCTCTATGACTACCGTGTGTTGTAGGTTACGTAACGCTCAGCTGTCAGTCCCACCAACCCCTCTACACGTCACTGCGACTAGCCTCATTGTGCTTCTACTCAGCTGACAATTTATGCTTCACTGTGAGTTCCCGTGCTATTGACACTGCCTCTATGACTACCGTGTGTTGTAGGTTACGTAACGCTCAGCTGTCAGTCCCACCAGCCCCTCTACACGTCACTGCGACTAGCCTCATTGTGCTTCTACCCAGCTGACAATATGTGCTCCACTGTGAGTTCCCGTGCTATTGACACTGGCCTCTATGACTACCGTATGTTGTAGGTTTCGTAACTCTCAGCAGTCAGTCCCACCAGTCCCTCTACACGTCACTGCGACTAGCCTCATTGTGCTTCTATCCAGCTGACAAAATGTGCTTCACTGTGAGATCCCGTGCCATTGACACTGGCCTCTATGACTACCGTATGTTGTAGGTTTCATAACTCTCAGCTGTCAGTCCCACCAGCCCCTCTACACGTCACTGCTACTAGCCTCATTGTGCTTCTATCCAGCTGACAAAATGTGCTTCACTGTGAGATCCCGTGCCATTGACAATGGCCTCTATGACTACCGTGTGTTGTAGGTTTCGTAACTCTCAGCTGTCAGTCCCACCAGCCCCTCTACACGTCTCTGCGACTAGCCTCATTGTGCTTCTACCCAGCTGGCAAAATGTGCTTCACTGTGAGATCCCGTACTATTGACACTGGCCTCTATGACTACCGTGTGTTATAGGTTACGTAACGCTCAGCTGTCAGTCCCACCAGCCCCTCTACACGTCACTGCGACTAGCCTAATTGTGCTTATACCCAGCTGATAATATGTGCTACACTGTGAGTTCCCGTGCTATTGACACTGGCCTCTATGACTACCGTGTGTTATAGGTTACGTAACGCTCAGCTGTCAGTCCACCAGCCCCTCTACACGTCACTGCGTTTAGCCTCATTGTGCTTATACCCAGCTGACAATAAGTGCTTCACTGTGAGTTCCCGTACTATTGACACTGGCCTCTATGACTACCGTGTTGTAGGTTACGTAACGCTCAGCTGTCAGTCCCACCAGCCCCTCTACACGTCACTGCTACTAGCCTCATTGTGCTTCTACCCAGCTGACAATATGTGCTTCACTGTGAGTTCCCGTACTATTGACACAAACCTCTATGACTACCGTGTGTTGTAGGTTACGTAACGCTCAGCTGTCAGTCCCACCAGCCCCTCTACACGTCACTGCGACTAGCCTCATTGTGCTTATACCCAGCTGACAATATGTGCTCCACTGTGAGTTCCCCTGCTATTTACACTGGCCTCTATGACTACCGTGTGTTGTAGGTTACGTAACGCTCAGCTGTCAGTCCCACCAGCCCCTCTACACGTCACTGCGACTAGCCTCTTTGTGCTTATACCCAGCTGACAATATGTGCTCTACTGTGAGTTCCCGTGCTATTGACACTGGCCTCTATGACTACCGTGTGTTATAGGTTACGTAACGCTCAGCTGTCAGTCCCACCAGCCCCTCTACACGTCACTGCGACTAGCCTCATTGTGCTTATACCCAGCTGACAATATGTGCTCCACTGTGAGTTCCTGTGTTATTGACACTGGCCTCTATGACTACCGTATGTTGTAGGTTTCGTAACTCTCAGCTGTCAGTCCCACCAGTCCCTCTACACGTCACTGCGACTAGCCTCATTGTGCTTCTATCCAGCTGACAAAATGTGCTTCACTGTGAGATCCCGTGCCATTGACACTGGCCTCTATGACTACCGTATGTTGTAGGTTTCATAACTCTTAGCTGTCAGTCCCACCAGCCCCTATACACGTCACTGATACTAGCCTCATTGTGCTTCTATCCAGCTGACAAAATGTGCTTCACTGTGAAATCCCGTGCCATTGACAATGGCCTCTATGACTACCGTGTGTTGTAGGTTTCGTAACTCTCAGCTGTCAGTCCCACCAGCCCCTCTACACGTCACTGCGACTAGCCTCATTGTGCTTCTATTCAGCTGGCAAAATGTGCTTCACTGTGAGATCCCGTACTATTGACACTGGCCTCTATGACTACCGTGTGTTGTAGGTTTCGTAACTCTCAGCTGTCAGTCCCACCAGCCCCTCTACACGTCACTGCGACTAGCCTCATTGTGCTTCTACCCAGCTGACAATATGTGCTTCACTGTGAGATCCCGTGCTATTGACACTGCCTCTATGACTACCGTGTGTTGTAGGTTACGTAACGCTCAGCTGTCAGTACCACCAGCCCCTCAACACGTCACTGCTACTAGCCTCATTGTGCTTCTACCCAGCTGACAATGTGTGCTACACTGTGAGTTCCCGTGCTATTGACACTAGCCTCTATGACTACCGTGTGTTGTAGGTGACGTAACGCTCAGCTGTCAGTCCCACCAGCCCCTCTACACGTCACAGCGACTAGCCTCATTGTGCTTCTACTCAGCTGACAATATGTGCTTCACTGTGAGTTCCCGTGCTATTGACACTGGCCTCTATGACTACCGTGTGTTGTAGGTTACGTAACGCTCAGCTGTCAGTCCCACCAGCCCCTCTACACGTCACTGCGACTAGCCTCATTGTGCTTCTACCCAGCTGACAATATGTGCTACACTGTGAGTTCCCGTGATATTGACACTGGCCTCTATGACTACCGTGTTGTAGGTTACGTAACGCTCAGCTGTCAGTCCCACCATCCCTCTACACGTCACTGCGACTAGCCTCATTGTGCTTCTATCCAGCTGACAATATGTGCTACACTGTGAGTTCCCGTGATATTGACACTGGCCTCTATGACTACCGTGTGTTGTAGGTTACGTAACGCTCAGCTGTCAGTCCCACCAGCCCCTCTACACGTCACTGCTACTAGCCTCATTGTGCTTATACCCAGCTGACAATATGTGCTACACTGTGAGTTCCCGTGCTATTGACACTGGCCTCTATGACTACCGTGTGTTGTAGGTTACGTAACGCTCAGCTGTCAGTCCCACCAGCCCCTCTACACGTCACTGCACTTAGCCTCATTGTGTTCCTACCCAGCTGACAATATGTGCTCCACTGTGAGTTCCCGTACTATTGACACTGGCCTCTATGACTACCGTGTGTTATAGGTTACGTAACGCTCAGCTGTCAGTCCCACCAGCCCCTCTACACGTCACTGCGACTAGCCTCATTGTGCTTCTACCCAGCTGACAATATGTGCTACACTGTGAGTTCCCGTGCTATTGACACTGGCCTCTATGACTACCGTGTTGTAGGTTACGTAACGCTCAGCTGTCAGTCCCACCAGCCCCTCTACACGTCACTGCTACTAGCCTCATTGTGCTTCTACTCAGCTGAAAATATGTGCTTCACTGTGAGTTCCCGTGCTATTGACACTGCCTTTATGACTACCGTGGTGTAGGTTACGTAACGCTCAGCTGTCAGTCCCACCAGCCCTTCTACACGTCACTGCTACTAGCCTCATTGTGCTTCTACCCAGCTGACAATATGTGCTACACTGTGAGTTCCCGTACTATTGACACTGGCCTCTATGACTACCGTGTTGTAGGTTACGTAACGCTCAGCTGTCAGTCCCACCAGCCCCTCTACACGTCACTGCGACTAGCCTCATTGTGCTTCTACTCAGCTGACAATATGTGCTACACTGTGAGTTCCCGTGCTATTGACACTGGCCTGTATGACTACCGTGTGTTGTAGGTGACGTAACGCTCAGCTGTCAGTCCCACGAGCCCTCTACACGTCACTGCGACTAGCCTCATTGTGCTTCTACTCTGCTGACAATATGTGCTTCACTGTGAGTTCCCGTGCTATTGACACTGGCCTCTATGACTACCGTGTGTTGTAGGTTGCGTAACGCTCAGCTGTCAGTCCCACCAGCCCCTCTACACGTCACTGCTACTTGCCTCATTGTGCTTCTACAAAGCTGACAATATGTGCAACACTGTGAGTTCCCGTGATATTGACATTGGCCTCTATGTCTACCGTGTTGTAGGTTACGTAACGCTCAGCTGTCAGTCCCACCAGCCCCTCTACACGTCACTGCGACTAGCCTCATTGTGCTTCTATCTAGCTGACAATATGTGCCACACTTGAGTTCCCGTGATATTGACACTGGCCTCTATGACTACCGTGTGTTGTAGGTTACGTAACGCTCAGCTGTCAGTCCCACCAGCCCCTCTACACGTCACTGCGACTAGCCTCATTGTGCTTCTACCCAGCTGACAATATGTGCTACACTGTGAGTTCCCGTGATATTGACACTGGCCTCTATGACTACCGTGTTGTAGGTTACGTAACGCTCAGCTGTCAGTCCCACCAGCCCCTCTACACGTCACTGCGACTAGCCTCATTGTGCTTCTATCCAGCTGACAATATGTGCTACACTGTGAGTTCCCGTGATATTGACACTGGCCTCTATGACTACCGTGTGTTGTAGGTTACGTAACGCTCAGCTGTCAGTCCCACCAGCCCCTCTACACGTCACTGCGACTAGCCTCATTGTGCTTCTACTCAGCTGACAATATGTGCTTCACTGTGAGTTCCCGTGCTATTGACACTGGCCTCTATGACTACCGTGTGTTGTAGAATACGTAACGCTCAGCTGTCAGTCCCACCAGCCCCTCTACATGTCACTGCGACTAGCCTCATTGTGCTTCTACCCAGCTGACAATATGTGCTACACTGTGAGTTCCCGTGATATTGACACTGGCCTCTATGACTACCGTGTTGTAGGTTACGTAACGCTCAGCTGTCAGTCCCACCAGCCCCTCTACACGTCACTGCAACTAGCCTCATTGTGCTTCTATCCAGCTGACAATATGTGCTACACTGTGAGTTCCCGTGATATTGACACTGGCCTCTATGACTACCGTGTGTTTTAGGTTACGTAACGCTCAGCTGTCAGTCCCACCAGCCCCTCTACACGTAACTGCAACTAGCCTCATTATGTTCCTACCCAGCTGACAACATGTGCTCCACTGTGAGTTCCCGTGCTATTGACACTGGCCTCTATGACTACCGTGTGTTGTAGGTTACGTAACGCTCAGCTGTCAGTCCCACCAGCCCCTCTACACGTCACTGCGACTAGCCTCATTGTGCTTCTACCCAGCTGACAATATATGCTTCACTGTGAGTTCCCGTGCTATTGACACTGGCCTCTATGACTACCGTGTGTTGTAGGTTACGTAACGCTCAGCTGTAAGTCCCACCAGCCCCTCTACACGTCACTGCTACTAGCCTCATTGTGCTTCTACTCAGCTGACAATATGTGCTTCACTGTGAGTTCCCGTGCTATTGACACTGCCTCTATGACTACCGTGGTGTAGGTTACGTAACGCTCAGCTGTCAGTCCTACCAGCCCCTCTACACGTCACTGCTACTAGCCTCATTGTGCTCTACCCAGCTGACAATATGTGCTACGATGTGAGTTCCCGTACTATTGACACTGGCCTCTATGACTACCGTGTTGTAGGTTACGTAACGCTCAGCTGTCAGTCCCACCAGCCCCTCTACACGTCACTGCGACTAGCCTCATTGTGCTTCTACTCAGCTGACAATATGTGCTTCACTGTGAGTTCCCGTGCTATTGACACTGGCCTCTATGACTACCGTGTGTTGTAGGTTACGTAACGCTCAGCTGTCAGTTCCACCAGCCCCTCTACACATCACTGCGACTAGCCTCATTGTGCTTCTACCCAGCAGAAAATATGTGCTACACTGTGAGTTCCCGTGATATTGACACTGGCCTCTATGACTACCGTGTTGTAGGTTACGTAACGCTCAGCTGTCAGTCCCACCAGCCCCTCTACACGTCACTGCGACTAGCCTCATTGTGCTTCTATCCAGCTGACAATATGTGCTACACTGTGAGTTCCCGTGATATTGACACTGGCCTCTATGACTACCGTGTGTTGTAGGTTACGTAACGCTCAGCTGTCAGTCCCACCAGCCCCTCCACACGTCACTGCGACTAGCCTCATTGTGATTCTATCCAGCTGACAATATGTGCGACACTGTGAGTTCCCGTGATATTGACACTGGCCTCTATGACTACCGTGTTGTAGGTTACGTAACGCTCAGCTGTCAGTCCCACCAGCCCCTCTACACGTCACTGCGACTAGCCTTATTGTGCTTCTATCCAGCTGACAATATGTGCTACACTGTGAGTTCCCGTGATATTGACACTGGCCTCTATGACTACCTTGTGTTGTAGGTTACGTAACGCTCAGCTGTCAGTCCCACCAGCCCCTCTACACGTCACTGCAACTAGCCTCATTGTGTTCCTACCCAGCTGACAACATGTGCTCCACTGTGAGTTTCCGTACTATTGACACTGGCCTCTATGACTACCGTGTGTTATAGGTTACGTAACGCTCAGCTGTCAGTCCCACCAGCCCCTCTACACGTCACTGCTACTTGCCTCATTGTGCTTCTACCCAGCTGACAATATGTGCTACACTGTGAGTTCCCGTACTATTGACACTGGCCTCTATGACTACCGTGTTGTAGGTTACGTAACGCTCAGCTGTCAGTCCCACCAGCCCCTCTACACGTCACTGCGACTAGCCTCATTGTGCTTCTACTCAGCTGACAATATGTGCTTCACTGTGAGTTCCCGTGCTATTGACACTGGCCTCTATGACTACCGTGTTGTAGGTTACGTAACGCTCAGCTGTCAGTCCCACCAGCCCCTCTACACGTCACTGCGACTAGCCTCATTGTGCTTCTACCCAGCTGACAATATGTGCTACACTCTGAGTTCCCGTGCTATTGACACTGGCCTCTATGACTACCGTGTGTTATAGGTTACGTAACGCTCAGCTGTCAGTCCCACCAGCCCCTCTACACGTCACTGCGACTAGCCTCATTGTGCTTCTATCCAGCTGACAATATGTGCTACACTGTGAGTTCCCGTGCTATTGACACTGGCCTCTATGACTACCGTGTGTTGTAGGTTACGTAACGCTCAGCTGTAAGTCCCACCAGCCCCTCTACACGTCACTGCTACTAGCCTCATTGTGCTTCTACTCAGCTGACAATATGTGCTTCACTGTGAGTTCCCGTGCTATTGACACTGCCTCTATGACTACCGTGGTGTAGGTTACGTAACGCTCAGCTGTCAGTCCCACCAGCCCCTCTACACGTCACTGCTACTAGCCTCATTGTGCTTCTACCCAGCTGACAATATGTGCTACGATGTGAGTTCCCGTACTATTGACACTGGCCTCTATGACTACCGTGTTGTAGGTTACGTAACGCTCAGCTGTCAGTCCCACCAGCCCCTCTACACGTCACTGCGATTAGCCTCATTGTGCTTCTACTCAGCTGACAATATGTGCTTCACTGTGAGTTCCCGTGCTATTGACACTGGCCTCTATGACTACCGTGTGTTGTAGGTTACGTAACGCTCAGCTGTCAGTTCCACCAGCCCCTCTACACATCACTGCGACTAGCCTCATTGTGCTTCTACCCAGCAGAAAATATGTGCTACACTGTGAGTTCCCGTGATATTGACACTGGCCTCTATGACTACCGTGTTGTAGGTTACGTAACGCTCAGCTGTCAGTCCCACCAGCCCCTCTACACGTCACTGCGACTAGCCTCATTGTGCTTCTATCCAGCTGACAATATGTGCTACACTGTGAGTTCCCGTGATATTGACACTGGCCTCTATGACTACCGTGTGTTGTAGGTTACGTAACGCTCAGCTGTCAGTCCCACCAGCCCCTCTACACGTCACTGCGACTAGCCTCATTGTGATTCTATCCAGCTGACAATATGTGCGACACTGTGAGTTCCCGTGATATTGACACTGGCCTCTATGACTACCGTGTTGTAGGTTACGTAACGCTCAGCTGTCAGTCCCACCAGCCCCTCTACACGTCACTGCGACTAGCCTTATTGTGCTTCTATCCAGCTGACAATATGTGCTACACTGTGAGTTCCCGTGATATTGACACTGGCCTCTATGACTACCGTGTGTTGTAGGTTACGTAACGCTCAGCTGTCAGTCCCACCAGCCCCTTCTACACGTCACTGCAACTAGCCTCATTGTGTTCCTACCCAGCTGACAACATGTGCTCCACTGTGAGTTCCCGTACTATTGACACTGGCCTCTATGACTACCGTGTTGTAGGTTACGTAACGCTCAGCTGTCAGTCCCACCAGCCCCTCTACACGTCACTGCTACTTGCCTCATTGTGCTTCTACCCAGCTGACAATATGTGCTACACTGTGAGTTCCCGTACTATTGACACTGGCCTCTATGACTACCGTGTTGTAGGTTACGTAACGCTCAGCTGTCAGTCCCACCAGCCCCTCTACACGTCACTGCGACTAGCCTCATTGTGCTTCTACTCAGCTGACAATATGTGCTTCACTGTGAGTTCCCGTGCTATTGACACTGGCCTCTATGACTACCGTGTGTTGTAGGTTACGTAACGCTCAGCTGTCAGTTCCACCAGCCCCTCTACACATCACTGCGACTAGCCTCATTGTGCTTCTACCCAGCTGACAATATGTGCTACACTGTGAGTTCCCGTGATATTGACACTGGCCTCTATGACTAAAGTGTTGTAGGTTACGTAACGCTCAGCTGTCAGTCCCACCAGCCCCTCTACACGTCACTGCGACTAGCCTCATTGTGCTTCTATCCAGCTGACAATATGTGCTACACTGTGAGTTCCCGTGATATTGACACTGGCCTCTATGACTACCGTGTGTTGTAGGTTACGTAACGCTCAGCTGTCAGTCCCACCAGCCCCTCTACACGTCACTGCGACTAGCCTCATTGTGATTCTATCCAGCTGACAATATGTGCGACACTGTGAGTTCCCGTGATATTGACACTGGCCTCTATGACTACCGTGTTGTAGGTTACGTAACGCTCAGCTGTCAGTCCCACCAGCTCCTCTACACGTCACTGCGACTAGCCTTATTGTGCTTCTATCCAGCTGACAATATGTGCTACACTGTGAGTTCCCGTGATATTGACACTGGCCTCTATGACTACCGTGTGTTGTAGGTTACGTAACGCTCAGCTGTCAGTCCCACCAGCCCCTCTACACGTCACTGCAACTAGCCTCATTGTGTTCCTACCCAGCTGACAATATGTGCTACACTGTGAGTTCCCGTGCTATTGACACTGGCCTCTATGACTACCGTGTTGTAGGTTACGTAACGCTCAGCTGTCAGTCCCACCAGCCCCTCTACACGTCACTGCTACTTGCCTCATTGTGCTTCTACCCAGCTGACAATATGTGCTACACTGTGAGTTCCCGTACTATTGACACTGGCCTCTATGACTAAAGTGTTGTAGGTTACGTAACGCTCAGCTGTCAGTCCCACCAGCCCCTCTACACGTCACTGCGACTAGCCTCATTGTGCTTCTACTCAGCTGACAATATGTGCTTCACTGTGAGTTCCCGTGCTATTGACACTGGCCTCTATGACTACCGTGTGTTGTAGGTTACGTAACGCTCAGCTGTCAGTTCCACCAGCCCCTCTACACATCACTGCGACTAGCCTCATTGTGCTTCTACCCAGCTGACAATATGTGCTACACTGTGAGTTCCCGTGATATTGACACTGGCCTCTATGACTACCGTGTTGTAGGTTACGTAACGCTCAGCTGTCAGTCCCACCAGCCCCTCTACACGTCACTGCGACTAGCCTCATTGTGCTTCTATCCAGCTGACAATATGTGCTACACTGTGAGTTCCCGTGATATTGACACTGGCCTCTATGACTACCGTGTGTTGTAGGTTACGTAACGCTCAGCTGTCAGTCCCACCAGCCCCTCTACACGTCACTGCGACTAGCCTCATTGTGCTTCTACCCAGCTGACAATATGTGCTCAACTGTAAGTTCCCGTACTATTGCCACTTGCCTCTATGACTACCGTGTGTTATAGGTTACGTAACGCTCAGCTGACAGTCCCACCAGCCCCTCTACACGTCACTGCGACTAGCCGCATTGTTCTTCTATCCAGCTGACAATATGTGCTACACTGTGAGTTCCCGTACTCTTGACACTTTCCTCTATGACTACCGTGTGTTGTAGGTTACGTAACGCTCAGCTGTCAGTCCCACCAGCCCCTCTACACGTCACTGCGACTAGCCTCATTGTGCTTATACCCAGCTGACAATATGTGCTCCACTGTGAGTTCCCCTGCTATTTACACTGGCCTCTATGACTACCGTGTGTTGTAGGTTACGTAACGCTCAGCTGTCAGTCCCACCAGCCCCTCTACACGTCACTGCGACTAGCCTCTTTGTGCTTATACCCAGCTGACAATATGTGCTCTACTGTGAGTTCCCGTGCTATTGACACTGGCCTCTATGACTACCGTGTGTTATAGGTTACGTAACGCTCAGCTGTCAGTCCCACCAGCCCCTCTACACGTCACTGCGACTAGCCTCATTGTGCTTATACCCAGCTGACAATATGTGCTACACTGTGAGTTCCCGTGCTATTGACACTGGCCTCTATGACTACCGTGTGTTGTAGGTTACGTAACGCTCAGCTGTCAGTCCCACCAGCCCCTCTACACGTCACTGCGACTAGCCTCATTGTGCTTCTACTCAGCTGACAATATGTGCTTCACTGTGAGTTCCCGTGCTATTGACACTGCCTCTATGACTACCGTGTGTTGTAGGTTACGTAACGCTCAGCTGTCAGTCCCACCAGCCCCTCTACACGTCACTGCGACTAGCCTCATTGTGCTTCTACCCAGCTGACAATATGTGCTCCACTGTGAGTTCCTGTGTTATTGACACTGGCCTCTATGACTACCGTATGTTGTAGGTTTCGTAACTCTCAGCTGTCAGTCCCACCAGTCCCTCTACACGTCACTGCGACTAGCCTCATTGTGCTTCTATCCAGCTGACAAAATGTGCTTCACTGTGAGATCCCGTGCCATTGACACTGGCCTCTATGACTACCGTATGTTGTAGGTTTCATAACTCTCAGCTGTCAGTCCCACCAGCCCCTATACACGTCACTGATACTAGCCTCATTGTGCTTCTATCCAGCTGACAAAATGTGCTTCACTGTGAAATCCCGTGCCATTGACAATGGCCTCTATGACTACCGTGTGTTGTAGGTTTCGTAACTCTCAGCTGTCAGTCCCACCAGCCCCTCTACACGTCACTGCGACTAGCCTCATTGTGCTTCTATTCAGCTGGCAAAATGTGCTTCACTGTGAGATCCCTTACTATTGACTCTGGCCTCTATGACTACCGTGTGTTGTAGGTTTCGTAACTCTCAGCTGTCAGTCCCACCAGCCCCTCTACACGTCACTGCGACTAGCCTCATTGTGCTTCTACCCAGCTGACAATATGTGCTTCACTGTGAGATCCCGTGCTATTGACACTGCCTCTATGACTACCGTGTGTTGTAGGTTACGTAACGCTCAGCTGTCAGTACCACCAGCCCCTCAACACGTCACTGCTACTAGCCTCATTGTGCTTCTACCCAGCTGACAATATGTGCTACACTGTGAGTTCCCGTGCTATTGACACTAGCCTCTATGACTACCGTGTGTTGTAGGTGACGTAACGCTCAGCTGTCAGTCCCACCAGCCCCTCTACACGTCACAGCGACTAGCCTCATTGTGCTTCTACCCAGCTGACAATATGTGCTTCACTGTGAGATCCCGTGCTATTGACACTGCCTCTATGACTACCGTGTGTTGTAGGTTACGTAACGCTCAGCTGTCAGTACCACCAGCCCCTCAACACGTCACTGCTACTAGCCTCATTGTGCTTCTACCCAGCTGACAATATGTGCTTCACTGTGAGTTCCCGTGCTATTGACACTGGCCTCTATGACTACCGTGTTGTAGGTTACGTAACGCTCAGCTGTCAGTCCCACCATCCCTCTACACGTCACTGCGACTAGCCTCATTGTGCTTCTATCCAGCTGACAATATGTGCTACACTATTAGTTCCCGTGATATTGACACTGGCCTCTATGACTACCGTGTGTTGTAGGTTACGTAACGCTCAGCTGTCAGTCCCACCAGCCCCTCTACACGTCACCGCGACTAGCCTCATTGTGCTTCTATCCAGCTGACAATATGTGCTACACTGTGAGTTCCCGTGATATTGACACTGGCCTCTATGACTAACGTGTGTTGTAGGTTACGTAACGCTCAGCTGTCAGTCCCACCAGCCCCTCTACACGTCACTGCACTTAGCCTCATTGTGTTCCTACCCAGCTGACAATATGTACTCCACTGTGAGTTCCCGTACTATTGACACTGGCCTCTATGACTACCGTGTGTTATAGGTTACGTAACGCTCAGCTGTCAGTCCCACCAGTCCCTCTACACGTCACTGCGACTAGCCTCATTGTGCTTCTACCCAGCTGACAATATGTGCTACACTGTGAGTTCCCGTGCTATTGACACTGGCCTCTATGACTACCGTGTTGTAGGTTACGTAACGCTCAGCTGTCAGTCCCACCAGCCCCTCTACACGTCACTGCTACTAGCCTCATTGTGCTTCTACTCAGCTGACAATATGTGCTTCACTGTGAGTTCCCGTGCTATTGACACTGCCTCTATGACTACCGTGTTGTAGGTTACGTAACGCTCAGCTGTCAGTCCCACCAGCCCTTCTACACGTCACTGCTACTAGCCTCATTGTGCTTCTACCCAGCTGACAATATGTGCTACACTGTGAGTTCCCGTACTATTGACACTGGCCTCTATGACTACCGTGTTGTAGGTTACGTAACGCAGCTGTCAGTCCCACCAGCCCCTCTACACGTCACTGCGACTAGCCTTATTGTGCTTCTACTCAGCTGACAATATGTGCTACACTGTGAGTTCCCGTGCTATTGACACTGGCCTGTATGACTACCGTGTGTTGTAGGTGACGTAACGCTCAGCTGTCAGTCCCACCAGCCCCTCTACACGTCACTGCGACTAGCCTCATTGTGCTTCTACTCAGCTGACAATATGTGCTTCACTGTGAGTTCCCGTGCTATTGACACTGGCCTCTATGACTACCGTGTGTTGTAGGTTACGTAACGCTCAGCTGTCAGTCCCACCAGCCCCTCAACACGTCACTGCGACTAGCCTCATTGTGCTTCTACCCAGCTGACAATATGTGCAACACTGTGAGTTCCCGTGATATTGACACTGGCCTCTATGTCTACCGTGTTGTAGGTTACGTAACGCTCAGCTGTCAGTCCCACCAGCCCCTCTACACGTCACTGCGACTAGCCTCATTGTGCTTCTATCCAGCTGACAATATGTGCTACACTGTGAGTTCCCGTGATATTGACACTGGCCTCTATGACTACCGTGTGTTTTAGGTTACGTAACGCTCAGCTGTCAGTCCCACCAGCCCCTCTACACGTCACTGCGACTAGCCTCATTGTGCTTCTACCCAGCTGACAATATGTGCTACACTGTGAGTTCCCGTGATATTGACACTGGCCTCTATGACTACCGTGTTGTAGGTTACGTAACGCTCAGCTGTCAGTCCCACCAGCCCCTCTACACGTCACTGCGACTAGCCTCATTGTGCTTCTACCCAGCTGACAATATGTGCTACACTGTGAGTTCCCGTGATATTGACACTGGCCTCTATGACTACCGTGTTGTAGGTTACGTAACGCTCAGCTGTCAGTCCCACCAGCCCCTCTACACGTCACTGCGACTAGCCTCATTGTGCTTCTATCCAGCTGACAATATGTGCTACACTGTGAGTTCCCGTGATATTGACACTGGCCTCTATGACTACCGTGTGTTTTAGGTTACGTAACGCTCAGCTGTCAGTCCCACCAGCCCCTCTACACGTCACTGCAACTAGCCTCATTGTGTTCCCACCCAGCTGACAACATGTGCTCCACTGTGAGTTCCCGTGCTATTGACACTGGCCTCTATGACTACCGTGTGTTGTAGGTTACGTAACGCTCAGCTGTCAGTCCCACCAGCCCCTCTACACGTCACTGCGACTAGCCTCATTGTGCTTCTACCCAGCTGACAATATATGCTTCACTGTGAGTTCCCGTGCTATTGACACTGGCCTCTATGACTACTGTGTGTTGTAGGTTACGTAACGCTCAGCTGTCAGTCCCACCAGCCCCTCTACACGTCACTGCAACTAGCCTCATTGTGTTCCTACCCAGCTGACAACATGTGCTCCACTGTGAGTTCCCGTACTATTGACACTGGCCTCTATGACTACCGTGTGTTATAGGTTACGTAACGCTCATTTGTCAGTCCCACCAGCCCCTCTACACGTCACTGCGACTAGCCTCATTGTGCATCTACTCAGCTGACAATATGTGCTTCACTGTGAGTTCCCGTGCTATTTTCACTGGCCTCTATGACTACCGTGTTGTAGGTTACGTAACGCTCAGCTGTCAGTCCCACCAGCCCCTCTACACGTCACTGCTACTAGCGTCATTGTGCTTCTACTCAGCTGACAATATGTGCTTCACTGTGAGTTCCCGTGCTATTGACACTGCCTCTATGACTACCGTGGTGTAGGTTACGTAACGCTCAGCTGTCAGTCCCACCAGCCCCTCTACACGTCACTGCTACTAGCCTCATTGTGCTTCTACCCAGCTGACAATATGTGCTACACTGTGAGTTCCCGTACTATTGACACTGGCCTCTATGACTACCGTGTTGTAGGTTACGTAACGCTCAGCTGTCAGTCCCACCAGCCCCTCTACACGTCACTGCGACTAGCCTCTTTGTGCTTATACCCAGCTGACAATATGTGCTCTACTGTGAGTTCCCGTGCTATTGACACTGGCCTCTATGACTACCGTGTGTTATAGGTTACGTAACGCTCAGCTGTCAGTCCCACCAGCCCCTCTACACGTCACTGCGACTAGCCTCATTGTGCTTATACCCAGCTGACAATATGTGCTACACTGTGAGTTCCCGTGCTATTGACACTGGCCTCTATGACTACCGTGTGTTGTAGGTTACGTAACGCTCAGCTGTCAGTCCCACCAGCCCCTTTACACGTCACTGCGACTAGCCTCATTGTGCTTCTACTCAGCTGACAATATGTGCTTCACTGTGAGTTCCCGTGCTATTGACACTGCCTCTATGACTACCGTGTGTTGTAGGTTACGTAACGCTCAGCTGTCAGTCCCACCAGCCCCTCTACACGTCACTGCGACTAGCCTCATTGTGCTTCTACCCAGCTGACAATATGTGCTCCACTGTGAGTTCCTGTGTTATTGACACTGGCCTCTATGACTACCGTATGTTGTAGGTTTCGTAACTCTCAGCTGTCAGTCCCACCAGTCCCTCTACACGTCACTGCGACTAGCCTCATTGTGCTTCTATCCAGCTGACAAAATGTGCTTCACTGTGAGATCCCGTGCCATTGACACTGGCCTCTATGACTACCGTATGTTGTAGGTTTCATAACTCTCAGCTGTCAGTCCCACCAGCCCCTATACACGTCACTGATACTAGCCTCATTGTGCTTCTATCCAGCTGACAAAATGTGCTTCACTGTGAAATCCCGTGCCATTGACAATGGCCTCTATGACTACCGTGTGTTGTAGGTTTCGTAACTCTCAGCTGTCAGTCCCACCAGCCCCTCTACACGTCACTGCGACTAGCCTCATTGTGCTTCTATTCAGCTGGCAAAATGTGCTTCACTGTGAGATCCCGTACTATTGACTCTGGCCTCTATGACTACCGTGTGTTGTAGGTTTCGTAACTATCAGCTGTCAGTCCCACCAGCCCCTCTACACGTCACTGCGACTAGCCTCATTGTGCTTCTACCCAGCTGACAATATGTGCTTCACTGTGAGATCCCGTGCTATTGACACTGCCTCTATGACTACCGTGTGTTGTAGGTTACGTAACGCTCAGCTGTCAGTACCACCAGCCCCTCAACACGTCACTGCTACTAGCCTCATTGTGCTTCTACCCAGCTGACAATATGTGCTACACTGTGAGTTCCCGTGCTATTGACACTAGCCTCTATGACTACCGTGTGTTGTAGGTGACGTAACGCTCAGCTGCCAGTCCCACCAGCCCCTCTACACGTCACAGCGACTAGCCTCATTGTGCTTCTACTCAGCTGACAATATGTGCTTCACTGTGAGTTCCCGTGCTATTGACACTGGCCTCTATGACTACCGTGTTGTAGGTTACGTAACGCTCAGCTGTCAGTCCCACCATCCCTCTACACGTCACTGCGACTAGCCTCATTGTGCTTCTATCCAGCTGACAATATGTGCTACACTGTGAGTTCCCGTGATATTGACACTGGCCTCTATGACTAACGTGTGTTGTAGGTTACGTAACGCTCAGCTGTCAGTCCCACCAGCCCCTCTACACGTCACTGCACTTAGCCTCATTGTGTTCCTACCCAGCTGACAATATGTGCTCCACTGTGAGTTCCCGTACTATTGACACTGGCCTCTATGACTACCGTGTGTTATAGGTTACGTAACGCTCAGCTGTCAGTCCCACCAGCCCCTCTACACGTCACTGCGACTAGCCTCATTGTGCTTCTACCCAGCTGACAATATGTGCTACACTGTGAGTTCCCGTGCTATTGACACTGGCCTCTATGACTACCGTGTTGTAGGTTACGTAACGCTCAGCTGTCAGTCCCACCAGCCCCTCTACACGTCACTGCTACTAGCCTCATTGTGCTTCTACTCAGCTGACAATATGTGCTTCACTGTGAGTTCCCGTGCTATTGACACTGCCTCTATGACTACCGTGTTGTAGGTTACGTAACGCTCAGCTGTCAGTCCCACCAGCCCTTCTACACGTCACTGCTACTAGCCTCATTGTGCTTCTACCCAGCTGACAATATGTGCTACACTGTGAGTTCCCGTACTATTGACACTGGCCTCTATGACTACCGTGTTGTAGGTTACGTAACGCAGCTGTCAGTCCCACCAGCCCCTCTACACGTCACTGCGACTAGCCTTATTGTGCTTCTACTCAGCTGACAATATGTGCTACACTGTGAGTTCCCGTGCTATTGACACTGGCCTGTATGACTACCGTGTGTTGTAGGTGACGTAACGCTCAGCTGTCAGTCCCACCAGCCCCTCTACACGTCACTGCGACTAGCCTCATTGTGCTTCTACTCAGCTGACAATATGTGCTTCACTGTGAGTTCCCGTGCTATTGACACTGGCCTCTATGACTACCGTGTGTTGTAGGTTACGTAACGCTCAGCTGTCAGTCCCACCAGCCCCTCTACACGTCACTGCGACTAGCCTCATTGTGCTTCTACCCAGCTGACAATATGTGCAACACTGTGAGTTCCCGTGATATTGACACTGGCCTCTATGTCTACCGTGTTGTAGGTTACGTAACGCTCAGCTGTCAGTCCCACCAGCCCCTCTACACGTCACTGCGACTAGCCTCATTGTGCTTCTATCCAGCTGACAATATGTGCTACACTGTGAGTTCCCGTGATATTGACACTGGCCTCTATGACTACCGTGTGTTGTAGGTTACGTAACGCTCAGCTGTCAGTCCCACCAGCCCCTCTACACGTCACTGCGACTAGCCTCATTGTGCTTCTACCCAGCTGACAATATGTGCTACACTGTGAGTTCCCGTGATATTGACACTGGCCTCTATGACTACCGTGTTGTAGGTTACGTAACGCTCAGCTGTCAGTCCCACCAGCCCCTCTACACGTCACTGCGACTAGCCTCATTGTGCTTCTATCCAGCTGACAATATGTGCTACACTGTGAGTTCCCGTGATATTGACACTGGCCTCTATGACTACCGTGTGTTGTAGGTTACGTAACGCTCAGCTGTCAGTCCCACCAGCCCCTCTACACGTCACTGCGACTAGCCTCATTGTGCTTCTACTCAGCTGACAATATGTGCTTCACTGTGAGTTCCCGTGCTATTGTCACTGGCCTCTATGACTACCGTGTGTTGTAGGTTACGTAACGCTCAGCTGTCAGTCCCACCAGCCCCTCTACACGTCACTGCGACTAGCCTCATTGTGCTTCTACCCAGCTGACAATATGTGCTACACTGTGAGTTCCCGTGATATTGACACTGGCCTCTATGACTACCGTGTTGTAGGTTACGTAACGCTCAGCTGTCAGTCCCACCAGCCCCTCTACACGTCACTGCGACTAGCCTCATTGTGCTTCTATCCAGCTGACAATATGTGCTACACTGTGAGTTCCCGTGATATTGACACTGGCCTCTATGACTACCGTGTGTTTTAGGTTACGTAACGCTCAGCTGTCAGTCCCACCAGCCCCTCTACACGTCACTGCAACTAGCCTCATTGTGTTCCCACCCAGCTGACAACATGTGCTCCACTGTGAGTTCCCGTGCTATTGACACTGGCTTCTATGACTACCGTGTGTTGTAGGTTACGTAACGCTCAGCTGTCAGTCCCACCAGCCCCTCTACACGTCACTGCGACTAGCCTCATTGTGCTTCTACCCAGCTGACAATATATGCTTCACTGTGAGTTCCCGTGCTATTGACACTGGCCTCTATGACTACTGTTTGTTGTAGGTTACGTAACGCTCAGCTGTCAGTCCCACCAGCCCCTCTACACGTCACTGCAACTAGCCTCATTGTGTTCCTACCCAGCTGACAACATGTGCTCCACTGTGAGTTCCCGTACTATTGACACTGGCCTCTATGACTACCGTGTGTTATAGGTTACGTAACGCTCATTTGTCAGTCCCACCAGCCCCTCTACACGTCACTGCGACTAGCCTCATTGTGCATCTACTCAGCTGACAATATGTGCTTCACTGTGAGTTCCCGTGCTATTTTCACTGGCCTCTATGACTACCGTGTTGTAGGTTACGTAACGCTCAGCTGTCAGTCCCACCAGCCCCTCTACACGTCACTGCTACTAGCCTCATTGTGCTTCTACTCAGCTGACAATATGTGCTTCACTGTGAGTTCCCGTGCTATTGACACTGCCTCTATGACTACCGTGGTGTAGGTTACGTAACGCTCAGCTGTCAGTCCCACCAGCCCCTCTACACGTCACTGCTACTAGCCTCATTGTGCTTCTAGCCAGCTGACAATATGTGCTACACTGTGAGTTCCCGTACTATTGACACTGGCCTCTATGACTACCGTGTTGTAGGTTACGTAACGCTCAGCTGTCAGTCCCACCAGCCCCTCTACACGTCACTGCGACTAGCCTCATTGTGCTTCTACTCAGCTGACAATATGTGCTTCACTGTGAGTTCCCGTGCTATTGACACTGGCCTCTATGACTACCGTGTGTTGTAGGTTACGTAACGCTCAGCTGTCAGTTCCACCAGCCCCTCTACACATCACTGCGACTAGCCTCATTGTGCTTCTACCCAGCAGAAAATATGTGCTACACTGTGAGTTCCCGTGATATTGACACTGGCCTCTATGACTACCGTGTTGTAGGTTACGTAACGCTCAGCTGTCAGTCCCACCAGCCCCTCTACACGTCACTGCGACTAGCCTCATTGTGCTTCTATCCGGCTGACAATATGTGCTACACTGTGAGTTCCCGTGATATTGACACTGGCCTCTATGACTACCGTGTTGTAGGTTACGTAACGCTCAGCTGTCAGTCCCACCAGCCCTTCTACACGTCACTGCGACTAGCCTCATTGTGCTTCTATCCAGCTGACAATATGTGCTACACTGTGAGTTCCCGTGATATTGACACTGGCCTCTATGACTACCGTGTGTTGTAGGTTACGTAACGCTCAGCTGTCAGTCCCATCAGCCCCTCTACACTTCACTGCAACTAGCCTCATTGTGTTCCTACCCAGCTGACAACATGTGCTCCACTGTGAGTTCCCGTACTATTGACACTGGCCTCTATGACTACCGTGTGTTATAGGTTACGTAACGCTCAGCTGTCAGTCCCACCAGCCCCTCTACACGTCACTGCTACTTGCCTCATTGTGCTTCTACCCAGCTGACAATATGTGCTACACTGTGAGTTCCCGTACTATTGACACTGGCCTCTATGACTACCGTGTTGTAGGTTACGTAACGCTCAGCTGTCAGTCCCACCAGCCCCTCTACACGTCACTGCGACTAGCCTCATTGTGCTTCTACTCAGCTGACAATATGTGCTTCACTGTGAGTTCCCGTGCTATTGACACTGGCCTCTATGACTACCGTGTGTTGTAGGTTACGTAACGCTCAGCTGTCAGTTCCACCAGCCCCTCTACACATCACTGCGACTAGCCTCATTGTGCTTCTACCCAGCTGACAATATGTGCTACACTGTGAGTTCCCGTGATATTGACACTGGCCTCTTTGACAACCGTGTGTTGTAGGTTACGTAACGCTCAGCTGTCAGTCCCACCAGCCCCTCTACACGTCACTGCGACTAGCCTCATTGTGCTTCTATCCAGCTGACAATATGTGCTACACTGTGAGTTCCCGTGATATTGACACTGGCCTCTATGACTACCGTGTGCTGTAGGTTACGTAACGCTCAGCTGTCAGTCCCACCAGCCCCTCTACACGTCACTGCGACTAGCCTCATTGTGCTTCTACCCAGCTGACAATATGTGCTCCACTGTAAGTTCCCGTACTATAGACACTTGCCTCTATGACTACCGTGTGTTATAGGTTACGTAACGCTCAGCTGACAGTCCCACCAGCCCCTCTACACGTCACTGCGACTTGCCGCATTGTTCTTCTATCCAGCTGACAATATGTGCTACACTGTGAGTTCCCGTACTCTTGACACTTTCCTCTATGACTACCGTGTGTTGTAGGTTACGTAACGCTCAGCTGTCAGTCCCACCAGCAACTCTACACGTCACTGCAACTAGCCTCATTGTGCTTCTACCCAGCTGACAATATGTGCTACACTGTGAGTTCCCGTACTATTGACACTGGCCTCTATGACTACCGTGTTGTAGGTTACGTAACGCTCAGCTGTCAGTCCCACCAGCCACTCTACACGTCACTGCGACTAGCCTCATTGTGCTTCTACTCAGCTGACAATATGTGCTTCACTGTGAGTTCCCGTGCTATTGACACTGGCCTCTATGACTACCGTTTGTTGTAGGTTACGTAACGCTCAGCTGTCAGTTCCACCAGCCCCTCTACACATCACTGCGACTAGCCTCATTGTGCTTCTACCCAGCAGAAAATATGTGCTACACTGTGAGTTCCCGTGATATTGACACTGGCCTCTATGACTACCGTGTTGTAGGTTACGTAACGCTCAGCTGTCAGTCCCACCAGCCCCTCTACACGTCACTGCGACTAGCCTCATTGTGCTTCTATCCGGCTGACAATATGTGCTACACTGTGAGTTCCCGTGATATTGACACTGGCCTCTATGACTACCGTGTGTTGTAGGTTACGTAACGCTCAGCTGTCAGTCCCACCAGCCCCTCTACACGTCACTGCGACTAGCCTCATTGTGCTTCTATCCAGCTGACAATATGTGCGACACTGTGAGTTCCCGTGATATTGACACTGGCCTCTATGACTACCGTGTTGTAGGTTACGTAACGCTCAGCTGTCAGTCCCACCAGCCCCTCTACACGTCACTCCGACTAGCCTCATTGTGCTTCTATCCAGCTGACAATATGTGCTACACTGTGAGTTCCCGTGATATTGACACTGGCCTCTATGACTACCGTGTGTTGTAGGTTACGTAACGCTTAGCTGTCAGTCCCACCAGCCCCTCTACACGTCACTGCAACTAGCCTCATTGTGCTTCTACCCAGCTGACAACATGTGCTTCACTGTGAGTTCCCGTGCTATTGACACTGGCCTCTATGACTACCGTGTGTTGTAGGTTACGTACCGCTTAGCTGTCAGTTCCACCAGCCCCTCTACACATCACTGCGACTAGCCTCATTGTGCTTCTACCCAGCTGACAATATGTGCTACACTGTGAGTTCCCGTGATATTGACACTGGCCTCTATGACTACCGTGTGTTGTAGGTTACGTAACGCTCAGCTGTCAGTCCCACCAGCCCCTCTACACGTCACTGCGACTAGCCTCATTGTGCTTCTACCCAGCTGACAATATGTGCTCCACTGTAAGTTCCCGTACTATTGACACCTGCCTCTATGACTACCGTGTGTTATAGGTTACGTAACGCTCAGCTGACAGTCCCACCAGCCCCTCTACACGTCACTGCGACTAGCCTCATTGTGCTTCTACCCAGCTGACAATATGTGCTACACTGTGAGTTCCCGTACTATTGACACTGGCCTCTATGACTACCGTGTGTTGTAGGTTACGTAACGCTCAGCTGTCAGTCCCACTAGCCCCTCTACACGTCACTGCGACTAGCCTCATTGTGCTTCTATCCAGCTGACAATATAATATACTGTGAGTTCCCGTACTCTTGACACTTTCCTCTATGACTACCGTGTGTTGTAGGTTACGTAACGCTCAGCTGTCAGTCCCACCAGCCCCTCTACACGTCACTGCGACTAGCCTCATTGTGCTTCTACCCAGCTGACAACATGTGCTCCACTGTGAGTTCCCGTTCTATTGAAACTGGCCTCTATGACTACCGTGTGTTATAGGTTACGTAACGCTCAGATGACAGTCCCACCAGCCCCTCTACACGTCACTGCGACTAGCCTCATTGTGCTTCTACCCAGCTGACAATATGTGCTACACTGTGAGTTCCCGTACTATTGACACTGGCCTCTATGACTACCGTGTGTTGTAGGTGACGTAACGCTCAGCTGTCAGTCCCACCAGCCCCTCTACACGTCACCGCGACTAGCCTCATTGTGCTTCTACTCAGCTGACAATATGTGCTTCACTGTGAGTTCCCGTGATATTGACACTGGCCTCTATGACTACCGTGTTGTAGGTGACGTAACGCTCAGCTGTCAGTCCCACCAGCCCCTCTACACGTCACTGCGACTAGCCTCATTGTGCTTCTACCCAGCTGACAATATGTGCTACACTGTGAGTTCCCGTGATATTGACACTAACCTCTATGACTACCGTGTTGTAGGTGACGTAACGCTCAGCTAACAGTCCCACCAGCCCCTCTACACGTCACTGCGACTAGCCTCATTGTGCTTCTACTCAGCTAACAATATGTGCTACACTGTGAGTTCCCGTACTATTGACACTGGCCTCTATGACTACCGTGTGTTATAGGTTACGTAACGCTCATTTGTCAGTCCCACCAGCCCCTCTACACGTCACTGCGACTAGCCTCATTGTGCATCTACTCAGCTGACAATATGTGCTTCACTGTGAGTTCCCGTGCTATTTTCACTGGCCTCTATGACTACCGTGTTGTAGGTTACGTAACGCTCAGCTGTCAGTCCCACCAGCCCCTCTACACGTCACTGCTACTAGCCTCATTGTGCTTCTACTCAGCTGACAATATGTGCTTCACTGTGAGTTCCCGTGCTATTGACACTGCCTCTATGACTACCGTGGTGTAGGTTACGTAACGCTCAGCTGTCAGTCCCACCAGCCCCTCTACACGTCACTGCTACTAGCCTCATTGTGCTTCTACCCAGCTGACAATATGTGCTACACTGTGAGTTCCCGTACTATTGACACTGGCCTCTATGACTACCGTGTTGTAGGTTACGTAACGCTCAGCTGTCAGTCCCACCAGCCCCTCTACACGTCACTGCGACTAGCCTCATTGTGCTTCTACTCAGCTGACAATATGTGCTTCACTGTGAGTTCCCGTGCTATTGACACTGGCCTCTATGACTACCGTGTGTTGTAGGTTACGTAACGCTCAGCTGTCAGTTCCACCAGCCCCTCTACACATCACTGCGACTAGCCTCATTGTGCTTCTACCCAGCAGAAAATATGTGCTACACTGTGAGTTCCCGTGATATTGACACTGGCCTCTATGACTACCGTGTTGTAGGTTACGTAACGCTCAGCTGTCAGTCCCACCAGCCCCTCTACACGTCACTGCGACTAGCCTCATTGTGCTTCTATCCGGCTGACAATATGTGCTACACTGTGAGTTCCCGTGATATTGACACTGGCCTCTATGACTACCGTGTTGTAGGTTACGTAACGCTCAGCTGTCAGTCCCACCAGCCCCTCTACACGTCACTGCGACTAGCCTCATTGTGCTTCTATCCAGCTGACAATATGTGCGACACTGTGAGTTCCCGTGATATTGACATTGGCCTCTATGACTACCGTGTTGTAGGTTACGTAACGCTCAGCTGTCAGTCCCACAAGCCCCTCTACACGTCACTGCGACTAGCCTCATTGTGCTTCTATCCAGCTGACAATATGTGCTACACTGTGAGTTCCCGTGATATTGACACTGGCCTCTATGACTACCGTGTGTTGTAGGTTACGTAACGCTCAGCTGTCAGTCCCACCAGCCCCTCTACACGTCACTGCAACTAGCCTCATTGTGTTCCTACCCAGCTGACAACATGTGCTCCACTGTGAGTTCCCGTACTATTGACACTGGCCTCTATGACTACCGTGTGTTATAGGTTACGTAACGCTCAGCTGTCAGTCCCACCAGCCCCTCTACACGTCACTGCTACTTGCCTCATTGTGCTTCTACCCAGCTGACAATATGTGCTACACTGTGAGTTCCCGTACTATTGACACTGGCCTCTATGACTACCGTGTTGTAGGTTACGTAACGCTCAGCTGTCAGTCCCACCAGCCCCTCTACACGTCACTGCGACTAGCCTCATTGTGCTTCTACTCAGCTGACAATATGTGCTTCACTGTGAGTTCCCGTGCTATTGACACTGGCCTCTATGACTACCGTGTGTTGTAGGTTACGTAACGCTCAGCTGTCAGTTCCACCAGCCCCTCTACACATCACTGCGACTAGCCTCATTGTGCTTCTACCCAGCTTACAATATGTGCTACACTGTGAGTTCCCGTGATATTGACACTGGCCTCTTTGACTACCGTGTGTTGTAGGTTACGTAACGCTCAGCTGTCAGTCCCACCAGCCCCTCTACACGTCACTGCGACTAGCCTCATTGTGCTTCTACCCAGCTGACAATATGTGCTCCACTGTAAGTTCCCGTACTATTGACACTTGCCTCTATGACTACCGTGTGTTATAGGTTACGTAACGCTCAGCTGACAGTCCCACCAGCCCCTCTACACGTCACTGCGACTAGCCGCATTGTTCTTCTATCCAGCTGACAATATGTGCTACACTGTGAGTTCCCGTACTCTTGACACTTTCCTCTATGACTACCGTGTGTTGTAGGTTACGTAACGCTCAGCTGTCAGTCCCACCAGCAACTCTACACGTCACTGCAACTAGCCTCATTGTGCTTCTACCCAGCTGACAATATGTGCTACACTGTGAGTTCCCGTACTATTGACACTGGCCTCTATGACTACCGTGTTGTAGGTTACGTAACGCTCAGCTGTCAGTCCCACCAGCCCCTCTACACGTCACTGCGACTAGCCTCATTGTGCTTCTACTCAGCTGACAATATGTGCTTCACTGTGAGTTCCCGTGCTATTGACACTGGCCTCTATGACTACCGTGTGTTGTAGGTTACGTAACGCTCAGCTGTCAGTTCCACCAGCCCCTCTACACATCACTGCGACTAGCCTCATTGTGCTTCTACCCAGCAGAAAATATGTGCTACACTGTGAGTTCCCGTGATATTGACACTGGCCTCTATGACTACCGTGTTGTAGGTTACGTAACGCTCAGCTGTCAGTCCCACCAGCCCCTCTACACGTCACTGCGACTAGCCTCATTGTGCTTCTATCCGGCTGACAATATGTGCTACACTGTGAGTTCCCGTGATATTGACACTGGCCTCTATGACTACCGTGTGTTGTAGGTTACGTAACGCTCAGCTGTCAGTCCCACCAGCCCCTCTACACGTCACTGCGACTAGCCTCATTGTGCTTCTATCCAGCTGACAATATGTGCTACACTGTGAGTTCCCGTGATATTGACACTGGCCTCTATGACTACCGTGTGTTGTAGGTTACGTAACGCTCAGCTGTCAGTCCCACCAGCCCCTCTACACGTCACTGCAACTAGCCTCATTGTGCTTCTACCCAGCTGACAACATGTGCTCCACTGTGAGTTCCCGTACTATTGACACTGGCCTCTATGACTACCGTGTGTTATAGGTTACGTAACGCTCAGATGACAGTCCCACCAGCCCCTCTACACGTCACTGCGACTAGCCTCATTGTGCTTCTACCCAGCTGACAATATGTGCTACACTGTGAGTTCCCGTACAATTGACACTGGCCTCTATGACTACCGTGTGTTGTAGGTGACGTAACGCTCAGCTGTCAGTCCCACCAGCCCCTCTACACGTCACCGCGACTAGCCTCATTGTGCTTCTACTCAGCTGACAATATGTGCTTCACTGTGAGTTCCCGTGCTATTGACACTGGCCTCTATGACTACCGTGTGTTGTAGGTTACGTA
This sequence comes from Neoaliturus tenellus, assembly GCA_030545055.2. Classification (NCBI taxonomy): domain Eukaryota; kingdom Metazoa; phylum Arthropoda; class Insecta; order Hemiptera; family Cicadellidae; genus Neoaliturus; species Neoaliturus tenellus. The sequence continues at coordinate 234,616,966 of CM061533.1, forward strand.
CCGCTCAGCTGTCAGTTCCACCAGCCCCTCTACACATCACTGCGACTAGCCTCATTGTGCTTCTACCCAGCTGACAATATGTGCTACACTGTGAGTTCCCGTGATATTGACACTGGCCTCTATGACTACCGTGTGTTGTAGGTTACGTAACGCTCAGCTGTCAGTCCCACCAGCCCCTCTACACGTCACTGCGACTAGCCTCATTGTGCTTCTATCCAGCTGACAATATGTGCTACACTGTGAGTTCCCGTGATATTGACACTGGCCTCTATGACTACCGTGTGTTGTAGGTTATTTAACGCTCAGCTGTCAGTCCCACCAGTCCCTCTACACGTCACTGCGACTAGCCTCATTGTGCTTCTACCCAGCTGACAATATGTGCTCCACTGTAAGTTCCCGTACTATTGACACTTGCCTCTATGACTACCGTGTGTTATAGGTTACTTAACGCTCAGCTGACAGTCCCACCAGCCCCTCTACACGTCACTGCGACTAGCCGCATTGTTCTTCTATCCAGCTGACAATATGTGCTACACTGTGAGTTCCCGTACTCTTGACACTTTCCTCTATGACTACCGTGTGTTGTAGGTTACGTAACGCTCAGCTGTCAGTCCCACCAGCAACTCTACACGTCACTGCAACTAGCCTCATTGTGCTTCTACCCAGCTGACAATATGTGCTACACTGTGAGTTCCCGTACTATTGACACTGGCCTCTATGACTACCGTGTGTTGTAGGTGACGTAACGCTCAGCTGTCAGTCCCACTAGCCCCTCTACACGTCACTGCGACTAGCCTCATTGTGCTTCTACCCAGCTGACAACATGTGCTCCACTGTGAGTTCCCGTTCTATTGAAACTGGCCTCTATGACTACCGTGTGTTATAGGTTACGTAACGCTCAGATGACAGTCCCACCAGCCCCTCTACACGTCACTGCGACTAGCCTCATTGTGCTTCTACCCAGCTGACAATATGTGCTACACTGTGAGTTCCCGTACTATTGACACTGTCCTCTATGACTACCGTGTGTTGTAGGTGACGTAACGCTCAGCTGTCAGTCCCACCAGCCCCTCTACACGTCACCGCGACTAGCCTCATTGTGCTTCTACTCAGCTGACAATATGTGCTTCACTGTGAGTTCCCGTGATATTGACACTGGCCTCTATGACTACCGTGTTGTAGGTGACGTAACGCTCAGCTGTCAGTCCCACCAGCCCCTCTACACGTCACTGCGACTAGCCTCATTGTGCTTCTACCCAGCTGACAATATGTGCTACACTGTGAGTTCCCGTGATATTGACACTGGCCTCTATGACTACCGTGTTGTAGGTGACGTAACGCTCAGCTAACAGTCCCACCAGCCCCTCTACACGTCACTGCGACTAGCCTCATTGTGCTTCTACTCAGCTAACAATATGTGCTACACTGTGAGTTCCCGTACTATTGACACTGGCCTCTATGACTACCGTGTGTTATAGGTTACGTAACGCTCATTTGTCAGTCCCACCAGCCCCTCTACACGTCACTGCGACTAGCCTCATTGTGCATCTACTCAGCTGACAATATGTGCTTCACTGTGAGTTCCCGTGCTATTTTCACTGGCCTCTATGACTACCGTGTTGTAGGTTACGTAACGCTCAGCTGTCAGTCCCACCAGCCCCTCTACACGTCACTGCTACTAGCCTCATTGTGCTTCTACTCAGCTGACAATATGTGCTTCACTGTGAGTTCCCGTGCTATTGACACTGCCTCTATGACTACCGTGGTGTAGGTGACGTAACGCTCAGCTGTCAGTCCCACCAGCCCCTCTACACGTCACCGCGACTAGCCTCATTGTGCTTCTACTCAGCTGACAATATGTGCTTCACTGTGAGTTCCCGTGATATTGACACTGGCCTCTATGACTACCGTGTTGTAGGTGACGTAACGCTCAGCTGTCAGTCCCACCAGCCCCTCTACACGTCACTGCGACTAGCCTCATTGTGCTTCTACCCAGCTGACAATATGTGCTACACTGTGAGTTCCCGTGATATTGACACTGGCCTCTATGACTACCGTGTTGTAGGTGACGTAACGCTCAGCTAACAGTCCCACCAGCCCCTCTACACGTCACTGCGACTAGCCTCATTGTGCTTCTACTCAGCTAACAATATGTGCTACACTGTGAGTTCCCGTACTATTGACACTGGCCTCTATGACTACCGTGTGTTATAGGTTACGTAACGCTCATTTGTCAGTCCCACCAGCCCCTCTACACGTCACTGCGACTAGCCTCATTGTGCATCTACTCAGCTGACAATATGTGCTTCACTGTGAGTTCCCGTGCTATTTTCACTGGCCTTTATGACTACCGTGTTGTAGGTTACGTAACGCTCAGCTGTCAGTCCCACCAGCCCCTCTACACGTCACTGCTACTAGCCTCATTGTGCTTCTACTCAGCTGACAATATGTGCTTCACTGTGAGTTCCCGTGCTATTGACACTGCCTCTATGACTACCGTGGTGTAGGTTACGTAACGCTCAGCTGTCAGTCCCACCAGCCCCTCTACACGTCACTGCTACTAGCCTCATTGTGCTTCTACCCAGCTGACAATATGTGCTACACTGTGAGTTCCCGTACTATTGACACTGGCCTCTATGACTACCGTGTTGTAGGTTACGTAACGCTCAGCTGTCAGTCCCACCAGCCCCTCTACACGTCACTGCGACTAGCCTCATTGTGCTTCTACTCAGCTGACAATATGTGCTTCACTGTGAGTTCCCGTGCTATTGACACTGGCCTCTATGACTACCGTGTGTTGTAGGTTACGTAACGCTCAGCTGTCAGTTCCACCAGCCCCTCTACACATCACTGCGACTAGCCTCATTGTGCTTCTACCCAGCAGAAAATATGTGCTACACTGTGAGTTCCCGTGATATTGACACTGGCCTCTATGACTACCGTGTTGTAGGTTACGTAACGCTCAGCTGTCAGTCCCACCAGCCCCTCTACACGTCACTGCGACTAGCCTCATTGTGCTTCTATCCAGCTGACAATATGTGTGACACTGTGAGTTCCCGTGATATTGACATTGGCCTCTATGACTACCGTGTTGTAGGTTACGTAACGCTCAGCTGTCAGTCCCACAAGCCCCTCTACACGTCACTGCGACTAGCCTCATTGTGCTTCTATCCAGCTGACAATATGTGCTACACTGTGAGTTCCCGTGATATTGACACTGGCCTCTATGACTACCGTGTGTTGTAGGTTACGTAACGCTCAGCTGTCAGTCCCACCAGCCCCTCTACACGTCACTGCAACTAGCCTCATTGTGTTCCTACCCAGCTGACAACATGTGCTCCACTGTGAGTTCCCGTACTATTGACACTGGCCTCTATGACTACCGTGTGTTATAGGTTACGTAACGCTCAGCTGTCAGTCCCACCAGCCCCTCTACACGTCACTGCTACTTGCCTCATTGTGCTTCTACCCAGCTGACAATATGTGCTACACTGTGAGTTCCCGTACTATTGACACTGGCCTCTATGACTACCGTGTTGTAGGTTACGTAACGCTCAGCTGTCAGTCCCACCAGCCCCTCTACACGTCACTGCGACTAGCCTCATTGTGCTTCTACTCAGCTGACAATATGTGCTTCACTGTGAGTTCCCGTGCTATTGACACTGGCCTCTATGACTACCGTGTGTTGTAGGTTACGTAACGCTCAGCTGTCAGTTCCACCAGCCCCTCTACACATCACTGCGACTAGCCTCATTGTGCTTCTACCCAGCTTACAATATGTGCTACACTGTGAGTTCCCGTGATATTGACACTGGCCTCTTTGACTACCGTGTGTTGTAGGTTACGTAACGCTCAGCTGTCAGTCCCACCAGCCCCTCTACACGTCACTGCGACTAGCCTCATTGTGCTTCTACCCAGCTGACAATATGTGCTCCACTGTAAGTTCCCGTACTATTGACACTTGCCTCTATGACTACCGTGTGTTATAGGTTACGTAACGCTCAGCTGACAGTCCCACCAGCCCCTCTACACGTCACTGCGACTAGCCGCATTGTTCTTCTATCCAGCTGACAATATGTGCTACACTGTGAGTTCCCGTACTCTTGACACTTTCCTCTATGACTACCGTGTGTTGTAGGTTACGTAACGCTCAGCTGTCAGTCCCACCAGCCCCTCTACACGTCACTGCAACTAGCCTCATTGTGCTTCTACCCAGCTGACAACATGTGCTCCACTGTGAGTTCCCGTACTATTGACACTGGCCTCTATGACTACCGTGTGTTATAGGTTACGTAACGCTCAGATGACAGTCCCACCAGCCCCTCTACACGTCACTGCGACTAGCCTCATTGTGCTTCTACCCAGCTGACAATATGTGCTACACTGTGAGTTCCCGTACAATTGACACTGGCCTCTATGACTACCGTGTGTTGTAGGTGACGTAACGCTCAGCTGTCAGTCCCACCAGCCCCTCTACACGTCACCGCGACTAGCCTCATTGTGCTTCTACTCAGCTGACAATATGTGCTTCACTGTGAGTTCCCGTGCTATTGACACTGGCCTCTATGACTACCGTGTGTTGTAGGTTACGTACCGCTCAGCTGTCAGTTCCACCAGCCCCTCTACACATCACTGCGACTAGCCTCATTGTGCTTCTACCCAGCTGACAATATGTGCTACACTGTGAGTTCCCGTGATATTGACACTGGCCTCTATGACTACCGTGTGTTGTAGGTTACGTAACGCTCAGCTGTCAGTCCCACCAGCCCCTCTACACGTCACTGCGACTAGCCTCATTGTGCTTCTATCCAGCTGACAATATGTGCTACACTGTGAGTTCCCGTGATATTGACACTGGCCTCTATGACTACCGTGTGTTGTAGGTTATTTAACGCTCAGCTGTCAGTCCCACCAGCCCCTCTACACGTCACTGCGACTAGCCTCATTGTGCTTCTACCCAGCTGACAATATGTGCTCCACTGTAAGTTCCCGTACTATTGACACTTTCCTCTATGACTACCGTGTGTTATAGGTTACGTAACGCTCAGCTGACAGTCCCACCAGCCCCTCTACACGTCACTGCGACTAGCCGCATTGTTCTTCTATCCAGCTGACAATATGTGCTACACTGTGAGTTCCCGTACTCTTGACACTTTCCTCTATGACTACCGTGTGTTGTAGGTTACGTAACGCTCAGCTGTCAGTCCCACCAGCAACTCTACACGTCACTGCAACTAGCCTCATTGTGCTTCTACCCAGCTGACAATATGTGCTACACTGTGAGTTCCCGTACTATTGACACTGGCCTCTATGACTACCGTGTGTTGTAGGTGACGTAACGCTCAGCTGTCAGTCCCACTAGCCCCTCTACACGTAACTGCGACTAGCCTCATTGTGCTTCTATCCAGCTGACAATATGTTATACTGTGAGTTCCCGTACTCTTGACACTTTCCTCTATGACTACCGTGTGTTGTAGGTTACGTAACGCTCAGCTGTCAGTCCCACCAGCCCCTCTACACGTCACTGCGACTAGCCTCATTGTGCTTCTACCCAGCTGACAACATGTGCTCCACTGTGAGTTCCCGTACTATTGACACTGGCCTCTATGACTACCGTGTGTTATAGGTTACGTAACGCTCAGATGACAGTCCCACCAGCCCCTCTACACGTCACTGCGACTAGCCTCATTGTGCTTCTACCCAGCTGACAATATGTGCTACACTGTGAGTTCCCGTACTATTGACACTGGCCTCTATGACTACCGTGTGTTGTAGGTGACGTAACGCTCAGCTGTCAGTCCCACCAGCCCCTCTACACGTCACCGCGACTAGCCTCATTGTGCTTCTACTCAGCTGACAATATGTGCTTCACTGTGAGTTCCCGTGATATTGACACTGGCCTCTATGACTACCGTGTTGTAGGTGACGTAACGCTCAGCTGTCAGTCCCACCAGCCCCTCTACACGTCACTGCGACTAGCCTCATTGTGCTTCTACCCAGCTGACAATATGTGCTACACTGTGAGTTCCCGTGATATTGACACTGGCCTCTATGACTACCGTGTTGTAGGTGACGTAACGCTCAGCTAACAGTCCCACCAGCCCCTCTACACGTCACTGCGACTAGCCTCATTGTGCTTCTACTCAGCTAACAATATGTGCTACACTGTGAGTTCCCGTACTATTGAAACTTGCCTCTATGACTACCGTGTGTTATAGGTTACGTAACGCTCAGCTGTCAGTCCCACCAGCCCCTCTACACGTCACTGCGACTAGCCTCATTGCGCTTCTACTCAGCTGACAATATGTGCTACACTGTGAGTTCCCGTACTATTGACACTTGCCTCTATGACTACCGTGTGTTATAGGTTACGTAACGCTCAGCTGACAGTCCCACCAGCCCCTCTACACGTCACTGCGACTAGCCTCATTGTGCTTCTACCCAGCTGACAATATGTGCTACACTGTGAGTTCCCGTACTATTGACACTTGCCTCTATGACTACCGTGTGTTGTAGGTTACGTAACGCTCAGCTGTCAGACCCACCAGCCCCTCTACACGTCACTGCGACTAGCCTCATTGTGCTTCTACCCAGCTGACAATATGTGCTACACTGTGAGTTCCCATGATATTGACACTGGCCTCTATGACTACGGTGTTGTAGGTTACGTAACGCTCAGCTGTCAGTCCCACCAGCCCCTCTACACGTCACTGCGACTAGCCTCATTGTGCTTCTATCCAGCTGACAATATGTGCTACACTGTGAGTTCCCGTGATATTGATACTGGCCTCTATGACTACCGTGTGTTGTAGGTTACGTAACGCTCAGCTGTCAGTCCCACCAGCCCCTCTACACGTCACTGCGACTAGCCTCATTGTGCTTTTACCCAGCTGACAATATGTGCTCCACTGTGAGTTCCCGTACTATTGACACTTGCCTCTATGACTACCGTGTGTTATAGGTTACGTAACGCTCAGCTGACATTCCCACCAGCCCTTCTACACGTCACTGCGACTAGCCTCATTGTGCTTCTATCCAGCTGACAATATGTGCTACACTGTGAGTTCCCGTACTCTTGACACTTTCCTCTATGACTACCGTGTGTTGTAGGTTACGTAACGCTCAGCTGTCAGTCCCACCAGCCCCTCTACACGTCACTGCAACTAGCCTCATTGTGCTTCTACCCAGCTGACAATATGTGCTACACTGTGAGTTCCCGTACTATTGACACTGGCCTCTATGACTACCGTGTGTTGTAGGTGACGTAACGCTCAGCTGTCAGTCCCACCATCCCCTCTACACGTCACTGCGACTAGCCTCATTGTGCTTCTACTCAGCTGACAATATGTGCTTCACTGTGAGTTCCCGTGATATTGACACTGGCCTCTATGACTACCGTGTTGTAGGTGACGTAACGCTCAGCTGTCAGTCCCACCAGCCCCTCTACACGTCACTGCGACTAGCCTCATTGTGCTTCTACCCAGCTGACAATATGTGCTACACTGTGAGTTCCCGTGATATTGACACTGGCCTCTATGACTACCGTGTTGTAGGTGACGTAACGCTCAGCTGTAAGTCCCACCAACCCCTCTACACGTCACTGCGACTAGCCTCATTGTGCTTCTACTCAGCTAACAATATGTGCTACACTGTGAGTTCCCGTGATATTGACACTGGCCTCTATGACTACCGTGTTGTAGGTGACGTAACGCTCAGCTGTCAGTCCCACCAGCCCCTCTACACGTCACTGCGACTAGCCTCATTGTGCTTCTACCCAGCTGACAATATGTGCTACACTATGAGTTCCCGTGATATTGACACTGGCCTCTATGACTACCGTGTGTTGTAGGTTACGTAACGCTCAGCTGTCAGTCCCACCAGCCCCTCTACACGTCACTGCGACTAGCCTCATTGTGCTTCTACTCAGCTAACAATATGTGCTACACTGTGAGTTCCCGTACTATTGACACTTGCCTCTATGACTACCGTGTGTTATAGGTTACGTAACGCTCAGCTGACAGTCCCACTAGCCCCTCTACACGTCACTGTGACTAGCCTCATTGTGCTTCTACCCAGCTGACAATATGTGCTACACTGTGAGTTCCCGTGATATTGACACTGGCCTCTATGACTACCGTGTTGTAGGTGACGTAACGCTCAGCTGTCAGTCCCACCAGCCCCTCTACACGTCACTGCGACTAGCCTCATTGTGCTTCTACCCAGCTGACAATATGTGCTACACTGTGAGTTCCCGTACTATTGACACTTGCCTCTATGACTACCGTGTGTTATAGGTTACGTAACGCTCAGCTGACAGTCCCACCAGCCCCTCTACACGTCACTGCGACTAGCCTCATTGTGCTTCTACCCAGCTGACAATATGTGCTACACTGTGAGTTCCCGTACTATTGACACTTGCCTCTATGACTACCGTGTGTTGTAGGTGACGTAACGCTCAGCTGTCAGTCCCACCAGCCCCTCTACACGTCACTGCGACTAGCCTCATTGTGCTTCTACCCAGCTGACAATATGTGCTTCACTGTGAGTTCCCGTGCTATTGACACTGGCCTTTATGACTACCGTGTGTTGTAGGTGACGTAACGCTCAGCTGTCAGTCCCACCAGCCCCTCTACACGTCACTGCGACTAGCCTCATTGTGCTTCTTCTCAGCTGACAGTATGTGCTTCACTGTGAGTTCCCGTGATATTGACACTGGCCTCTATGACTACCGTGTGTTGTAGGTGACGTAACGCTCAGCTGTCAGTCCCACCAGCCCCTCTACACGTCACTGCGACTAGCCTCATTGTGCTTCTACCCAGCTGACAATATGTGCTTCACTGTGAGTTCCCGTGCTATTGACACTGGCCTCTATGACTACCGTGTGTTGTAGGTGACGTAACGCTCAGCTGTCAGTCCCACCAGCCCCTCTACACGTCACTGCGACTAGCCTCATTGTGCTTCTACCCAGCTGACAATATGTGCTCCACTGTGAGTTCCATGTGCAGTGTGAACACAATGCGGTCTTTGTATTCTTTATCTTAAGAAACTTAACCCTATACGAAGGTAATATTAAAGAAATTAAACAACAAACTTGAAATTACAAAGTTCCTAAATCAGATTCAAATTATTTTACATTACATTGTCCTGTTACTGTTTTGTCAAATGAGTTTTTTTTGTTTTTTTTTCTTTATTCTAGACTAGTTAAATGTCAAATGATGATTCCAACCAATTAAACCCTCTCAGGACTCACTTCGCATTTATTAAGTTAATCAAACAAATTATTTTTTTTTAAGTTTTCCTCTGCAAAGCATCTTCTGTCTGTTATTTTAATGAAAGGCAAAAAGTACATTATTTGTTATATTTTAAAACTATAACACAAAATTGCTGATATATTTTAATAAATAATTAAAATAATAGACATAAAAAATTTAATACTAATAAAATCTATAGCTATTTTGGAATGAGAAGCGGTTTTTCAAACATACAAACTGTAATAAAATAATGGGATAGCGTTATGAGTAGCATATGCAACAACAATAAACAATCAGTGACAAATGTATCAGAGACAGCTGGGTCGATATTGCATGGGTAAGGAAATTATTCATGCATATATACGAGTACATTCTTTATGCAAATTTTAACTTTAATCGTCACGATTCTTTAATTTTTAAATGGATAAATAACCAATTGTGTCTATATTTTAAAATTCTTGCTTTATGATTATTTTTGTTATTATTGAATAATAAATAAACTATCATCAAAGTTTATTTACAAAAATAAAAAAAAAAAAAAATAAAAAAAACTATAAAATATACGTGAAATAGGTCTCTAATATAAACTGAAGCCTTTGGTTCAGAGCTTAAATTATATGCGTTTGAAATAAATTAAAGAGAACAACTTCTATAAGATGTATTAACCATAGATTGATTATAGGGAACTGGAACGAATATTAAATTTATTCATAGTTATTTATATAACTTGAAAACAAATTACAGAGCAAAACTTCCAGTATGCATTAACAATATTGGATAGCCTATACTATTAGTACAGTAAAATTAAGTAAAAAATTGCATAAACCCAAAAAAAATTAGCACAACCAAGGAATTTGGTACAGATGTTGGGAGTATCTTCCTTTTGAACATACTAAAAGTCCCCTAAAATTGAAGCTGTGCTACGGCCGCCATCTTGGAAAATGGCGGCAAATTTTTATATTTTTGGCTATAGTTGCTTTATTATTGGAGATACAGAAAAAAGCTTAGAATAAAAAATGTAGGCAATTGAAAAATACACATTTTGTTCATTTACATGTTTCCTCTAAATCTAACGGTTTATGAGTTATTTTTGATTAAGTGTAAAAAATTTTTTTTTAATTAATCAAAATTGATGTGTAAGATTACTGTATTGTTATTATAAGACATTTTTAGATGTTTCTAAAAGAGAAATACAAAATTTTTAATGAATATTACATTATTCCAAATCCCTTTAAGTTTTACCCAGGCTAAAAATGTATTTCTTCTCTACTTATAATATTGCTTTGTATAGTATTAGGGTGAATCTCGTAAGGTGTCCTAAACGGATTACAGACAAACACTTTGTCCTAAAACCGTCCAACAAAATTATTTTCCACTAAATTGACCACAAGGAATAATTAAAAAAAATTTTTTAACTCTGTATAAATACAGGGTGTACCAAAAACTGGGGGTCACAGGGTCAAATCGTGGAAATTTCAAATACAAACATATGTCATATTATACATCATTAGAAAGGTCTATTTAATACAAACAAGTTGATGAAAACAGAATTCAGTTATCTTTTTTCGTTTCGAAATGGCGTCCATTTTTGTAACCAAAATCAAAATTTACGGAATACCCTTTAGTTTTTTTATTATATGTCATAAGTGACTTCTGATTCAAAATACTTATTTAAAATAAGCTAAGTTTTACAATGATAATTCACAAGCCCACATCTATAAAAAAAACTAAAATTTTCCAAATTTAATATTTTCAAAAATTTTTACATGAACAAAACTCAAAAATTTTAAATTTTAACCCATGTTATTTTGTATATCATCTTAAAGCTCTCGTTGAACTGAGCAACTTTGTAATCTACACTAATGCCTTATATCTTTAGGTTTTGTAGTAGTAACGTAAAAATGTCATTTCTCCTTGTAATTTCCATGTTAATTTAAGAGTCATCTTCACCCTTGTGCCAGTAGCCCATCGTTGCGCAGTCGGCAATGTTAACCATAATGCTTTTAATGCAAAACATTGTATTTTATTCCCCTGTTTCGGACGCCGTTTTTCAACCGATTTTATTTCAACTTGGTAAGTGTTTAGTTGAATAGTTATATATTAAGCCCCTCATACTTCGAAATTTGGAAAATTTAGCAAATATTACTAAGGAAAATCGAGTTACTTTGCAACGTCACAAAGAGTACCTAATATATATTTGTTAAATTTTCAAAATTTCGAGGTATGAGGGGCCTAATATAACTATTCAACCAAACACTTACCAAGTTGAAATAAATCGGTTGAAAAACGGCGACCGAAACAGGGGAATAAAATACAATGTTTTGCATTAAAAGCCGTATGGTTAACATTGCCGACTGCGCAACAATGGGCTACTGGCCCTAAGGTGAAGATGACTCTTAATGGTATGGCAACAATGCAAGAAGGACTGCCATACTATCATGTCCTGATTAATTAATTTGCAAATTATATGGAAGAATGACATTTTTATGTTATTACTACAAAATGAAAAGAGATACGGCACTAGTGTAAATTGCTCAGTTCAATGAGTTTTTTTTATTTTTTTTTCTTGTTTTAGTTGGGGGAATGTACAGAGTACCAGAAACGCTTTTAAGGGAAAGCGGTCCAAACCCATCAGAGTGGTGGACATCCCGGGAATTGAACCCGTGACTTCTTGAACCGAAGTCGAAGACGCTAACTGTAAGGCCAGCGAGATGCTAGCATGAGGCCAGCATGATATACAAAATGACGTGTGTTACTTTTAAAATTTTTGAGTTTTGTTCATGTAAAAATTTTTGAAAACATTAAATTTTGAAAGTTTTAGTTTTTTTATAGATGTGGGCTTGTGAATTATCATTGTAAAACTTAGCTTATTTTAAATAAGTATTATGAATCAGAAATCACTTATGACATGTAATGAAAAAACTAAAGGGTATTCCGTAAATTTTGATTTTGGTTACAAAAATGGACGCCATTTCGAAACGAAAAAAGATAACTGAATTCTGTTTTCATCAACTTGTTTGTATTAAATAGACCTTTCTAATGATGTATAATATGACATAGGTTTGTATTTGAAATTTCCAAGATTCGACCCTGTGACCCCCAGTTTTTGGTACACCCTGTATTTATACAGAGTTAAAAATATTTTTAAATTATTCCTTGGGGTCAATTTAGTGGAAAATAATTTTGTTGGAAGGTTTTAGGACAAAGTGTTTGTCTGTAATCCGTTTAGGACACCTTACGAGATTCACCCTAATACTAGACAAAACAATATTATAAGTAGAGAAGAAATACATTTTCAGCCTGGGCAAAACTTAAAGGGATTTGGAATAATGTAATATTCATTGAAAATTTTGTATTTCTCTTTTAGAAACATCTAAAAATGTCTTATAATAACAATACAGTAATCTTACACATCAATTTTGATTAATTAAAAAAAAATTTTACACTTAATCAAAAATAACTCATAAACCGTTAGATTTAGAGGAAACATGTAAATGAACGAAATGTCTATTTGTTAATTGCCTACATTTTTTAATTCAAGCTTTTTTCTGTATCTCCAATAATAAAGCAACTATAGCCAAAAATATAAAAATTTGCCGCCATTTTCCAAGATGGCGGCCGTAGCACAGCTTCAATTTTAGGGGACTTTTAGTATGTTCAAAAGGAAGATACTCCCAACATATGTACCAAATTCCTTGGTTGTGCTAATTTTTTTTGGGTCAAAACCCATTTTTACTGTACTATATCGAAAATCAGTGTAATAGTAAAAAGTTATCAACTTCAAAGTGTTTACAAACTGTTAAATGAAAATCTAATAAACCACTCGACACAAAACTAAAATATTGAAAAGTGATCATTAGTTGCTCTTAGAAAAGGTAAATGCTGCTTGGAACAGTTCTGTTAAGTGGGGAAAGCCTAAAAACAAGTAATATTTGTGTTCCTGAAATTAGCCCTCTAACTCAATGCCGTGGAGCTTAGCGACGATCTCCTACCAATGTCAAGTGCCTGACGCATTCGTTATCTTATCGCGTGGAACTTTGTTTTTTTAGACTGCTCGGAAAGATCAACACAACTTTTTAGGGTTTCAGTGATAACGTTGACGTATACTTTTTCTCAGTATTTCCGGTAAGATTATGCTTTCAAGCAGATGTGAAAATGTAATCACACACTTATGATTTTTATTGCTGAATCAATTTGTGGTTAATGAGAATCAAATACTTTTAGAGAAAGTGATAAAAACTAATTATAGTCTACTATTGGCTCATAGGGACAAAAGCCCCTATTCATAAAATTAAAATAGAACGAACCATAGCGTATTACCATTTCTACCTCAACGAAGGTTTCCAGAAAATTTAATTTTAACTTGCGGTATATAATATTTTTACAATACCGTTTGAACAGACCATTCGCCCCAAAGTACTCTTATCAATCCTGTACTATTAGGTTACCGGTTTGTAAATGCTCTATTTTTTTGCTGTTAAACTCATATAGATCCATGGAAAATAAGTTTTGAAAGAAATCGTAGTCCCTTAATTGAACTGTGACAGCTTTTTAAAATAACATAGAAAATCGGCAATGAAAAAAAACATTGATTTTTTAGCTCCTGCCAGTTTTTTTTTTTATATTATTTTTTATGTTTTAGTCACAAAATTGAAACACAGCACCTCAAAGTGCATCTTTACTTACTGTGAATATTCATCCCTCCTAATCAAAACTCTTGATTTTGTGTAAACAAAGCAGATTTTTTTTTTTTAATCACTACAGTGAGAATCTTTAAGACCTTTAAAGGTATCATTCTTATATATTTCCCATTTTGTTGTAAAGTTTTTTACCCGCTGCATTTTCCTCTAGTATGTAGGACAAACGTCTTTGATTTTAACTCGTCTTCTATAATCCTACAATCTATGAAATGACTAAAAGGTTTCTCACAGAAAATTCAGCTAACAGAATACCAAAACTTCACTGACTGATATACTTTAAGTATTAATTAATGTGTCATCGTCATTCTATATGATCATTAGACACTTTTTGTCTTAAAACAATTCGAAAACAATGGAAATAATGTAGGTGTTTCTCAAACCACAATTCATAGCCCATTGCATCTCTATCAATGATCAGAAAGAATTTATGATTTGCATACACGCTCAGTTTTTTTACAATTTAAATTATAGTAGGCTAACAACAGTAAAATCAGCAGTCAATTTGTAATAGTATGTCACTATTACAAAGTACTATTACTAATTAAGTATTATAAGTATAAAGTATTAGTACTATACTAAGTACTATTACAAAGTACTATTACTCAGTATGTAGTAGTATATCAATTTGTAATAGATGTGTTTTTGATTTTCATGGTTAACTCTCCTAGTAGAATTTTTAGTCGCTCAAAGCAACAAAACGCCTTATTATAGTATTACCACTCTAGGGTTAATTTTTGTCATTTGGCTATGAATAGTTCTTTACTCAATTTTTATCATCTGTCTCTCGTTTTAAAAATAAAACCAAAACATATGTTTCAATTTACACAAAGGAGACATTTATCGAATCCCCATGCTATTCTTAAAGAGGACGTTTTACTATATTTCTCATTTCCTTGTAACTTTATGGATACGCTTTAATGGGACTAAACCTTTAATTTTAGATTCCTACCATCTTCCTGTGATTTATAAAACGCTCACAATTTTCCCCAAGAAATTTCGCTTACAGAATTATATATATATGGATTACTTCTCTTGGTGTGAATTATTTTGTTATTTTCACTCAATGTTATCATCTGTTTCTCATTTTGAAACTAAACTATAAACACATTTTTTAATGTATACAAAGCAGACGTTTTTTAAATCCCCATGCTATTCTTATGGAGGATGTTTTACATTATTTCTCATTTCCTGTTAACATTATGGACACGCCGACAGTTTTCCTCGTGCATGGGACCGAGACCTTTAATTTGAGACCCCTCCCATCTTTCAGCGATCTGTATGACGCTCACAATTTTGCTCAAGAAATATCGCTTACAGTATTATATATATAGATGGGCATCCCGGGGATCGAACCCGTGACCTCTTGAACTGCAGTCCAAGAATCTATCCGTTAGACTAGCAAGACTTCCAAATTTTTAAGCAGGTGTGAAAAATGTAAGACATAAGTTAAGAGGGGGGCTAAAGGGATAGAGCGATTATTTTGCCTGTGCAGTTAAGTGGCAGTTGTGGAAACTATCTGAATAATTTTCGCAATGTTCACAACCATACTGAGGGCGAGAAACAATATTAAGTATTCGTGTAAACGTTGTGGCTAAAGAAACGCTGCTGTACTTCAACACGTGTGACACCCAAGACTCGAGTAGATGATGTTGAGGGAGGTGATTTGGCCACGGAAAGTAGGCCTTTTACCTAATAAATACCGTACTATTCATTGACTATGTTCATATACATGCTTCAGCAGTTTCAGCGGCTGCCGGTAGAGGCAGTCAGTATTGGGGAAATCCATCGTGCAGTGCTTCACCTTCTCCCATTTTGCGTCTTTATTGTCTTTATTTTAAGGCCCATAAAGGTTGATGATTATTTAATGAAATATAAAAGAATTGGGTTATTTAATTCGCTTTGTGATTTTTTTATATGCTGAATAGGTCATAATGGTATAAAGTTAATCCATCAACTTAAAAAAATTTCAACATATAAAAAATAAAAAGGTGAATCAAATAGCCCAAGTCTTTATCTTTTAATAACACCTCTCACACCTTGCTCGGAAAAAGTAAAAGCGCAAAACGGGAGCAGGTGAAGCACTGCATGATGTTCTGAGAGGGGCTTTCTTAGCCCCTCTCAAGATATTTACAAGCAGCACTTTAAACAATTATAAACATTTCTTACTACGCCTTACATTTTTCTCCCTTTAGTTTGCTTGTGCATTGGTATTTTTCTTAAAAGTGGTCTATTCTAAAGTGGTATATTTGATCTTGATCATGAATCAATTTGATCATGAAGTTGCAATCTGAATTGGATTATGGAGCATTTGCATATCCACCTTTAGTTTTCTATTCGGACAAGTCAACAAACTACACGATAATCAAAACAAGTTTGGTATTGCACTATTGTCAGTTGCCAAATAAATTTAAGAACATGATGTATGTTTTAATGTTATTCCAGCTTAATTGTACAACAAGAGGAAAAGATACCACTAAAAAGTTCTGAAGATGATAAATAACATTATGATAAAAAAAAAATCATTAAGACAAAAATTAAATAAACTATAGATTGTTAAATATTTATATTCTAAGGGAAATTTTTGTCTTATCTTATTTTACTGACATACCAACTTCAAAGGCTTATAAATGTATAAAACTAAAGAAAAATTCATAGTTCGAAGTTAGTTTTTAATTTCTTCACTATTCTTTGGCATCTCATCATAAAACTTCATAAGTTAACACTCAATTTAAAGGTATACATTAAATAAATACAGAACAAATAAAAATTAACGTATAAAAAATGAACAAACCAGTTTGAAGAAATTTTAATAAAATTAATGCTGAACTTAAAGTAAATACGTAGAGATAAAAAATTTGTTTGGGTGACTTTTCCAACTCAAAACATACTTTATTTTTTCAGGTTTTTAGAAGCTGATGTATAGGCATTTAAAAACTTCTGTTCCATCCCATTTAAGGGCAAAGCATTCTAAAACCACATTCACTGGGTTATGAGGGTCCGCAGTTCTTTTTCTACGAAGACCGAGCAAATAAATTTACCCTCAAATAGATGGCTACACAACTTTAAAATTTCCATAAACTTTTAATTTATGACAATATAACAATCTCGACTGTGTGAAATTCATTCGTAGTTTATTTAGTTCTGGACAACTAATAGTGTTTGTCTCGGCATCATAATACTCGTAAAAAGAAATGCTGAAAACCCAGTAATCTTCTAGTCTGTAGGCCATGGTATTTTTGAAGAAAGTTAATCAAAATGCTTCTCCACAATCAGTCTATCTTTGACTCATTGATTCACATTTTCTACTCTTGGGTTTGTCCTCTTCTTAGATTTATGCACCTCTTCTTGGTTTCCAAGATCCGTATATTTCAGGCCATAAAGTGCCCGATCTTGATTATGATTTGATAGGATGTCCCTTTTTTATAAGAGTTGTTTTCTATTTCAGTTTTAATCTTGAAAACTCCAAATAATTACGCCGCAAAATAAAATCATTGGCTATCCTTTGTCCACTGTTTTATTTTTATTGTTTATTGTTTTAAATATTTGTCTTATTTTACATGGAGTGCAAAACGTCCTACACGGGCCTAAAATATCCTGAAATATATTTCATTGACTAAGTACAAAATAATCTATATATAATATATATATATATATATATATAATATATATATTATTTTAATTAAAGATGTTTTTTTGAGGTCAATATAAGTTTTCAGTCATGTTACGGGGATGGCCCACCTGGTGTCAGATGAAATTAAATGTGGGCATAGGTTGATATTTACATTAAATTAATACTCTTACAAAGTACGGTACAATGCCACAAACCATAGATAAAAAATAAGTTTCAATTCTCTCTTTTTGTCACCCAACCAAAAGAGAAATGTAATTTTATTTGAAAATTACACGAAGAAAACTAAAAATTGCAACGATACTGTTAGTGGCATGACTATCTTGTATAGGTTAGGTTTATGGTATCATTGCTCTGAATTAAAATGCGTTTGATATGATGTATGTTATAACAAAGTTCGAAAATGTTTTTTCTGAGACTGTTGTTTAGGACTTCCTTTGAAGAATGTGTTCAAATTCGATAAGCCTTTGTCGCGTCAAATATAATTCTAAATTGTTTTTATTCAGAGTAATGTGACACAAATTTGAACTAAAAAAAGTCTAGTTTTGTATGAATACAGAGTGTTTATAAAAGAAAAGCCGGGATTTTGAACAGAAACTATTGAACAGATATCAATGATACTTAAACAATCAATATGTCTAATTGAAGAGGAAAATCAAAGTTTTTCAAACCTTAATTGAGACATCAATTTCTTACTCTTTGGACATCAAAACAGGATTTGACTTCTTCCTCAGTGTTTTGCAGCAATACGATGGCATTACAGTCTTGATCGCTGTTGATCGCCGTGACTATAGTAGGGGACCCAGCCTCCTCTATCGTGCATAATAAGCGAGATTGTGATACCCGAAAGATATACTCTTGAAATCGATTATACCTTTTTCTGGGTACACTAAGGGTCACCAAAACCAATGTTGCCACGATGAACTCTCTTGCAAAAGTGGTTTTATGTTGTGTTAAAAATATGAAAATTTAAGTGATTTTTTAATGTACTTGTTGCATAATAATAGTCATAGCTCTGTTGTTTTTCGGTCGATTTTGATAAATTAAAGATAGAAATGTTCACAAAAAGTAGGCAAATAAGACTAATGCATTTTAAACGCTTTTATTACACCAAAAAGTAGTTAAAAAGCCTCTGAAACAAAAAAAAATATTGTTTCAAAATATATTTATGTTTATTTCCAATTATGTTTACGTCATATCAATGGCTCCGATGTCACTAAATATGATACCATTAGATAGATTAGGTAGTTTACAACAATTTATGTCTCTTATAGTTTTTTCCTATGAAGTGCCGTTTTCGAGTAAAATGTAATTTTACAAAGTTTGTCAGATCGAGGGTCGCGCGCTGTTGGCGGGTCTCGTCGACGTAGACCGCCGCACAGAGCTAAGTTATCAACCAATCTATTGTCATTTTAAGACTTAATAATGTATACCAAGTTAATATTTAATCTGAACTGCTTTCGTTGTACCTGTTTGAACATAAATTGCAATTACCCTGTTGCAGCAGACCTGCGTACTCAGTGTTTTTAATTGTTTCTATAATAAATTATCATCGCCAAATTAAGTGTTTGGGTTTGCAGGATTATTATTTTATTTTCTGCAGGGTTAAAAATTTATACATAAATGAAATTATGCATAAAATGGTTTGTCGATATAAAGTATATTTGAAAAAGTTCTCTATTATGTATTACTCTCAGACTATACAAATTAATATTTTGTGACATTACGTTGCTGAGCGTTGATAACTATTGATAACACTGAACAAAATCTATGTTACAACCTTCATACAGCCTTAACACGTTCGCTGCTGACAGCTGCTAAAGCAGTTGCCCGCCCACTAGCGCTGTGTGCTGACAACTGCTAAAGCAGTGGCCCTTCAAAGATATTGCTTCAGTGTGAGCCCAGCTCTTTGCCGGGAAGGTTTATATCGTCCCCGAATGTTGTGCTGGTTTCGCTCGTTAATCCGTTTCCGGATCGGGAATTCCGTTCGTTTTCTCGCTATCGTTGGAGGAATGGAAATATAATTCAGCATGTTGGTTGAGTTTTGACATTTGATATGCCGCAGCGAACGTGTTAAATAAAAATTTCTTTTATTTAATCAGACATGAATACTAGTATCTTTAAAAATAAGGATCATATTATTAATATTAAATCGCTGCAAACCGGTTTAGTTTTCGATTTATTTAGGTAACACAGTTCTCCATATGATTAAAATGTTTTATAATTATACTACTTAAGATTGCAATATTCTTGCCATAATGTATCATAATTATTCTTAATTCAGTTTTTTAAGATTTATGTTGCATTTTAAATCTTATGATCTAGCACGTGGCACGTGGGGTCATTTCGTTTCAAGTTTCATCCCCCTAGCCTTTGATTTAGTTCTAGAGTTCGCTTTAAAATGTTGACCAAATTTCATAGAGGATTTTAAATTGTGTTTAACTTAACAACAGATTACCCACAGATACATTTGGAACATATACTATAGACAAAAATAGTTCGTCTTTCACTGCATAATCAACACAAATATTGTTTGAAAAGGCATAATTCCTTTGAATTGTACTGTAGCTGAGGTTTTCACAAACAGAAAGGAATACATTACAAAATGCTAATTTTGCGCACGGGCCCCCTAGTTTTAGCAAATTTCCCTATGGGGAATACGCTATTATGGGACCAGGCTACTTTTTAATTTTGATGTCCCCAGAGGCCAAAAATACTATTCGTTCATTTTCATATATATATATATATATATATATATATATATATATATATATATATATATATATATATATATATATATATATATATATATATATATATGTCCGTGGTACTAATAACACTAATAACACAAATTTAAAGTTAATAAATTAACTTTAATATTTTAAGTTAATTTAAGTTCAAATTTTGAACTTTTGACAGGGACCTCCGATTTTGATGAACTTTGGTATTATGAAGTTGTAGGTAGGACCAGGTATATTTTCATGAGTTCGCGAACCAGCATTATCAGGTTATGGGAACAAGGTTTTATAGGGTTTTAAAAGGGCAAAAAACAGGTTTATGGCATTTTTGGACCTAAGTTTTTAAAATTGAACAATGTTAACTAAAACCATTTAAAAGAGCTACAAAAACAAACAATTTAGAATTTTGAATTGTTAACATCCTAACAGGTTACGGAGAAAACACAAAAATAGGTTTTCCAAGTTATTCTTATGGGGAATTAACAAAACCCTGTATCTAACTTATTTATTGATATAATTTGACCAAATTTAGTATGTACATTCACTAGGTAGGGTTTAACTTATATTTACTTACAGCACTCATAAGGCGGCAAACCTACCTACTCAACCCCAAGACCCCTATGGGGTTTATGGGGAAAATGAAAAATATCAGAATTTGATGCATTTTAATTACATGCACTGGGAATGGATTTTCCTATATCTACTTGCAATACTCAAATGGCAGCAAATCTACATCCTCGTTCCCATGGTGTTTATGGGGGAATTAAAAAAAAGAAATCCTGTTGGAAATTCGCTGAGTGTGCAGGTCTGCTGCGACGGGGGTATTTTTAATGGTATTAACCAAATATACTTTTTATCATACTTTCACACATAAAAAATAACCTTTACTATATTTGTCTAAGATGGTGTATATTAATATTGATTGATTAAACAATGAAATCGTGTATTGACTATTTTGAACCTTCAATGCACTGGGTTAATAACTCTGTTTCGTTATCGTCAGTAACTTATATTATGCCTACATAATTCACAAAACTTTATTAACTATCAAACAGTTTAGGATTATCGGAGTTATGGATGGTATAATTTTTTGTGCATAAATGTTTCTCCAAATATTTTACAAGATTGATTTTATTTTCATCTTTCAATTTCCTCATTAGGCCTAATCAGGCCTTAAAAGAAGGGTTCTCACAACTTTGTTGTTTCTATCATTACCTTAAGCTATTGAAATATTTTTCTCAACAAAAAAGTAAAATTTTGTAATACCGTATAATATAAAAAATCGTGTTAGTTACACCATTTATAACTCAAGAACTGCTCAACCAATTTCCCAGCAAATTTTGGGGGGGGGGGGGAGGACATATAGGATACTTTTTATCCAGATTCATAGATGGGGCTCCGCCCCACACAACTTCAAAGTTAAGTTGTCATGTTATTCTTATGGAAGCAACAATTTTGATAATGGAAAATAATTAAATTTAGGAATATTAGTTTTATAAATATCTGTTGTTGATTAAAGTATTGAGGGAAGATTGAAAATAAAAGGCCAGAGGATATTATAATAAACTTGCAGCGAGTGAGCGTAGCGAACGAGCTTACCTGAAGGACTAAAAAGTTTTCAGTTTGGCATTCAAGCGATCAATTGTATTGACTTTTCTCTGTCAAAGTTATTAATTTACAACTAGTGCACGTGGAGCTCGACATCGAGCAATTTATTTGGATACAATGCAAAAGTTACATGTAGTTCTAAATCAATGAAATCCGACCAATCCAATATTGTGAGTATCGGTGATCACCAAAAACTACAGTTGTACGTTAACGGATGTTTAAAAAGCTCAAACCATCTCAATGTTATTCTAATCGGAAAATTTCAAATTTAATTTGTGAATAACATCCTTATTGCCCGACCCTAATTTAAAGCTTTAAGTATCCTTGCCTGCTGATATGGGAGGATTATTATTGAATTTTTGTATATGGATAAACAATTTTATGCAGAGTTGGCAAGAGTAATCAACAAAATGTTACAAAATAGTCAATCTCTGGTTTCCCATTTTTGTATTGAAATAATATTAGTTTAAATAGTTTATAATATATCTAGATACAATTAATTAACTATTCATATTTAAATGTTAATGGATTATGATGTTTGCATCGATAGTAAACAAATATTGTTACGATTAAAATTGTTAATTTGTAAGATCTAAAAGTACCAATACAGATTGTTTCAAAAAAGAAATATATATGTACAAACCATTTTTTAATCATTTAATTTACTTTAAATTTGTAACATAAAATTTGACTATCCTGCAAAACAAATATTCAATTTGGCGATGTCAAGTTACTATAGAAACAATTAAAAACACTTTGAGTACGCAGGTCTGCTGCAAAAGGGTAATTGCAATTTATGTTCAAATAGGTACAACGAAAGCAGTTCAGATTAAATATTAACTTGGTATACATTATTAAGTCTTAAAAAGACAATAGAATGATTATTAACTTTGCTCTGTGCGGCGGTCTACGTCGACGAGACCGGCCAACAGCGCGGCCCTCGATCTGACAAACTTTGTAAAATTACATTTTACTCGAAAACGGCACTTCATAGGAAAAAACTATAAGAGACATAAATTGTTGTAAACTACCTAATCTATCTAACGGTATCATATTTAGTGACATCGGAGCCATTGATATGACGTAAACATAATTGGAAATAAACATAAATATATTTTGAAACAATATTTTTTGTTTCAGAGGCTTTTTAACTACTTTTTGGTGTAATAAAAGCGTTTAAAATGCATTAGTCTTATTTGCCTACTTTTTGTGAACATTTCTATCTTTAATTTATCGAAATCGACCGAAAAACAATGGAGCTATGACTACAGTATTATTATGCAACAAGTCCATTAAAAAATCACTTAAATTTTCATATTTTTAACACAACATAAAACCACTTTTGCAAGAGAGTTCATCGTGGCAACATTGGTTTTGGTGACCCTTAGTGTACACAGAAAAAGGTATAATCGATTTCAAGAGTATATCTTTCGGGTATCACCTCAATGGGATTTTGAGGGCTTGGGTCCCCTACTATAGGGTTTCTCGAGGCTTGAATTTTGCTAACACAATGTTCTATATATGTAATCCGAGGAAGAAAGTTTAACAGGGTCAAATAGCATGGGCGCCGACTTTCAAAAATTATTGGGGGGGGCTCGAAGAAACTAGGAGAAATTGATAATATTGATAAAATGTTCTTATTAATTCATAATACATAATTTTAAGTTCATATAAACTTTGTTTTAACTTATTTTATAACAGTGTTTTACGTATTAGAAACAACGAACTATCTTTTGCTAGTAATAACCCTATAGTAGGTTATTCCATCCAAAATCAAATTCTTTTTATTTGTAACTCTGTCCACCGAATGCCATCTTCATCTTAGGCCGGTTCCTACGTGGGCGACAGATGCGACGCGACGAGAGCGACAAATTTTCAAACAAATGTATAAGCATTGGAGCGTTCTTAGTGGCCGACAGGAGCGACAACAATTTACAATGTATAACGTTATGGCTATGCAAGCTTGTCGCTGGTGTCGCTCCAGTCGCTCTCTTCGCGTCGCATCTGTCGCCCACGTAGGAACATATACATTAATATACATAGTCAATTGTTTTTCCTTCTAGGCTAACCTCAAAAATTTGTTTTTAGTTGTAAGTCTAAGGGTAGACAAAAAATTTAGATGATAAAACTCAAATAATTGGTGTTTGGTGTAGCATCAGTCCAGTGGAACACTTTTATTTATAAAAGAAATTGACTCAAATTTTCATGCTTGGTAAAAAGCTAGATAGCCTATAGCATGGCTGAATAAAATCGTCAAACAAAAAGGTTTTTGGTACAATTTATTTATTGTTTCAATAGGCCTACTACAAAACAGGCTTACGCTTATTAGACAAACGACATTAGAAAAACGAAAACGACGACGTTACTTATAAATATCATTTTCAAAACGATTAAATCCTCAGCATGATAAATCAAATACAAAATCTGACCCAGTTGACTTTTTTTAACATCTAGGGAAAAATACTTCGAAAACTTCCTAAGTCGGAGGTAAATTTTCAGAAAAATTTTTGAGAATTTTTGAAACCAGTTTAATTTTATTTGTTTCTTGATTTGGTATAGTATGTTAAGAAAGTCTAATATTGAAAGAATTTTTTTCTATAAACAACTCTAGCTAAGTTACATTTATTAAGTTAACGCAGTTACATTATTTCTGACATTTTAAAGGTACTGAACTTATAAATAATGTAGGCTAATGAATAAAAAAGAAAATATCGACATAACACTTGGACGATGGTACCATTGATTTTGTAAATAAAGTTGATTGATTTTGTACAGTATTTATAGTCAATGAGAGTACTTAAAGTAGGCCTATATCTTGCAGTCTTCATTTTGCACACTCTTAAAATTGTATATAATAACCTTAGTTAAAAACAATTTACAGTATTAATTTGACTTTCTTAACCTTCTTCACTCAACGGTACGTTCACTAGCCATAATCGATGGTAGGCCTAATCATGATCGGAATTCGGTCCACTGGTTTTGGTGCATCTCCATTTGGATATTTTATAAGCTAAATCCCGTAAGTGAAACGGTGGTATTTTTACGACTACCGTGGTAGGTAGTCGTCAAGGAGTAAATCGCGTGTAAAAAGCCTTTAAAAAGGTATAGGTTATCGATGAGTATATAAACCCCGATCACACCAATTAGTGCGCGTGAACGCGACCAATTTTTATATAAGGACAAAATCATAGGTGACCGAATACGATTTTCGAATCGTAGGCAGTAGACTTATTCTTATAGATTCCTTGAATCGAACTACCTTGCCTTGCGTTTTACAACTCTAAAAAACTAGTACTTTTACGTTACGTCATTTTACATG
The DNA here is from genome assembly GCA_030545055.2 of Neoaliturus tenellus. NCBI lineage: Eukaryota > Metazoa > Arthropoda > Insecta > Hemiptera > Cicadellidae > Neoaliturus > Neoaliturus tenellus. Next base: position 234,642,210 of record CM061533.1, read on the forward strand.
TCATTTACTGTTTGTCACATTTAGTCACATTGATAAGCTAGCCCGAAGTGAAGCCCCGAAACAGCAGGATAAAGTTTCAAATTTCTGCCAACCAATGATAATCTGGACATAGAGAATTCCGTGAAAACAAAACTTGTAATAAAGTAAATTGAATAAGAAAAAAACGCTCGGGCAGCTTACTTGTTTTCGAACAATACAAAGCAAATACTGTAATATCCATGTGTGTTTTAATTACTGTACTTTATATTTATCAAAGGGGGTTTTAATTTACAGTGTTATATTGTTTCATTTTCTATAATAAAATGTGTTAAAGTACAGTGGTATTATAATTTATAAAAATACCAGTTTTATAAAACCCTTTATTTTACACTAAATCACGGCAGCCGAACGAAAATTTTAACTTGACTCCTTTTGGTCTGGGCGGGCTGAGCCCCCCCAGAGAAAATGTTGGGGGGCTCGAGCCCCTCGGGCCCCATGGAGTCGGCGCCAGTGTCAAATAGTACTCCTGGGAGGCCAGGAAACAAGCGCATCTCTGCCTCTTAAACCAATTTGGCACTGTTGCTAATCGTGTCGTCACTGATAAACTGTTCTGCCCACGTCAAGGTCAACATTTAACAAAACTTACGTGTTTTACCTTCAGATTGACGTTTAAATCATTTAGTTATCTTGAAAGTTCTTTAGGTAGCACCCGTTCAAAATTCCAGCGTTATTTTATAAACACCCTATATTGTCTTTTTAATTTATGATTTCATATAATTTTAATGAAAAGTTAGTTTGGCTGCCATTTTAGTCTCGACGACCTATTTAAGATCTAGTTTATGACATTGCACCCTTCTAAGAAGGACCTTTAGTGTGATATGAACATCAACTTAAGCTTACATTAAAGACATTCTTATGACTCCTGTTGGACGGCAGTTAGTTTTAAAATGACTGAAAATCTAGTGTGCAATTAAAAGTAAAATTTTAAGTTTAATGTATTAAAAAAGTTTTATTGTTTTCCTCGTTAAAAAATACCAACTTTTTGTATTCTCTTTATCGAAGTAAAACATATTAAGACCAAGAATTTTATCATTGTTAAAATTGCAAAATTTGATCTAATTAGGATTTGACAGATTAATCAATTTGGTAGCTTATAAGTTAGATAAGAACAGATTTAATGACAGCCTTGACAAATATTGGTCAAGGTGGCGACCTCATTAAACAGCAGTATTACTTTATTCTAGGTTATAAAGATAACGTAATATGTATTAGATCTCCCTGGTTATGTTCTTTTGAGTAAGCCACTCTCTTCTCAAGCATTCGGTAAGGGTACAAATAAGACAAGTACTATGTACAATAAGTACAATGAAAGACATATGAGGAGTATATCGCGTAGTATATAAGCAACAATACATAATGCTAAACAAACTTGTAGTGTAAACCTAAAGAAAATAAATTTAAACCTGATAAAAATGTATACTGAAGTTAACTGGTAACTAATATGTAGATAAGCTCATTGTTCATACTATGTATTACATGCAACGAACAACAATATAATACTGTAAATCTAAACATAATCAAATATTGCTATTGTATAGCGAAGAAGTAAATAACTGTTTTGATATCAGATGGTTTTTCAATAGAGATTAGAGGTTTAATTAAACGTACAAATTAAGTTCGAGTTTAATTAAATTTATTTTTAAGCGATTCTTGAGTTGATTTTGTCAGTCAATATCAGTCACATGTTTGACAAATTGAGGTACTCTTCACCAAAGTCCGTTGAAGCTCTAATTCTAGTTTAAATCAAACTATACAAAATGTTGAATATTAAATTAAACTAGGTTTAAATTAAACATGATTGGTGAAAGCTGTCCTAAGAGTTTGGCAACATGCAGTGGAGGGAATTTCATGCAGCAATTTCCAGGATAGATTCATCGGGAGGATGTGAGCGGTGTAAGTTGACAGTTGCCAGGCTAGTCGGCCAGCAGCCTGGAGCTATTGGAGGCACCGGGACAGCCGGGGAGCCCCTGCTGACACTTGAGCGTGACGGGGTTGAACCCTTGACCCTGAGGACACCGCTCGTGGCTCCTGTAGTAGCCGGAGTTCTGGTACATGCATCTGTAGTACTTGGTACAGTCCTCCACGTCCACTAGGATCCCGTTGGTATGGCACACCGCCTCGCACCTGGCAAACAAACATTGAGGTTAGTTCTAGAGTTGAAGTCTTGACCCTGGGGACACTGCTCGTGACTCCTGTAGTAGCCGGAGTTCTGGTACATGCATCTGTAGTACTTGGTACAGTCCTCCACGTCCACTAGGATCCCGTTGGTATGGCACACCGCCTCGCACCTGGCAAACAAACATTGAGGTTAGTTCTAGAGTTGAACCCTTGACCCTGGGGACACTGCTCGTGATTCCTGTAGTAGCCGGAGTTCTGGTACATGCATCTGTAGTACTTGGTACAGTCCTCCACGTCCACTAGGATCCCGTTGGTGTGGCACACCGCCTCGCACCTGGCAAACAAACATTGAGGTTAGTTCTAGAGTTGAATCCTTGACCCTGGGGACACTGCTCGAGCTCCTGTAGTAGCCGAAGTATACATGCATCTGTAGTACTTTCTGCAGTCCTCCACGTACACTAGGATCCCGTTGGTATGGTACACCGCCTCGCACTGACGGAAAACCATGGTAAATTTACTTTGGTTTCAATGGGTAAGTTCAGTTTTGTATATCTTAAAACACTATCCTGACTGTACTAAACATGAGTATAAGAAATCAGACATTAATATACAATTAATTAATTTATCAAGAATATTAAGATACTCCTGAATCCCGGTGTGCTTTTAAAAGGACACTAATAATTAAGTCACAAAGTCCTAATTAGTAAATAATAAATGTTGTGCTTGAAACCCCGTGACCTTTTTAAAGGGGGATAGCCTCATTGCGCACAGCGGTCAGAAAACTGTCAAACTTCGGGGCATCATTGCGCACAGTGGTCACTCGGGGCCCCGCTTGGGGGTGGCATCATTGCGCACAAGGTCAAAAACAAAACTTGTAGTCCCGTTCCTATGTTAAATAAATAGAGTAGCAATATATATTTACATAGCTGCATATTTAAACTTCAAATTGTTTCATTTCACTAATATAATAGTTATAATTCATGGATCTATTATTTCAGCAAAATTATAATTATCTAGCAATATAAACTTTGTTTTATAATTACTGTGTAACATATATGCATAAATGTTATAATTATACGTGTAATAAGGTATTATTGCTTCATAATCAAATAAGTTTACAAATAATTGGATATTGTTTTGAAAATAACGATGAAAATCGTCTTAGCCGGTTAAACCATTCTTATTACTATATAAAGGTTATTTTAACAAATACACGGTATAGCATATAATAAAAGTTTAATATATATATTTACAAAATTTACAAACATTTTTACAAATTTACAGCATAAAACAGCCATTACAAGAACTTTATTTCTTTAAGTAAAATGAAGCCTTCTTCATGAAATGCAGGCGGTTAATCTTTCCTTCCTTCAGCTCTGTTTGGATTTTTTCCAAAAACTGTATTCTTTTTTTGTACTTTACATTAGTTTGCTTTCTAGGAGTCAACGTTTTAAATGTTAAATATGTAGAAATTTGAACATTTTTAAAGTTGACTGTGAAGATGTATAGTTGGTTGTTGGTGGAAATTGAATTGATTTTTACCATGACCTATAACAAAAGTGAAGTAAAACCAACGAGCAAGGCTCGGTTAACCTGGTACTATATACTAGGAATACGTTCCAATGTCCGTCCCGTACGAGAATTTTTACTCACTGTTAAAAAAAATTACAATATTATAATGAACAAACTGGTAATATCTAGAAAAATAATCCAGACACTAAAAAATAATTTTAATCATCTAGAAAATAATCATGTCTGTCTAGAAAAAATCTTCACTTACAAACGTTTTAACGAAGGGTAAAATAATTTCTCTTAAAAACACGAATACAATTGTTTTAAAAGGACAGACAATATTATGTGGTCACAGAGTTTTATATCTCCACTTAATTTAATATTCTTCATGTAAATGATCTTTGCTTTCGGGGCGAGCGGCCCAGCGGCCGGCACGCCGCCGCGGAGGGTCGGGCAAAACTGACCGTGTGCACAATGATGCTCGACCCACGGGGGGCCATAAAACTGACCCTCGTCAAAAACTTGACCGCTGTGCGCAATCAGGGTAAGCCCTTTTAAAGGACGCCTATTTTGTAGTCGTTAAGACCCGAGACTAAGTAAAAATAAAATTTAGTTATATCTGATGTCATTTTAAAAGGAAAATTGGGGAAAAATAATCATAAGTATATCGGGAAAATTTCGTGGTACAAGGTTGGTAGTAATACTATATTTTCATTCTTGGCAACATAGTTCATCAGTTGACCGCCAGATATCAGCACCTACTTTGTTTTGGTTGAAATTTAAAAAATATGGCCTCCATTCTGGTCTCAATGTACTTTTCCTTTTAAAAGGACCCTAGGTATCAACGTCATAATGATGGATATCATATTCAGGTCTTGGTGATTTTGATGTACTTTTCCTAGTAAAGGGACACCAGGCGTTTCCTAGTTCGAAATTTTCATCAGGACTCAGAAGTATGGCTGTTATTACAAGTGGGATAAAGTTATGTTTTAGGACCATTCTAATTTGGCAATATCATGCAGTAGATCGGAATTTCCAAATACTTATACATATGAGCTTGTACCATAGAAATAAGCCTTTGATATTCAAACGAAAAAAAAATGTATACACATCTAAGGTGAGATAAGAATGAGCTTAACATATTTTGATAGGAGGGGAAAATTGTTTCTCATATGGTAATTTTTTAAACCTGAAATGAGAGGTACTGAGGTTTTATCAATTATAGAAGTTGAAAGTTATCATAACATGAAAATTATCTGAGACCTATATTTTTGCTTGTTTAAAATCTCTTTCCCGACCTATTAAAGAAATACCTAATTCACTCACTTCTCAGTGGCCGCGTTCAGCTCGTAGTTGCCGGGACATCTGTCCTGCAGGACGGCGTTCCCGTTGTAGCAGTAGGCGAACAGGTTAGGGTCGTTCGGATGGGGCACCTTCACCCCCGTCTTTCCCGAGCACTTGTAGCCGCAGGTGGCGGTTGAGGTGCACCTGTGGAGGATCACGTCGAAGTTGTATGTGTAGTAGGAGGAGGTGGTGTCGCAGAAGTACTTGGTCGGCTCGAGGTCGACGCACAGGTGGAAGGCTTGGCAGTTCCAGGGGTCGGGGAAGTAGCCGTCGGAGATGCAGGTGAAGTTGTCGGGGTTGACACACTCCGGGGCGGGGGTGGCGGAGCAGGCGGAGGTCGACGGGTCGCAGAAGGGGAGACTGGTCTTGGAGCAGTCCAGGAGGGTGACGTTGTGCGAGAAGATCTGGAGGGTGTGGCAGTCGAGGCAGGAGGCTCCAGCGGGCCAACCCACGGGCTCACCGAGGACCAGGGAGTCCGGGACTAGCACGGCGCAGATCTGGGGACAAGCACCATTTAACATTTTTGTTATCAAGTTACAAATATTCTATATGTCTTCCAAGGGTAACATGGCAGACTTAAAGTATTGTAAACAAATTCTGACCAGTCATTTTGAAGGGTATTTAAGACAAAACTCTAAAAAGCTCTTCTTGTGTGCTGTTAATTCCTCACAGCATGGATTTGACTTCTATATGTCTTCCAAGGGTAACATGGCAGACTTAAAGTATTGTAAACAAATTCTGACCAGTCATTTTGAAGGGTATTTAAGACAAAACTCTAAAAAGCTCTTCTTGTGTGCTGTTAATTCCTCACAGCATTAATTTGACTTCTTGCTGTTAAAAGTAAATATTTTATGTCCCATTACTATTGAGTCCCTTGAGTTCAACGCAGCACCTGAGAAGAATGTAGAGAGTGTTGACGTCACTATCCTTAGAAAAGTTTGGCCAACTTAATTATTGAATGTCTGCTTTAGAACCTTGTCGGAAAATATGTTCTATTTATAGCTTTTTACAGAAACTTTAAAATGCTTTCTTTGCAATAGTACTCTTAATTTTTCTCTCCTTGAAATCCGGTTCACTGCTTTAATTTAAAAGTGAATATTTGGTTTTAAATACCCTGTATCTTGAATATCAAGTTAAGATGTGCGCCCTCACTAACACTTCTTGTCATTGTGTTTTCCCTAATTAAAACAAATAGATCAACGAAGACAAATATCTAGCAGAAACGAAAACTAAATAAAAATTATTAATAAAAAATAAGTAGATAAAAAAGGAATGCTCAAACAAACTTTAAATAAGACCAGTAGAACTGCAGTAAACAACAAGAGCTGAATAAAATAGGACAATGTATATCTTACTGTAAACAAATGTCTTTCTTCCTTTAGTCAATTAGATACAACGAAGAGTTACGGTTATCACTTATAATACGGTTAAATAGTAAAATATTTACTTACTAAAAAGCTGACATAATGGCAGATCTTCATGTTTGTGTCGTTATCCAACAAGTAATACAAATTAGTGCCAGTGCTGTCCAAAGTAAAGTGAAAGTGCACTGAACTATCATCTCAATTTTAACCCGGCTCAACAGCCACTTGAAACGATCGAACCTGTCAAAACGATTTATTCGGAACAACTCTATGTTTCTAAGAATTTTTCCTGAAGATTTGTGTTAATCTATGAAAACAACTTCTAGACAAGTACCAGCGTCAAGTAAAAACGTATTTTAAAATCTAATCTTAAAAACATTTCTTCAAATCGTCCAAATTAAAGTTGAAGTGCCACTTTACGTTAATACTTTCTCTTATTTAAGACCAAGTCAACAAACCTTGGTTACTATTTATTCTAAGGTAGAGAAGTGTTGGGGAGAGCGATGGCGTACCAGAAGATAATCCTTGTTATGCTAGCTGCTCTGATGGTAAGTAAATTGACAAACATTTACTTTAAAAACATACTTGATATTTTTCTTGACGTAATAAGCAATGGGTTAGTGTTATATAATAAGTGTTATAAAAAAATAATGGCGAAACGTAATTCTAGTAATATTTTCAAATTACATATATATATATAATTAAATTTTTAAACCTTCAGGTATTCATTGTATTGCATATCTTTTTTTTGGAGGTTTTTTAGTGGGTAAACCCGTTTTTTAGGGGAGTCCCACACTACAGGCTGGCCACCTGTGTGCGTAATGCATTTTCCCTGCCTCTCCCTCAAAAAAAAAAAAAAAAAAAAAAAATTGAAAAAATATATGAGGTAAAACTTTCGGTACAAAATTTATTTACAATCTGCTTGTTTGAAATAGGGAGTTAGTGTCAGTCCCATTTGACAATAAACAATACACTATATACCACTTGCAGGATTTCTTGGTATTAAAAAATACTTTGTGATTTTGTAAAAAATGTATTGTAATACAGAGATAATGGTTTCTGTCTCACTCCCACAGGCCGCCCAGCTGGTCTGCGGAGACTCGTGCGCCTCGGAGTATTCCTGCGCCAGCTGCACGGATGTGCAGATCTGCCGCGAGACCTCCTCCGGCTACCAGTCGTTGTTCCGGTTCAGCTGTCCCCCCGCCGCCCCCTACTGCAACTCCTCCGGAGTCTGCTCGCCCATACCCACCCTGGGCTGCGGTCCCACCGACACCTTCCCTTGCATGCGGGACGGAGTCTTCCCCGACCCCGTGGTCTGCTCCAAGTACCACATGTGTGCCAATGGCACTTCCTACTCCTACACCTGCCCCTCCTATTACTACTTCAACTCCGACCAGCAGGGCTGTGTGAGGAGTGCGACCTGCTACACCTTCAGCTGTTACGGGAAGACTGGAGTAAAGGTAAAAACCTGTGTTTTAAAACATTTTTAACATATTCTATCGTTAGGGCCTACGAGGGGGCCCGTGCAGCGCAATGCGCTGCATTTATTAGAGTATACCTGGTGATCAAACCTAACTCCATGTTAATTTTTCTAGTGTCTATATACGCCAGTGGCATTTTTTTAACGTTTTGACGGGGAACGTTCCAAACCCCAGTCTTGTTACTATCTAACATCGACCAGTTGTTAGAAAGCATTATTAATTAAATGATGATGAACAGAGTTACTTTGAATACAAATCAAATTATAGTGAAAATCAGATTAAACATTATTGATGTTTCATCAATTGATCTTCATTACTAATTTTCCAACTTACCAATGTGATAGTGTTGAGATTTGGTGGTTGTTCTTTTAGATCTAAATTAGCTAAGATTACGTAATTGTTCTTTTGCCGATTTGTCTTAGGGCCTCTGTCTAAACATTCCTATAAAATTTTGAATAAATTCACAGATGTTGGATCTACATGTTTCATCAAACATTAAACGTACATGACAACAGAATAAAAATCAACATTTCATTTTAACTCCCCGGTCCCCGGTCCTATGAGTTATGCAGCACTCCACTACAGCTGTTTTGTAGTACTGTATGAGGTACCTAGTCGTCAAAATAGTGAATGAGTCCACATTACTATTTATAAAGAACTAAATCCTCTTGAACTTAACTGTCTATGGCATTACAAAATTTAAATTAAGAAATCATAAAAATTAAGAGAATCTACTTCTTTGTTGGTGTGGTCCATTTTAGTTTTATGCGCATTAAAATTTTGGTTAAAATTTCTCTTTATACAAACCATTTTTGTAATAAGCTTATAGTGGAGGTAAAAAAACTTTAAAATGTCTCTTTTAAACAGGTGTTTTAATATGTGTAGCACGAGGTGGCCCGTGCGCAAATTGCGCATTTTATGATTCTGTATGAGTGAAACTCACATACAGTACGTGAATGTTGATTATGAAGTGACAGAAATATATTTTTGTCTACTATCTGGCTTTTAAAATTCATCTGAAGGTAATCAGCTGTTAAATTACAATTCAAATTAAAGAACTTGCAATAAAAGTTGGTCAACATTTTAAAGCGCCCTCTAGAAATAAATCAAAGGCGAGGGAGGCGAAGCCCGAAACGATATGACTTTTTTAATACGATTCGTCACTGCAGTATATCCTAAGCTTTAAAATGACACCTCAATCTTAAAAATTGGTTCAGTAGGTCGAGAGTAAAAGGGACGTAACAGACGAAACCCTTATAGAAATAAGAAGATAGATCTATATTTTTAATACGCTAGGCATATTTTTGTCATAATTGTTTTGGAGTGGTGGTGCTACCGATCACTATGTTTAAGGTGTCGTTAGAAAGGTCTTAGAATGTAGTTTTTCCATCAATAAAAAAAAATTAGAAAAGTCACTATGGGCATGGGAAAATAGCCTATGAGGTTAAAGTTGCGATTTTCCCCATAGACATAATATGCAGTTACAAACCAAATATCGAGAAATCAGCTGTTTAATTTAAGGCAGTGGTTAAAAAATGAGATCTGGCCCAGAAAAATGGTCATTGAACGTACAGCTGGTAACAAAACACCAGTTTTTATTAGCACAAAACCAAAACATAACCAAAAAACGTTCGTCATAATGGAGACTATAAGACGTCAACCAGGACGGCCAAGAGGAGGAGGCCGACGAACTTTAACTGGTAGACGCGAACGAAATACAAATAATACTATTGTCGTTGATAGCCGAATGCAGCACGCACCCTTCCGTGTTGGGTTAAAGTGTGCTCTCCAGCAGCCGCCTGAAGACTTCACATTCAATTTAGGACTGTTGGATAATCGCTGCATAAGCTGTTCCACATATAATTTCAAAGCCGAACAAACAAGTGGTGATCGCCGAACCTTCAGTCTTTGTTGTCATAAAGGAAAAGTTATTCTACCACCGTTACGTGTTTCACCTATAATTCAAAGACTACTTGAAAATCGTGCGTCCACGGACCTCTCCCAAAAGTGAATGTCCATTAGTTATATTGAGAACATAAGATCGCTCAACGCGTCATTTGCAATGGTTAGCACGTTCGTGGCTAAGGCGATTTTTACGAACTCCTACCCAGATCCTGAGATTTAAAATTGTCATAAAAGCTTGCCTTAGTGTGTAATAATGGCGATAGTATTGTAGTAATAGACACCAAATATTTTTTAAAGGTGATTAATGACGTCATTTCCATGGCAACATTTGTTGCCGTCAGCACTGTCGATATGACCTAATATGTGACTCGTTGAAAGGAAAACAACGTTTATGGCTATTTGTGGATATTTAGTACTGTATGTTATTGTTATGTGTCTACCTATATTTTTTGTTACCATTTCTTTAAAAATAAACACAGTTATATCAAGGGAAAAATTATTTCATATGTGTGTCAACATTAGTTGCCGTCCGCTCTGATCAATGGAAGTAAAATGATAAAAACAATAATTTGAACGATAGTATAATAAGAAAAGTCAGTTAGTGAAATATAACAATAATTTTATTATTTATAAAACTAAGAAAAATATATGTACACTCTACAACACGTCAAACTGACTTGTGTAGTTCGGTAATCAGCCGCTACGTTTGCAATCAGCACCGTCTGGCGGGACCCAGCTGATCCATGAATTATACACACTTTTGACTAGTGCTGGGCCAAGTTTCAAAGCTCTATCTAGGATCCTGAATTTGTAACGGATGATTTACTAAAGCATTACACAACGGCAACAAATGTTGCCGTCAGGATGGCGTTAAAGACCTGGGCGGCAACAAATGTTGCCGCGTAGCCGCGAACGTGTTAGCTCAGAGTGTCATCTGGATGACAGTGTTGCCTATAGTGTCTATAACTTCAAGAATCACGACACAATCTATCAACGCATTGAAGGGCTTATCCCTCACGACATTCATCATCCGTAATATGCTGAGTTATATTTTTACAACGTCAACAATGCAAATCGAGAAAGACTCAACGATGAAGCAAACCAAAACTGTGACCCGCAAGGGACGAATGAAATTGCTTTACATTTGGCAGCGGTAAATCCATTCGTTCAATCTTTCAAGATGATGCGCGAAGTTGTTCAAGAAGCAGCTCCAGAAGAAACGGTAAATGATAAAAGAAACGATACAATGATGCAAGGTGCACTGACGTTGCTGCAATCTTTAAATCTGACAATGGTGCTCCGCCTGGAGAACGAAGTTTGGTAGTTTATCCCAAAGCTGAACAGCTATGCTTCATTTGTTTTGGGGCCATCTCTAGATCCAATGGCTTATCCGCTTCTCTTCCCTTATGGCGAATTAGACTGGCACCATCATATTCAGCATTCATCATCTAATGCAACTGCTTAACGCTACAAGACTACAAGCATACAAGACTACAAAGCACAGGGCCAATCTTTGGGTAAGGTTGGAGTAGTTCTCCCATAACCGGTGTTAGGTCACGGCCAATTGTATGTCGCAGTAAGTAGGTAGAGCCCGATCATTTGATGGACTTAAAGTCCACATAAAAGATGGAGAACACCATGGCTGACTTCGTTGAGACAACCGTGTTTCCACTCGCAATATTGTTTATAGAGGAATTTTATAAGTTTTATTAATAAAGTAATTTTTATTATTATTGAATTAACTTGATTTTTTTTAAATAGCAACACTTAAGATTAACTGCCTACACGCATTGGTGGACAGAGTTTTTCCTTGACAGCGCACGACTTCGTGCGCCAGGTACGCTAGTTCTGCATTATTATTATTATTTTTTTTTTTGTAGTAAACAAACAGATTATTACGCCTACAACCAACCATCCCTTTTCCTTAATTTTCCTGTAAATTATATAGTTCACAGCAGTTTGAAAACACATGCACACAAATTTAGTTCTATTTTAATATTTGTCACCTTCCGTTATTGTTTCAATACTAATCGGACAACCCACCCAGATCAAAAATATCAATTTCCAAAAATGGTTTGTACAAAAAAATTAAATTTTTTAGGGGTTAAGTCACTAATCTTATTTTTGTGCCCATATAGGCCTACACGTAAATAAAACGTTCAAACAAAGTCTACCCGCTACATTTTGAGAAAAGGTTAAAACCTCAGATTAGACACTCCTGGGGCCCAATTTTTGAATCGAGTGAGTAGTGAGTCACGAGTCACTCGCCAACTCACCACCTGTCGGACTTTGCTATTTTTGAAACCGTTCAGGTGAGAAGTGAGTTGGGACTCGGCTGGTGAGTTGACTGACGAGATGTATCCGGGGAGAGAATTGGCAACGTTGGATTTTGCCCCATTTTTACAGTAGAAGGGGCAAATCGAACAAAAAATTCGTCTGCATGACGGAGCAGTCGGGCAGAGTAGTAAACATAACCTTATTAATAAAAAATAAACACTACTTGTTTTTACTTACATAATTTAATTTTTATCGGAGGAAAAGCTATCAATTGTGGTTTAAAATTCAGCGGAAAATATTGTTATTTCTTGTTTATTATTAAACATGTTAAGGTATATTAATTTATAGGCATATGGTACATACCTAGTTAGTTCTTCAAAATGTAATATTGGCTAACTTAGCCTATTTAAAGACTTTTCTAATTTCAATATTGGAACGGATACATTTAGTCACTTAAATTTGTTAAAGTTTATTTGAAAACTGCTTTTTTATTTCTAGTCCTTTTTGTATTTTGCGATAAACCCATCAGATAATGGATTAGGCCAATTTTATCTACCATAACACAATGAATTAGATAGGCTTTGTGTACCTTCCACATCCAATGAACCTAAACTTTATCAGCCTAATTCATAAAGGTTTTGGAAAGTCCTGTGTTAAATAAAATGTATTGAACTTTAGACTTCTTTTTGTACTTCTTAAGTCCTGGGCCTAGTTTTGTATCTCAGGATTATTCTGGACAGATCCACTAACTTTGGAGCCAAAGTCATTTTTAATCCATATTACATTTAAGTATTGTGGTAAATGTTTAACCATTTTAAGTAGTTAGACCTCCATTTCAACTGAAATATTGAAAATACAAATGGGGAACGGCACGAGATCCATCATGTGGTAGTTGCAGAGTAGAATAGGCCTATCCTATCAAACTGTGGATCAGTCACAGTAAGAGGGTCCACTGAGTGCTTACTCCGGAAAGTTTATCAAGAGTCTGCACTAAAGGTCTATTAAAGCTGGACCGCAATAGCTTAGAACCCTCAATTTAATTATGACTCAGTATTTTTATTTAATATTTATAATCATTTTTTATCCAATTGTTTAAGTTAATTCTGTAAAATATTGGTTGATATGATGGATATATCGATCGATCATTTTCATTCGAAAGTTCCACCAGGCGTATACGGAAGTGCAGCCACTTTTAGAACTTGGTGGCTAACCAAGCAAGCCACTGAAGTGTTACCTTCTTGAAAGTGTATCACTGACATTAGTTTCCGCTGCTTCTGACATAGTGCCTAAGCTACTCAACAATTTTACACTTAATAGGAATTAGTCTATGTACCCACCATAGGGAATTGAAAGCCCTTAAGGGAACAACAAATACGACCTTCTAAACCAGAAAACCAGAGACAACCTCAGTTGATCCCGGTAGCCAGGCGATGACGGCAGAGTACCTCTAAATTCTCAATATCTTAAATTAATCCCCTTCAGAAAACCATGTCTTAGTCAAATAAAAAACTATACATGACTCAAAATAAATGTTTATTATTATATTATACCTCTATAAGCAAATAAAAATATAACTATTTCAGTACATATCATGCAAAAGAGAGCCCTAAGTATTATGACTGGTCTCAGGGTCAGAGAATTAGTGAGTCAGAAATTTGTTGAACTTGGCATCATGACGATTTTTAATTTGAACAGTTTTATAACAGTTAAGTAACTAAATAAAAAATTGTCCATAATAAGTACCGTACTAGCTCAAATGTTGTTGTCGAGCCTCACAGACTGGAATATTTTTTAAAGAAACCATCTTATGTGGGTGTCAAGTTTTTTTTTAAATTTTATTCCTCTATAAATAAGAGATGTATTTTACACTGGGAAGTTTACTAGGCTTTTGAAAGGTTTTTTTTTAATTGAGAACCTATTTCATTCTTTTGATGAGTTTTCTATAGGCCTAGTTAAGAGATCCTAGGTAATAAGAATTGTATTTATTTATAAATTATTAAGATCAGAATTGTATTGTTTGCCTAAGTGAGTTTGTTACTTTTGTAAATTGTTTCGTATGACTTAATTTTGACACTACTCTGTCTGTAATTTGTATGCAGCTATGAATAAAGATATTTCTTATATCACTATTTTGAGACAGAGACCTAACCCTGGTTAAAAGGTCACAGAGAATCGGTAACACATCCGATGTAGCATCTGTTTGCTGTTACTGTACTGTTGTAGGACTGTAGGCCCTGCTAAGTTATACAGTACTTTTATCTGTAAGTCCATTTAAAAATTATCACTGTACCTCGAACCATTCCTAAAATTAACTTAAATTTGAAGAAAATTTTTTGAGTTACCAAGAGTCAACTGAGTTTAAAGTCTCTAAAAAATATAGACAGGTAGGCCTAAGCTAAATTTAGGGAAAATCAATCCCATAAGTTATTGGTCTTGGGGAATTGCTAGCCATTGCCTGAATTTTCAACTTAAATAATATACCGTAACTGAAAATAACTGTTGTAGGCGAAGTAATATGCTTATTAATACACGAATGGTTACAAATTTTATACCTCCCAAGTTCCATGAGATCCAATGTCCAATGTCCCAAGTTCCAAGTTCCATGAGAGACTAGAACTATTGCAAATACTACATCTTTCTGTTTTGTCTCCCATCTCAATTTTACCTTATGACTGACAACTGTGACATGTCTAAGTTTTTCTCCTAACCGTTAAGGTCACCTATTTAATTTAAATGTCAAAGAGTCCAGTTAATGACCCATTATTTCAAATAATTTCTCCCTTTTATAATTTATAAAAATTGTATTCAAACATTACTACCAAGGGACCCATCAAAAATGTATTTTCAGCTCAAAATTAACAGGTTACAGCAGTGATAGGAATGGTCCATGAAAAAACTTAATCACAATGGAGAAATTTTCTTCAAGAGAGGAGTAGATAAGATTTGGGCCCTGTTAAACAAAAATCATTCTGTCGGAAAAACATTAAATAAATAATAATAGTTTTATTTAACTGACAATGTCCAAGAATGCGCGGGAATTTACACATCAGGATTCAAACAATTTTTTCTCTTTATTCACTTAATTAAATTTCGTTTATTTACCACTCAGCTTTTTCCAATATCAATATTAATCTCAAATAGTGAGGTAAAAGAATGGTTTACAATACCTGCTGTCTAGTAATCCAAGCCCTTGGATCACTAGACAGGAGGTATTGTAAACCATTCTTTTGCTATAAGTACGTGATCCAGTGGCTAGTGAAATCCATAGTGATCCATAGTGAAATAGTGAGGGCTTTGTTAAATTAGTTCAATGATGAATACAGTTAACTTATATCTAGATCATTATGTGATAAGGCAAAAATTTGTCACTAGGCTCATCGCTATTGTTGATATTTACAAAAGTAATATTGAGCTCTTGCTAGAGATGAGTGCAACATTTTAAAATTGTATTCTCGGTAACATATTTAAATTTGTAGGAAAAAGGCAAAACAAAACTAGAATAGAATCACTGAATGTGATAAGAAAGTGTATAGTCTATGGAAATAATATCCTAGACAACATGCTTATCATTAAATTTGAGCACAGGCCTACTAAATTTGCTAAATTACACTACTTATCATAAGTATTATCATAAGTATAGGATATAATCCTTAAAAAAAAAACAGTTTAAATTTTAAGTTTTATTTTATTTTTAGAGTCTTATTTTACTTTACACAAAAATAAAAAATTCAATTTTGCTTATTTCACATGAAATACAAGTACCGTATAAAAACAAATATGGACATTATTATCAGACTAATGACAAATATAGTATCTTTCATTAAAGACTGACTGATGATGAGGATTCTTCGGACAAACTGATTCGTCAGCCATCCTCTGCTCTTGGATCACATTATGAAGTAGTAGCTGGAAAAATAACAATGTTGTTAGTACTCTTTGAAAATACTGTCTGAAATATAGTAAGCCTAGTATTTCTTTGTGAAGTCAAATAACAAGAGAATCATTAAACTGCATTCCAAATTGTAGTACATCATTACGATTAATTAGGCCTAATTCAAGATGAAAAACATATTTCTGAATGTCTGGGTTCTCTAAAGTGTCTGTAAAGGGTCTAGTCCATTCAAAATAATTGTGTGGTTGAACTGCTGATTATTATTCTCCCTATTTTTACGCTGAAGAATATCCAAAAAATCACAACCAAGGAAATTTAATGCAGCTGCATAATGTCACTTAATACCATTGTTTTACTTTTTCATAACAATTGTGCTTATGTTGACATTTTATATGTAAAAGGAAGTGCTTGCCATGGACATTAGGAGAAGTAAAATGATCCTAATCGGTATTATCTATTTAGAAGTTTAAGGTTGAAATGCAAATACAGGTACCAGCTGATTATGAATGACAATATGGGAGTGCAGGACATAGGGAGAGCATTTTTTCCAATTGGAAAATTAAATTTGGATTTAAATTTTTTTACAGTGCATTATACAATAAGTTCTTCTAAAAGAGAAGGTCAAAATAGTATTTGTATGATATGAAATACTGCACAGTGCAGTATCACTGGTTTGTGCTCAATTAAGCGTTATTCCTTATATTTGTTTATTCTAGGCAGTTGGATGAAACACCTTACCGTAGATCAAATGAGAATGTTCAAATAAGCATGTTCTGAATGATGAGAAAGTTTCAATGAAATAGCACAAGTTTACTAAAGTAAACATGGTTTCTGTCTATCAAAAATTTACTTTAATGTGACCCCTGTAACTTAGCGTACCGGTATAAAATTTTTTATGAGAGCTGATAGTCAAAGATAACAAAAGTGAAAATTCGTTGACCTGAAGCTCTGTAAAAATAGCCTATAAAATTTATTGACTGAAGGTTATTTAAATTGCAGAAGCGTTTGGACTAAATTGTGATTAGGTTCAGACTTTCACCATTCACCATAATAACTAACCTAAAAATTTTAAATTATAAAATAATTACAGTAACGTAAAATTTTTCAATACGCTGCCGACTGAAGTAAAAGAATTAATCAAGAGAAAAATTTAAAATGTTACTATTAAGATACTTTAAACATAGCATCGTCTCTACTCTACAAATGAATATTTTAAAACGAGGTTAGGACCGTTTTCCGTCAAAACGTTAAAAAATTTCACTGGCGTAGAAAGACACAAAACAAGATTCTTACAAATTAGTAACCTATAAACTTTTGTATAAATAATTATATTGTGATGCATGAATGATGCCTTTTACAATAGGTAAAGATTATTTATTAATTTTTTTAATTGGTCATATTTTAAACTAGATCATGGACAGTTTCATAGATCTTAAATGAGGGCACTGATTCCTAATGATCAGGTACTTATTTTACTAACTACAGGCTACCGCCACAAACCAGTTAATTATAAACCATTCCAAATAACATATTTCATAGAAAACGTAGGTGGAAATTTAAGGAAGCATCCATGGGCCTACTATAAGGATTTATCGTGCTGACTACGTTAATAGTTAATGTCTTACGTAAAAAAAATCACAAAGTTTACAGTTGAATTAAATTGTTGAATGCAAAGGTTGTGGTACAACTATAAATCCTATATACTATAATACGAGCACTGTCTGAAGGGATGTGTGTTCCACGATCTAGAAATCTAGCGGACGTAGATTTTGCTTAAACGTTGAATTTAAGAGCATTTTGGCCCAAAAATAAGTTTAGAAACAGCCTCAATCCCAGGAAAAATCTAATTTGGTCCAAATTTAAGTTTTAAAATCCTAATTTTTAACATTGGTCTATGGGTTGCTATTTTGGTAACGAAATTACCGTACATCGAAAGGTGCGGTATACAAAAATGAAGGAACATTAATGTTAAGCAGTCCTTATGAAACAGCTGTTAACTGTGAAGAGGAGGTATAGTTGGTAGAAATTTAATAGCTTTATTACCATGACACTGTAACAAAAGTGAATTCAAACAAACAAGCAAGGCTCGGTTAACCTGGTAATCTCTCCAGCAAAATGCAGGTGTTTGATATTTTCAATGTGTTTTCTAGCTTTCCACGTGGTAAGAACTATAACATTTTAAACAGTGCAGTTTGTTCCTTTAAATACTTGGATTAAATTTGTTTTAAACTCAAATGTATCAATTAAAGCTCTTTCCTTGGCTCTTTTATGAGGACTAGAAAAATGGATCTTTAAAAGGAACTTAAACTCACTGTTTTGTAGCATAACTCAATACATACTTAAACTCATAGATAGAACCAGCTTGGTTCATATTTTATGGCAAAAGAAGGCAATGTTTCAATGTTCCCTAACTCTTTGAGGGACAGTGACATTTTTCCCGTTAGCAGATTTGTTTTTCTTACCTCTCCTCTGCAGCAGAAGATGGCCTTGGTATATTTTCACGGAAGAAACAACACAAGCGCTTCATGCTCCAAGAGTCCAATTTGAAATCTAAAAATAAAATAAAAACTCCTTAGAAAACTTGTTAGGCCTACCGTACTTAATAAGTTTCCAACCTCTAAGAGGCAACAATAAGACAAATAATAATAAAACTGTACAGTATCATCTGATCCACTACACTAAAATTCTTACCATACATCAAATTCACCTTAGAATAACAACAAGCACCACAGAGAGTGTAAATGTAATGTACACACGGTATCTGATGTATAAAACACAGATAATGAAAGAAGTTAAAAACAAAGATACAAGAAACCACAAATAGGTTATTATAAATTTAGTTAAACTTTCATACTTAATCTCTAAAAAAGCAATAGGCCAACATGTACTGTACAAATGCTAAGAGCCAGTGTCAAGGCTGTACTAGGCTGAGATGCATTTAATGTGGAAAATTGCGCAGGGATGGCTGTCTTTTGGGATTTTAAACTGAACAACTATTCAACAGAAAAATAGCGCATTTTTGACAAAATATTTATAGAATAACTCAACACTTCTTCCAATTTCTGAAATTCTTTTAAGTTGATTTTCTATTAGAAATAATTGCATAAGCCTACATAAAATTTATAAAAAGTGCCCTGCCTTCTTATTTTTGAACACAGTACCAGGGGGACCGAGCTTAAGCTCGGAAAAATTATTACTTTAGTTCTCACACAAAGCTCGTTCGCTCCGCTCACTCGCCCTCTTCCATTTTGATATAATTTTCCTTTAAAGATGGAACACATTGGTTTATATCTACAGTTATCAGCTGATTTTTGTTCAATTAATAAAATCTCCATAAGGATAACATGGAAACTTTGAAGGGCTTTAGCGCGAAAACCGGATTTTTCCCAGCTATGGGACCAGCTCCAATCGATTTCTGGTGGCCAAAACCCCCATATTCAATCAAAAAATCAAAAATCCTTGGAGCGAAAAAAAGTTTGCCCGGACAAACGGAGCTTGTTTTAGAGTATAAGAAATAAGATAATTGTAGCTTAGGTCTCAGAGTTTTAATAAAATATCTTCAATAACTTTTAAAGAGTATAGCCTATTACCATTAGCCTAAGTTATATTATTATTTACAACAGCTTTGTCGTTGGCCGTAAAGAGGGAATTGACTGTGTGAGAGGAACAAATAATGGGATAATGTGTAATTGCAAACACTGATAGGCCTAATGATGAAATCTAACAAACTTTAACCAACACTAACATAAAAGCCAAAAGCACTGCTGACAATATAATATAGGCTAGGTCTAGCAAGGGTTCAATGATCCTGCGGAAATTATATGGAATTATCTGTAACCTAACTTAGGCCTGTGCGTAAAATTTGTGAAAGTAAAATAATTGAGATAGGCCCTACCAATCTTGGGTTAGTAACCCTCTGAACCGCTTGAAGACCGAAATAAAGTCTCCCAAAATTTATCATTATGATTTAACCAAATAGAGTTTAGGATCTAGATGCACAGCACAATTTTATGTTTCAAGCTAACGTGCCAGTGGCAGGCCTATGCCCAGTGTTCCACAAGTTAAATTAAACAAATAAGGTTGGTAGGGCCTAACTTAGAAGCTGTAGGTTAAATAACAAAACGTGCTCTCAAGCAAACTAAGACTATTAACTCACCTTGATAATTTTTGAATAGAGAATTGATTTGGCTGCTCTGTCAGACACTCTTGTTGAGGGTTTGATGGCTTTTCCATCAATCACTTACTCCCAAAAATAATAAATATAATGCTATGATAAGAGACCTAGCCTAGATCACAGTGGCTGCCTAGTCTACCATCAATGAAATGTAGTTTTGAGGATAAAATTGAAGGGATAATAATTATTTTAAGTAACAATATACGTGGTAGAATGATAAAATTAAAATAATAAATCAATTTAGGATGTATAACAGTTAACAAGTAAAATAAATGCCAATAATACACAGTTGCAATATGGCGTCGATCAAAATAAAAATGTAAACAAACCGACCAATAAAAGAAGCAAAAAGTGCGAGAAAAGAAGAAGAAAGTGCACTCACTAGCTATCTCACCATCAATTTAGGTGGTGAGTGGTTTGGGTGAGTTGACGAGTGGGGAAGTCACCAACTCAACCGTTCAAAAATACCAAACGGGTGAGAAGTGAGTTCCCACTCAACAACTCACGACTCACTCGATTCAAAAATTGGGCCCCTGGTATTAAAGTATGAAATTGTGTCGATATTTCAGTACCAGTTCAATTTGCTTCTATTCAGCTTTTAACATATGTGTTTGTTTGTTTAACTATCAACAGCTGTTTTATTTAGCAATTCAATATAAATTGTTCCCCATGTTAATCTTATGGACAAAAAATGAACTTTGAGGGCTTCCCGTGAGCTTCAGAATTAAAATATCAAAAACCTTATTGCAAAACTACGAACTGAGACCATTCTTTTGATACCTCAAACTTTAAAATTGGTCCAGAAATAAGGGAGGAGTAGTGTTAACAAAAAAAGGGCATCACGTATTATATATATATAGATAGATAGATGTTCTCTGATTACACTTTATCAAGCGAGTTATTAATTCAGTTAAAAGAGTTACGCTATTTCATCGGTTCTACTTTAAATGCCTGCCCTTTTAACGAAGAGGGTCTTATGAAATCTAAAAGTGGTTACATCAGTAGGTGCTAATAGAAAATGATATCTATGTCCTCGCACTACAATAAATGCATATAGAAGATTTACAAAATAGTGTGTGGGTCTACATCACATGATATAGGCTTGTAGAAGAAATGGGCCACAAGGTTTATGGCGTGGCTACTAATGGCAGGACATTAGGATATAGACGATGTATCAGTCTTTCACAAAAGTTGTGAGAACAAACTAATTCATTTTTGCTGTTAAGGTATCTGAGACTTCCAGAGTAAATGTCTGCAAACCACCGAACATAACTTGGTCAGATACAGTTCCCCCAACTTTTGAACATCCTGGGGTGTCTTTAGGTGCCTTTTTCAGTCAACACACCCAGTGGGGATGATATCTGATGATTTCAACGGCACTAGTCTTTCAAGAAAGGCTAAAAAATGTAGTTCTTATAATTAGGACTGAAAGTGGCTTTATTTTGTGCGAAATAGCGATTAAGCATAGAAAAAACACTTTCCGTCCAAGTGATGAACAACGTTTTTCATCATACATCAAAAATATAAAATGGATAACTACTTAAGTGTAAATTAACAAAAGAAATTCATTATCTGTTTAGGTTTAGTACTTCCATTTCAATTAAATATTCCTTATAAACAGGTGATATATATTCCACAGCAACGTGTAATCAAAGAAATGTCAAAGTCTTGCAATTAATTTGTAGTCTGCAAGCCGTTTTTTTTACGTTTTCTTATTTGTTTTGGATTAGTATGATTTTTGCTTAAGAAAAACACTTTTGCTGATTTTAGCGCATAGAAAAAGTTAACTGATGTTTTTTCGGTGCACTTTTAAAAGGCTACAGAAAAGGCCAACTTTGTGGACTAAATACAGGCCAGAAAACGCCTGTTCTGCTTACAGTATGATGAAAATACCTTTTATTGTTGTATATAATGTCAAAGACCCACATAATTTTTATCCATACCACTGGCGTCGTGTGTGCTTTCCAGAGTTTGCTTTTGTTCTAATGAATGGTCGGCAGCACTCATACAAACTTGCAGGAGGGTTCTAGGTGCCTTTTCCCAGCATAGATCTCAGCATAGATTTTTTTCTCTCTATTATTATTATTATTATTATTATTTTTTTTCTCTATTAGATTTTTCTCAGCATAGATCTGTACTAATAGTAGTAATACAAATCCTCTCGTAGGATTTATAACCTCACTTTGATAACCTCAACTTTGATTTGTCTGCTGCATAAAATGGAACTGTCTTTAAGCTGAATGGTGGGCCTTTTCCTTCAGGCTTGACAGTGGCATCAAGTTCATCCCTCCTGAAATCAAAAAGTATGATCGGTTTGTAGAACAGGTTTTGTCTTCGCTAAAATGTCAATTTTATCGCAGTACATGGCAGGAATGAGACAAGAGTACGAAGATCTTTACAATGGGTTTACAGACACTGCCGTCAGAGATGTAGCGGACCACCTCATTAAATATCTGCCTGGAAGTCCTGCAAAGATCCACAACAGTCTAAGAGTGTCTGTCCCATGGCCCCTCTCAGCGTTTGCTTTAAGTTGCTTGAGAGGTTGATATACAACAGAATCCTCCCTGTTCTCAATGCCAGCATCGTTCTCAACGAACATCAACAAGCTCGATTCAGGCCTGGGCGAAACCTTTGTGACAAGATTTCATTTCTTAGTACTTTCATTGAAGATGGATTTGAGTGAAGAATGAAATCCTCAGTTGCTTTCATAGATCATCTGACTGCAGTTTACGACACTGTCTGGAGAAAAGACCTCCTCATTAAAGTCAACAATCAGAAATCTTACTCTTTCTTGTTTCTTCTCCTTAACTCAATGCTCTCCAAGAGGTCGATAGTATAGTAAGTTTGAAAAGCCGGGAAGGTATTTTTAGTCAACTAAAAGATGGACTACCAAAAGGGTCTTTGCTCAGTCCACTGCTATTTTATGTGTATACTGCCTGTGCGCACGTTTTTATTAGCAACATGAATTTCAGCACTCGGAGGAAACACTAACAAATGACCTCACTAACCTCGGCGAAGAGTCTAAAGCCTGGAACCTAAATCCAAACCCAAGTGCTGTGGCGAACACAGCACTTTACTCCCGTAGATCGCGTCCCCCCCGAATCCGTGAACACCGTCCTATGTCGAATCCTCAAAGTTGACTCTCCGTGTCCATTGTCGCTTCTCTTTCTCTTCTTTCCCATCCCACATGCTATCGGCCAATTGGAGTGTGTCTTTGAATCTGGATATTGATGATTAGTCGGATCATTCTCGAATATTCTAGAATGTTGGAACAAACAGGAAAGATGGTGTGGATTCATTGCAATTTATTGAATTGTAGTCGATTTTTTTAGACTTGGTTACATAACTGTGAAAATATGACTACTACCAATTTTGGAGTTAGTTATATCAATAATGTTCACTTAAAATCATATAAGTAACTGGCATTATTTTATGTTGCAAATATCTCTTATATTAATACGTGAGGGCTGTTTTTTGTGAACAAAACTCCTCCGTTATTCGGGACCGATTTTAATGTTTGAGATGTCAAAATGTTTGTCCCGATTCGTAGTTTTGCATTAAGGTTTTAGATTATTGATATTCGTACTCTGAAGGGTTGAAGGTTGAAGGATAAACATTAAGCATTAGTTGAAGGATAAGGTTGAAGGAAGGTTGAAGGGTTAAGGGTTAAAGGTATTCGGGCCTTAAAGGTTGTTTTTTGTCCATAAGATTAATATGGGGAACAATATTTTATTAAATATCAAATAAAGCAGGTGTTTTTATCGTAAAAAAGAGTAGTGTGTTTTGGTTACTTCTGCGCCGGAAGTCGTGCCATCTGCCCGAGCAGCTGCTCGAGCAGATGGCGTCAGATGCTGGGGTGCAGATGGCGAGAGCATATGCCCTGAATTTGAAGTAGAATTGGGCATGAATGAAGAGTTAGTTGAAAACTGAAATTCAACTGTGTTAACTAAACTCTAAAAGTTGAACAAAAATTAAGAGTAAGATCAAAACTGAAATTCAACAGTTATAACTGGGGGCCTGGAAAGTATGTCAAGGTCATCCAGAGTAAGTTTTAAAAAAGCCTACCCAACTACCACCAGAAATAGTTTAAAGTTGAACTAGTTGGTGATAGTGGGATAATTCATTCGTGCCATGGGAGAGGTGTTTATTGTTTGAAAGTTGGCGATCGAATGAGAAGCGCCGCCTAGGGAGAGGGCTTATAAAACGGCAACCTTCCCCCACCACCCCTTCCCCCACTCCTTTAGACCAATAACCGGTTGCAGACTCTATGTGGTGAAACTGAATTAAACATGGCGGCCGCCATGGATAATTCTAACCTCAAACCTTAGCTCAGCTGAAGAGAATAGAGGAGCATGAAGTAGGAATTGTGGTGACAGCGCTTATATGAGGAATAGTAGGGGTAAAATAAAAAAACTTGTTGAACACAGTCGATAGGTGTAACAAGTTCAAAGTTGTTGAATTGTAACATAGAATGCAAAATGTTGTAAATAACACTATCATCAACATTAACCTGCGAAGTCTTTGAAGAGTATAATGGGTTAAAACTGTACTTCTTCCTAACTCTATTTAAATTAGTTCTACACTTTGAAATTGAAGGTTTAGAAGTACTTTGTAATATGTGTTGTGTTCGCAAAAGCTTTAATTTTAAACATTGTGCAGTCATCATAACCGATGTGTTAAGTTCAGAAGTTAAAAGAAGACTGAGATATAAAATGAAGTGTAAAAAAAATTGAAACAGAAAGCCAGAGTAGTAATTTTATAGGTTAGAATTTACGAAGGCTATTCCATGGATAATTCTAACCTCAAACCTAGTAAGTGAAGTAGTCATAACATAAAACTAACGAGAGATGATGACCGAGCGGATGCGAGGCAATGAATGTTTGTAGCGCGATAAACTACCCACCTTTATAGAGGCAATAACTCCAGCCAGATGGCGGCAGATGGCAAGCAAATGACTGGTTGACCGACTTTCACCTGAGTAGTAAGAGAAGTAGGGTTCTGTGTCTATCCCTACTCCTTGGGGTCAATGACCGACCGGAAAGGTCAATGACCTCCCCCCCCCTCCCCCCCTCCCCCCCCTCCCCCCTCCCCCCCTCCCCCCTCCCCCCCCCCCCGAAAAAATGGAGCCGCCCCCCCCCTCCCCCCCCGAAAAAATGGAGCCCCCCCCTTCCCCCTTCCCCCACTCCTTCCCCCACTCCTCCAGGTCAATGGCCGGTCACCACCGGTTGTTGACTTTATGTGGTGAAACCAGACTAAATATGGCAGCTGCCATGGATAATTCTAACCTCAAACCTGCTGCGCATGCAACGAGTTCTCCGGATAGGAATGAGTCTATGCTATGCGCATGCGCCTAGTCCTGTATTACTCACTTTAGCGCTACTGCACATGGATAATTCTAACCTCAAACCTTGGTTTTGTGTTGTTGCGCATGCGCCGCTTCCCACTCCTTTACCTTCCTTTTACACCGCTGTGAATTGGACTGGATTGAACACTGTACTGGAGTGAAACAACTTCCCCCACTCCTTGAAAACCCGAGGAGCGATAGGAGCTATATCTTTGCTTCAGTCGCCAACAAACTTTCATAGCGAAAGGTTGTTGGCGACTCAGCAAGAGGTTTCAAATATATAGTAGGCCTATATATATTTGAACTTCTTATACTACGTTGCGTTTTTTAATGCAATGTGGTATGTGTGTGTGTGTGTTTAGTTGTAAGTTGTATTTAATTTAAGAAATAATTTGCGCATTGCGATGTTAGTTATAAGTTGGGTTTAGCATTAAGGTGTATTAATTTTAAGAGGTGTTTAGCATTAAGGTGTATTAATTTTAAGAATAATGATGGTATTTGGTTGTGTTGAATTATTTGGTTTTTAATAATGATGTGTTGTTAGTTTTAAGTGTTGATATTAATAATTTATGTTGTTGTTTTGCCTTTCAGCTAGATGTTAGGGGGTAGATTAACTGTAAATTCAGAAGTTCAGTTGAACTTCACTTAGAAGGGGTGGGACATCCGCAAATTGCGGACTAGGTTTTTTGCATTTTGTTTAGGAATATGATGGGTGGGATTAGTTTGGGTGGGTGTTAGAGTTGCGTTTCTGCATTATCTGTTCCAGTTTCCCTGAAATTAATGGTTACGCTTTGATGCGGACGGGACGTTACGCTTTGATGCGGACGGACCAGGGCCTCCCTGCTGTTCCAGTTTCCCTGAAATTAATGGTTACGCTTTGATGCGGACGGGACGTTACGCTTTGATGCGGACGGCCCAGGGACCTCCCTTGCAGAACGTAACTAGTGGGTTGGGAGTGGGAACCGCTAGGCAAACAGGGTGGTGGGAACAGTATTACTGTTCCCATCACCTTGGATCATTATAAATCTTGAATGACCTTGACCCACTTTCGGAAGGGTCAATGACCCCCCCCCCTCCCCCCCTCCCCCTCCCCCCGAAAAAATGGAGTCGATTCCCCCCCCCTCCCCCCTCCCCCCCCCCCGAAAAAATGGAGTCGATTCCCCCCCCCCTCCCCTTCCCCCACTCCTACCCCCACTCCTTCCCCCACTACGGGTGAACGACCGGTCATGACCTGAAAAATTAAAATGGCTATAACTTGATAACGGATTGACGGATTTGGACAAGCGATACATCATTGAAAAGGTCTATGTAAGACAAACATTTTGGTAAAAGAAGAATTTGGTTATCTTATTTTAGTCAAAAGTTATGCGAATTATTTTAAATAAATACCTTCTCTTTCCCCTTTTCCCCCACCTCCCAGGTCAATAATCAGTCTCGGCCAGCTGCTACCCCTCTCATTTGCATATTGTTATAAAAGACGCACCGACTGCGGCTAACATTTCATTCTGATTCCAGACGTTACGCTGCGAACTTGGAGCCACAACCATGTTATCTCTGCCAACTACAACTTCTACTTTAACTTCTACTTCGACTTCTATTTCTACTACGGCTGTTCCTGCACCTAAGAAAACTCTTCGCCTCAAAAACCTTCCTGATTGCTACAAGAATCGACTTGCATCTCAACCTTCAACTTCTGGAGCTATTCTTCCGCCAACTAACACTTCTAGACTTCGTAGTATTTTTTCACCGCCTTCGCCTTCAAAGGACTCCGCACCACCATCAACTACTATGCCGCCACCGCAGAAGCCAGTTCACCACCATCCTAATACCCCTTCCGTTGAAACCATTGTTCATCGTCTTAGCACACCCATTATCCCACTATCACCATTGCCTCCTACCCCACCACTTAGTACACCTGAAGATCATACCTATCACAAAACTGAATCCTCTCAACCTGCTACTAAATCATCTCCTAAATCAGCTCCTAAACCAGCTTCTAAACCAGCTCCTAAACTTACTCCTAAACCTACTCCTAAACCCGCTCCTTCAGAGCAATTTCAATTATTACAAGAACAGCGTCGTAGGGCATTTAGCCGTCCCACTACTTGCCCTGAAATGCTTACTAGGGGAATTAAGAAAGGATCACCTTGTGGGAGGAAATGTGTAAAAAACGAAAGTTTTTGCCGTGTACATGTCGTAAAACACATTTCTGAACTACAAGTGACAGAAACCCCCACTGTTGAATACCAATCCAAAATTATTGGTGTGAAAGGAAATAGGCTTAAGAGAGGTTGTGTCTATTTTTTTGAAAGTGTTATTGACAACGAACACATTTTGGCAACTTGTAACGGCGTAAGATATAATATTAAAGTGATTGAATCCTTGCGCAAAGAGAAATCCGTTTATGAGTTAGACTCTAAAGACTATCTCCTCAGACACAAACTGGATGGTATTACAAGGTGGGGGCGTAGCAAGTAAATTCACATAGCTTTTTCCAAATTATTGCTTAAAAAATACTGGGGGAGAAACACAACGCGTTATAGCGTTGTGTTTCTCCCCCATTATTTTTTAACACTCTAAGTCTCGTGACCTACTAACCTACTTCCATCCAAGTAGTAAGAAAAGTACTTCCCCCACTCCTTTGGGTCGATGACTGGTCATGGTCAGCACCTACCCCTCATTTGCATACTATTATAAAAGCGGAGCGAGCGTTGGTCACCCCTTCATTTTTCTTCTACATGCCGCTCTTGTCGTTTCGTCTCTGCTGTTTACAATATTTCTTGCTTCAAAATGCCTCCTCATCTGAATGAAAATTTTAATTTTTCTGAAATTTCTGATGTTTTTGAACAATCTGAAGACACTTTAAGTAACGACAGTGAAAGTGAAGATGATGAGGACGATGATGATTATACTGTTGAACTTAGTGAAGAACGTAAAGTCATAGCAATTGATCCACAATTTCCATTTGATACAATAGAAAAGTTTATGGCTGAAGCTAATAAATGGTTGGACTCAGGATGTTATGTACGAATTGACTCTTTTATATTGTATGGTGATAGTCATTCTTTCCTTGTCACACCAAATGACAGAGACCGCATGTTGCAGTGGGCACAATCTATGACGGAGTGCTACGAACAAGGTGTGGACACTGGCGGCTATTTTCTTGCACAACTAGTGTAATAACAAATTACCCTTCCCCCACGTAGTGAAGAAGGAAAAGAAATATTAGGAATCTAATTATAATACTTCCTTCCACATATAAAGAAGAAGGGGAAAGGAGTGGGGATTATAAAGTGGTGGGGGAATGTGTATAAATGCAGGTTGTTTCAAGAGACTTTTATTATTATTGTGGCTTTAGCAGAAACAACATGGAGTTTAAATCTTCAGCAAAAATAAGGAATAATATAATAAAGAAAGAAATTCGCAAGAAAGAAAAGATCGAACTTATAAAATTACAACTTATAATACCTTCCATTGAAATTGGATGTAGCAAACTAAAGACTTTGGTGAAAACTAACGAATATTTGTTACAATTGCTAAAAACAATCGAAGAGTTGAAGAGAAAGAATGGACATTCTACATAGTAAAATTTGAACATTTTAATATAAATAAGTAAACTGAAAAAAGTAGATGTAGAATAGAGAGCGAGGAATAGATCACTTTGTGGTAATGGACTAACATGCCACTTAGTGCTCTATTCCTCGTTCTCGCGTTAAATTGGATTACCTTGACCTATTTGTTTGACTGTTAGAATTTGGTTAACACTGTTGAATTTCAGTTTTGAACTAATGTTTATTTTTATTCAACTGTTAGAGTTTTTTAACACTGTCGAATTTTAGTTTTGAACTAACTTTTAATTTATGCGAATTTTCAGTTCAACTCTAGTTAATTTATGCGCAAATTTAGTTCAACCAAGTGCCTGTGCTCTAGCCATTTCCACTCCAACATTTGTTCTTTTAACATCTGTCCTAACAGATGTTAAAAGAAAGTTTGTTAAAGTTTGAATATAAAGAAGTATATACTAAAACTCCAATGGGAATAAAGAACACGAATGAACAATTAGTTTGTAGAAGGTTAATATTTTGTTGAAAATGTTTGATTTCCTAGGATAGTGAAGAGGATGAAATAGTGGTGGGGGAACCATTATAATAGGAGGAACGTGAGAGCCCACTTCATTTCTTGGTGAAATTTCGAAGAGTAAACATCTCAACATGTATCGTTGCGATAAATGTTCGGAATCGTTTCACGATGAAATTCTATTAGACTGTCATAAAGAACTAATTCACAACAACCCAGAAGAAAAACAAGAACAACAAGAACAACAAGAACAACAAGAAGAACAAGAACAACAAGAAGAACAAGAAGAACAATATGAAATAACAGCAACATCTTCAACTACTTTACCAAATCTACAAGTATTTGCATTACCTGGTAAAGTAGTAATGCATCATAAGATTCAAAATGAAAACTTGAAGCTAGAAGAATTTATTAGAGAAGCAAAACCAATTGTAAGTAAAACTTTAAAAGAAGAATTAAAAAGATTGAACTTTCTTAAATGTGGTTTACTACTAGAAGCTATGTTTATAAATGTACAAGAAGAATTATCACCAAGAGGATTCATAACAAAAAACCGAACCATTATGGAAAGTTCAAACATTGATTCAATAGTAGAGAACTGTATAGAAGAAATATTAACAAAAATTCAGGAACACGAAGGAAGAGGATCCGGATGGAGTCTTACAAGTATTGAAGTATTAGATATAAGAGTTCACAAACATGGATATGGACTAATGGGATCAAGTTACATTCCTCTGCCAAAAAGAATTGAAGATACAAAATCTTGTATTAATGTTAAAAATGAAGACAATGAATGTTTTCGTTATGCAATGACAACTAAATTTGTACCACATCATGTGAATAGACCTGACCAAGAATATGAAAATCAAAGATTTAGATACAATTTTCAAGGAATCACTTATCCTGTATCACTGAAAGATATATCAAAATTTGAGAAGAAAAATCCCGGTACGTCTATCAATGTTTTTGCATTAGATAGTTCAAACAAAGTGTATCCTTTACGTATTGCAAAAGAAGAGCTACCAGATCATACGGATTTACTACTACTAACGCGAGGAGATGTGTCTCACTATGTGTACATAAAGCAATTTGATCGTCTTGTTAACAAGCAACTTTCAAAAATAGAAACAAAAAGATAATTTGCAAGAGATGTTTTAATTTTCAACGAGAAGGAAGAGAAGGAAGAGAATGGTTACAAGAGCACAAAAGACTATGTAACAATAATTATGAAGCAAAGATTAATTTACCTGCGGAAAACAGAGCATTCGTTAAATTTGAAAAGGTTCATCATCAATACCGTATCCCTATAGTTGTATATGCGGACTTTGAATCAACACTAATTCCTATAGAAGATGAAAATTGTGAAGCTAGAAAAAGTGTCAAATATCAAATGCACAAACCAAATAGTTTTTGTTTAATGGTTAAATCAACATTATCAGAAGAACATTTAAACAGATATGGATTAACTTCAGAACCTCTAGTATATCGTGGTAAAAATGTAGAATAGTTATTTATGCAACAAGTGCGGAAAGTGCCGATTTGCTGCACTCGAGAGAAATGTTTATGCACGAGCCGAAGGCGAGTGCGGAATAATTTCTCTTGAGTGCAGTGAAAGCACTTTTCGCACGAGTTGCATATTAAATTTTTCCTACGACTTCCAAATATTTCTTATACAAGTATAAACGTTTAATATTCACGTTAAAATACCCACTACAGTATGTGAGATCCCTGTCTCAAGATAATGATATTAATGATATCCTGTATTATGCACTTCCTACATTTAGTTAAAAATTTATTGGATTTTTCATGCAGAAGATAAAACGCCACTGTTTTAGCAGTTTTAGCAAGATCGTCAGAGAATAAGTCACTTAAATCACCAAAGTCTCTGTCATAGTTGATCATTGCGCACCTAACTTACACCTGTAGCTCACCTGTAGCTGGTTTGTAGGTTATGTTTATGTTGATTCAATCGAAAACGACAACAATGACAATAAATCAGATGTTGCAATAATCCAGTGTTGCCAACTTAATATAGTTGGTATATGCGGACTTTGAATCAACACTAATTCCTATAGAAGATGAAAATTGTGAAGCTAGAAAAAGTGTCAAATATCAAATGCACAAACCAAATAGTTTTTGTTTAATGGTTAAATCAACATTATCAGAAGAACATTTAAACAGATATGGATTAACTTCAGAACCTCTAGTATATCGTGGTAAAAATGTAGAAAAAATATTTCTTGATCACTTATATTCAATAGCTGGAAATGCACAAAGATTATATACAAATATTGTACCAATGAAACCGATGGAGGAAGAAGAAGAAATTCAACATGAAAATGCAACTCTATGTTTCTTATGCAAAAATGATTTTACTATTGAGAATTATAAAGTTAAAGATCACGATCACCTCACAGGTTATTACAGGGGTGCTGCTTGTAATAAATGCAACTTGAGCTATCGTTTACCACTATATATTCCTGTGGTTCTGCATAACCTCAGTGGGTACGATGCTCATTTTATAATACCTGAACTAGGAAGAGACGATGGTAAAATCGATGTGTTAGCTGAAACTTCAGAGAAGTTTATAAGTTTTTCCAAAGAAGTTGGAAACATAAAACTAAGATTCTTGGACTCCTACAGATTTATGCCGTCGAGTTTGTCCAAACTTTCAGAAAATTTAAGGAAACAAGATTTCATCGAAACAAAGAAGATTGTAAATAACGACAAACTGGATTTGGTACTTCGGAAAGGTGTGTTTCCATATGATTACATAGACAGTTTAGAAAGATTTAATGAAACATCACTTCCGGCTAAAGAAGAATTCAAAAGTAAACTTTATGACATGGACATATCTCAAGAGGACTATGATCATGCATGTAAAGTATGGAACGATTTAGGATTTAGAACATTGGGAGAATATTCAGATTTTTATGTTAAATTGGATGTAACTTTACTATGTGATATAATGGAAGAATTTAGAAATACATGTTTTGCGGCATATGGATTGGACCCTCTTCATTCGTACACTTCACCTGGATTAGCATGGCAAGCTATGTTGAAAGAAACAAATTGTAAAATACAACTTCTTACTGATATAGATATGGTTATGATGTTAGAGTCAGGAGTTCGAGGGGGATTGACGCAAAGCGTTACACGACATTTCAAGGCGAACAACAAGTATCTGCCCGATTATGATGTATCAAAACCAACAACATTCCTGGGTTATTTTGATGCAAATAACTTATACGGATGGGCAATGTCGAATCCCCTTCCATATGATAATTTTAAATGGATAGATCCAGAATCGATTGGAAACATAATGGATATACCGAAGCATGGTGAAACTGGTTACATTTTTGATGTTAATTTTGAATATCCTGAACATCTTCATGATCAACATTATGATTTACCACTTCTTCCGAAGACTGAAATTTCCCCTACTGGAAGATGGCCAAAATTAATGATGACTTTAACCGACAAGTCTCGATATGTTGGACACTACTGGATGATACAACAAGCTTTAGACTTAGGATTGAGAATTACAAAAATTAATCGAGTACTACAATTTTCTCAATCTTGTTGGTTAAAACCTTACATCGACAACAACACAAGAAGAAGAGCCACCGCTACATCAAGTTTTCAAAAAGATTTTTTCAAATTAATGAATAACGCAATATTTGGCAAGACTTTGGAAAACAAAAGGAAACATAAGGATATCAAATTGGTAACTGATCCAGTAAAATTACAGAAATTGGTGCAACAACCAAACTTTGGTTCATCTATAATTATTAATGAAAATCTAGTTGTTATTTCCATGAACAAGAAGTCAGTTACAATGGATCGTCCTTTGTATCTTGGAATGTCAATCTTGGATATTTCAAAAACACATATGTACGAGTTTCATTATAAGAAGATGGTTAACTATTATGGAAGAGAGAACATTGGTATTGCATATATGGACACGGATGCACTAATTTACTGGATTAAAACAAATGATATGTATGAAGATCTACGCACCTTTATATATAAAGATGATTTCGACTTTTCCGATTATCCTAAGGATCATCCAAATTACGACTATGACAGAAATAAGAAAGTATTGGGAAAATTTAAAGATGAAACAAATGGTGTGCCGATGATGGAAATTGTAGCATTAATGTCCAAACTGTATTCATTTCAACTGTACATAAACGAGAGGAACGAACATCAAGTCACGAAAAAGGCCAAAGGAATAAAAACTTCTTTCCTGAAGAAGAACGTACAGTTTGAACATTATAAAAGATGTTTGTTTGAAAATGTTGAAACAACTGCAACGTTCAACACTATTAGAAGTTATAATCATCAACTTTTTAGTGTCAAACAAACAAAGTGGGCATTAAGCTACAAAGATGACAAGCGTCATATTTTAGAAGATAAAATTAATACTTTACCATTCGGCCACTACTCTCTAAACCCTATCGACCAGTAAACCTATTCTTCGTCCTCTACCTTCTTCCATTTTCCTTTCCGTAAAGAAGAGGGGACATGGCAAGCCCAATGCCATGTTCCCTCTTTTTTACACTAATATGAAATGGCCTTGACCTATATTCAAACTATATAAATGAGAATAAACTATTCTATGGATCAGTATTTTTACATGCAGTGTACAAGCAACATCTGAAGATGGAAAGTGTGAAGGACAAGATTGTAAATGAACTACATAAACCAGCAAGAAGAAGATTTCCAAGAAGAAGTACAATCATTAAAGGAATGAATGATCTTTATCAAGCTGATCTCATTGAAATGATACCGCACAGTAAATTAAATAAAGGATTTAAATATATTTTAACAATTATAGACTGTTTTACTAAAATAGCTGATGCTTTACCAATGAAGGATAAGACTGGTAAAAGTGTTACAAAAGCTATGGAAACCACAATACAAAGAAATAAATTTAAAATTAAACATCTACAGACCGATGATGGAAAAGAATATTTTAATAAAGACTTTGGAGCTTTGATGAAGAAATATCAAATAAATCATTATTCTACAAATTCTGAAGTTAAAGCTTCAATAATTGAAAGATTCAATAGAACATTAAAAGGTGCGATGTATAAACAATTTTCAAAAAGAGGATCATACGTGTGGTATGACATATTACCACAACTTATAAAAGAGTATAACAACAAATATCATCGTACCTATCCAGGTAAATGAAACCTATCCAGGTAAATAGTGCTAATGCCAAAATTGTATTACAACGCATTAAAAATAATACAACACCGAAATTGGAAAAATTGCAACCAAAGAAGTTCAAGGTCAACGATAAAGTTCGTATAAGCAAATACAAAGGTGTATTTAGTAAAAGATATCTACCAAATTGGACTAATGAAGTATTTACAATTTATAAAGTGCAACCAACTATACCTGAAACCTATTTATTAAAGGATAACAAGGGTGAATTACTTCAAGGTGGATTTTACGGACACGAATTGTTGAAATCAACAGTCGGTGATGTATATCTTGTCGAGAAGATTTTACAAAGGAAAAAGGATATGGTTAAAGTCCGGTGGTTAGGGTTTGATAAAAGTGAAGACTCTTGGATTCCTTCAAAAGACTTAGTATAGTTGTTTAATAGCTCATTGTGTGTTTAACCTTTATACAAGATGGAGATTGTACAACAAAAAGACCGATTTAATATCAATAACATTGATGAATTGACAGTTGACAATGATAAGTTAAATCATGGAAAACATGGTGAATTACTACCAAATACGATAAGATGTCTAATAACTGGTCCTTCAAATTGTGGAAAAACTAATGTTGTTTTTAACCTTATAACTAATCCTAAAGGATTGCGTTTTAATAATATATACATTTTTTCAAAATCATTGCAACAACCAAAATATCAATTATTGGATAAAGTACTTGCAAGTGTACCTGAAGTGAATTTTTACAAGTTTAATGCCAGTGAAACAATTATGCAACCAAATGAAGCAAAACCATTTTCTATTTTTATATTTGACGATGTTTCTTGTGAAAATCATGACACAATAAGGAATTATTTTGCTATGGGAAGACATCATAATATTGATAGCATTTATATTGGTCAAACATACAGTAAAATTCCAAAACAACTTATAAGAGACAATGCAAATATGTTGATCATCTTCAAGCAAGATGAAACAAATTTAAAGCATATATATAATGATCATGTAAATGCGGATATGCCATTTGAAAAATTTAAAGAGATGTGTGGCAAAGCATGGAATGAGAAATATAGCTTTCTCGTTATTATGAAGGAAGAAGATATTAAAAATGGTAGATATCGTATAGGGTTGGATAAATTTGTATTTATGCGTTGAACTACCGATGCTACATCTAGTTACACGTTGAACTTCACAGTGTAAACATGGTGAATCAAGAAAAACTATTGAAAGAAATAAAATCACTCAGTGATTCTATTAGGATGAAGAATCGTGCATTGAGGATGGGTTTAAGTGAAAGAGAAGAATTTCTAGAGACTACATTTAAACCTATTACGGAACCTTTAAAACAGATATCGGAAACTATTGGTAAACCTCGTTATGAAGGAGATGTTTTACTACCAGTTTCTAAACAAGAAGTACAAGCATTAAAAAAAGAAGAAGATGATGATTCATATACAAGTGCTAGTGAGCAAGAAGAAACAAAAGAAGAAGAACCAATTGTTGAAAAGGAAGAAGAACAGCCAATACCTGAAGCTGAACAATCTATTCCAAATTTAACTCAATTGAGTAGCGATATATTACAACATGGACCTCTTGGAAGAAAATATATAATGAAAATGCTACATGACATGAAATCAAACCCGAATTTGAGTAGATCACACGTATACGGAGCAAGAATTGATGGGAATGAATTGAAGATTGGCGATTCAAAGCTTGAAATAACACAAGACGATTACATCATTATTGGTGAGCATAGATATAAAGGAACAAAAGGATTATATGAATTAATTTTTAAAAACATACCACTAAGATATTCATCCAAAGATTTAAGTGTTTTTAAGGAGATTCTACAAAATACTAACGCTCATAAAAGAAACTACTTAAAGGATGGAATGATTAATCGTTCACGTGCAACAAAATATAACATCGTTATAAAAAAGTTGTTTCCTCCACGAAAATTGCCAACATTACGTACTGCACCAGCGGTAAGACAACCACTGAAAAGAAAATCTTTATCACTTATGGATTTATCACTTCTTGAACAACATGGTAAAAAGAGTAAAGGAGATACTTCAACATCTGGTAAAGGATTGATGAAAAATCTATACAATACAAATGTGATTTACTACAATGACATCAATAAATTGGTTGATAGAATGAGACTATTGCATGAAGCCATGGAAGCTGGTCATACAGGTTTAAATAATGAATGGGTAGCTCTGATTGATGAACTCAGGAATCGCGACATAATTGTATAATTGTCCGCGGATATATAAGAGTTGCAGGTGTATAATGTGTCAGTTCTAACATGAGCGTCGACAAGTTCGGACGCTACTCCGCGTTAGGAGTGCAAGTTGGAGAAAACAGAAAAAGAAGTGGATTACCGCAAACACCCGAAGGTGACTATAACATAAATAATAAACGTTTAAAGTTTGTTAAAGATCCAGAAGAAGATGGAGATGCAACAAATTTAAAGACAGTAAAGGAGGAAACATCTACAAGTTTAAAACTCGACAACAACCAACTGTATGATGCAAAATCTCACAGGGTTATTAACGTTGCAAAACCAGTCAACAATGGAGATGTTGTTAATAAAGGCTATTTTCTATCTGCGATGGAATATGCTTTACTGTTGGAAAAGACTAAAAGTGGAAAAAAGTACAATGCTTTAAATTATAAAATAACTAATGTGGCAGATCCAACCGAGGATACAGATACAATTAATAAGCGTTATTTGCACTCTGTAATACCAGAAAAGAAAAAAGATGGATTTTCCTTCTATAAATATACTATAAACGATATTGGATATCCTAAAGAAGAAAGTGATGGTGTTAATATAAAATACATTAAAGATAATTGTATTTTATATAATAGTGCTGTTATTGATTGTCATGGAAAAGTGTTGTCCAATCTGGAAGATGGTTCAACTCCATCTGATGCTGCTACCGTGAGACAAATGAATGAAAGCTTGAAAAAAGGAACATCCGCTTTTGTTAAACAGAATCAGGTGGTGTCAAAGAAAGGTGATGAGTTTATGCAAGGCAGTGAAAAGTTTACCTTACTACAACTAAAAAATGACAAGTGGGATGGAAAAAATAAAAGATTGTCAAATATAAGTTTAGGCACGGAAGAACATGATGCTGTTATTTTAACACAAGTACCACAACTATCAGCTACTGGTGTTAATTTTATATGTAAAGGTAGACGATTAACCCAAGTTAAATCTGGTAAAGATGATCAGGATTGTGTTGTTGTAAAACAAACTATAGTTTTAGATAAAATAAATAACGTATATGATGGAAAAAATAAAAGAATATCTAACATATCAGCAGGAATAGCTCCGAATGATGTTGCTACTATTAATCAAGTTATAGCAACCTCTAATAACGATCCATCTGCGTATACATGTAATGGTAAACGTATCACATATCTTGATAATCCTACACGTAACAAAGATGCTACTAATGTAGAGTATGTAATGAATCTTGTAGGTAATGTAGTTATTGATATGCATAATCATTTGATTAATGCATCGATGAAACACAATAAAATCGAAGATTCTCAGAGAAACCAATGGATTAAAGATGAAATCATTGATAGATACTAGTAAAACTTATGAATATTTAAGTATGGAATATACAAAAAAGGATTCATTATCATAAAGTATTTCATAGAGTGAAGACGTTGGTTACATAAAACAGCATAATGAAGACCGTATCGCTCAGTCGTCGTCAAGACAGCGGCAAGAGAGGACGTGGTTTAACATCAGCTGCATTATCCCTGCTCAGACGGATTCCAATTGGTGCTGTTGTGAATCGAGCGATAGACGCTTTACCATACGAATTACATCTGCCCGGAGGTTATCAATATTGTGGACCTGGAACTAAGTTGGCAAAACGTTTAGCAAGAGGAGATCCTGGAATTAATAAATTAGATCAAGCTTGCAAAGAACACGATATAGCATATTCAAAGTATAAAGATTCAACAAATAGATCAATAGCAGATAAAATTCTAGCAGAAAAAGCTTGGCAAAGAGTAAAATCAAGTGACGCAAGTATTGCAGAAAAAGCAGCGGCTTGGGCAGTAACTACAGCCATGAAGACGAAAGCAAAGTTAGGTGGTGGAAAACGTCGCAGAGGAAGACCTGCAAAGAGAGGCACACCCAAAAGAGGTGGAAACATTAAAAAAGGACGTCGTAGAACTCATAAAGCAAGTATAAAGAAGACTTCTGTTTGGCAAATGGTAAAAAACGGAGCAGGTTTATACCTAAGACCATACCGTGTGTACTAAATAAGAAGAATCAATTAATAATTCCAAATAAAGCCTTAACAAATCATCAGTTAAATGATTATGTAAAATGTTTGAAAATACCATTCCTTCGAGGAGTTTTTATGAAAGATGCATTACCAACTAAAATATGGAAAAATGAAACTGGAATAGTAAATTTGGATTCCACCTATGGTCCAGGTACTCATTGGGTATGCTATAAAAAGCTCGGACAAACCATTTACTACTTTGACAGTTTTGGCAATCTACCACCGCCAAAAGAACTTCAACATTATTTTCGAAACTCAAAAAACATTTTTTACAATTACAAAAGAGAACAACCTAACAATACTGAAATATGTGGGCATTTATGTTTGGAGTTTCTAGCGAAAAGTGTCAGTCAGCTTTAAGATGTCATCGTATACAGTGTCATTGAGTGGAAATTCATCCACATTAAAAAGTACGCTGTTCCCAGCATTGCGTCTATCCAAGGAACGATTATGGGAAGCGGCATTACTTGATTTGACTACCTACAACTCAATTCCCAATGTTACGGAAGGGAAGAACAATTTACTACATTATTATGAAACTAAGGATGCTGCAGGAAAATACTCAGAATTGAAAATAATTACATTTCCTACTGGAGCTTATGAAATTGATGATATAAACCAATTATTACAGAAACAACTCGGAGAAGACAATATCACCGTTAAAGGAAACAATAATACTTTAAAAGCAGAAATAACTTCAAAATATTATATTGATGTCAGCTTGGAACAGTCGATTGGCAGTTTACTTGGATTTACAGATACAAAAAAGAAAATCTTAACTCCTGGAACTACTCATTCAGGTGATTCAACTGTAACAATATTGAAAGTAAATAGTATTAATGTCACGTGCAACATTATACACGGATCGTATAGAGATGGAGTTAATCAACATATTTTACATACATTTTATCCAACAGTGGCTCCCGGTTTTAAAATTGTTGAGAAGCCACAAAACTTGATATACCTACCGTTAAACACCAGTTTCATTTCAGACATCGTACTGAACATATTGGATCAAGACGGTCATAGTGTTGACTTTAGAGGAGAAACAATTACTATACGGATACACATCAGAGCAGCAACATAAAAGTCAACATGGGATTATCATTTAAACCGCAACGGAAGAGTCGGGAGCTCAGTAGCTCCTCGACATTGGAAGAGTTAACATCGGAAAACATTCGTTTTCTACAGAAGATTGGATTGAAACTTAACAGCGATGGATATCCTGGATATATCTCAAGGACCAACGTTCGACGAAACACTATGGGAGAAGGAATATCACACGCACAACCCTTACACTTCATCAAAATTAAACAATAACGATGAAATAAGGATCCCCATTCAACAACAAGATATTTACACTTTACCGTGTGAAAGTTACTTGTACATTGAAGGACGGGTATTAAAATTGGATGGAAAAACTGCTTCAACAGTTCCTTTTATAAATAACCCGATGGCATATCTTTTTGATGAAATAAGATATGAAATATCAGGGGTGACGGTTGATTCAACAAAAAAGGTTGGTTTAACAACGACATTGAAAGGATTAACATCATTAACACCGCATGAGAAGAATTCAATAGTCACTGCCGGATGGGTTGCCCCCGATAAAGACACTATAACACCAGCTTCCAACGGTCACTTTGATTTTCATGTACCTTTACGATTGCTTTTGGGATTCGCTGAAGATTACAAACGGGTAATAATAAATGTCAAACAAGAATTAGTATTACTCAGATCTTCAACTAATAAGGACTTGATACTTGCAGACCCTGCAACTACGGAAGATAAACTGGAATGGCAACTACAGTTGGATAAAGTTGTTTGGAGAGTACCTCATGTAAGATTGGCTGATGAACATAGAATCCTATTATTGAGAAAGTTGAAATCTGACCGTGATATTGTGATGCCATTCCGAAGTTGGGAATTTCATGAATACCCTACACTACCTCAGACAGAACGACAAACATGGACCGTCAAGACATCAACTTACTTGGAACGAGCAAGGTACATAATACTCGGTTTTCAAACTAAGCGAAAAGATGTTATCACTGCAAATGCTGGTCAATTTGATCACTGTAAAATAAAGAATTGTAAAGTTTTCCTAAACTCTCAATTCTTTCCCTATGACAATTTGAATGTCATGTTCAGCAAAAAACGTTTTTCTATTTTATACGATATGTATGCAAGATTTCAATCGTCATATTATGGAAAGACTAATACACCACTATTATCACCTGACCAGTATTATTCCAAGGCTCCAATAATTGTAATCGATTGTTCAAAACAAAATGAATCGGTAAAATCATCAAGTGTGGATATAAAAATTGAAATGGAATTTGAAG
This sequence comes from Neoaliturus tenellus, assembly GCA_030545055.2. Classification (NCBI taxonomy): domain Eukaryota; kingdom Metazoa; phylum Arthropoda; class Insecta; order Hemiptera; family Cicadellidae; genus Neoaliturus; species Neoaliturus tenellus. The sequence goes on from CM061533.1 coordinate 234,683,590, forward strand.
AACCAGTAGCGGATGGAACTTCGGCATACTGTCTAATTCTACATGATAAAATAGTTACTTACACACCGCTGACCGGAATTGTGAAGAATGTACTTTAAGAAGAATTGTACAACAACTGCAAATTTTTGAGGTTAGAATTATCTGCTTTAATTTTTGAGGTTAGAATTTCATTTGTGAAAGACAAGTTGAAAACAAACAATTATGTAATTGTATAAATTTCAAGGATTTACGAAAAATATAAAAGCGAGAAAATAATTAGTAGAAACTTCATTCTATCTTCAACCGTCGTATGGGAAACATCATTCGCAAGATGAATTCTACTAACGGAGAAGAAAATACACCTCTAATGGATGATAATAGTTCAGATATAGAAAAACAAGTTGAACGAGAAATGGACGAGTTCCTAAAATTCAACAAACATAAGAAGAGAGAAGAAGAAAAAGCTGAAAAAGAAGTAAAAAGGAAGAAGGTTGAAGTTAACATTACAACCAATATTTTAACAGAAGTATTTCTTCGGATTATCTACCCAATTTCTTCATGCATGACAAAAAGTATATCAGTTGGAATTTTAAAATCAATGGATTATTCACCAATTGTTATTTTAAATCATGGAAACAAAATGGTTACTTTCAGTGAAACTACTTGGGAATCTCTCATGAAACATTTACATCTTTTGGAGTGCTATTTAAGTAACAACACATTTGGAAGAAGAACAAGATTAAGTTTATTGGAATCAAATATTGAAGTTGATATAGTAAAACATCGTGGAGGACAAATTGTTCGCTTCAGAGATTTAACTACACATAATGTTAAATTATATTTCACTAAAGAAGAATTTTATACTTTAAGTTGTACTACCGGTCCCGTCACCAGATATTTGAAACAACTAATATTTTCAAGTGCAATAATTAAAGACTATCTAATTGATACATTGGACAAAAAACCTTTTGTTCCAATTTTATACGGTCCCGTGGATACTTCAATCTTTAATAGAATACCTCAAGAAGTTGAAATGTGGAGACAATTAAACAACTATCACACCAATTTTAATATTGATGAAGTGGCACAAGAAGTGAAAGAAGAAGAACAATCCTGTCTGTTATAAACATCGGCTCATTCAATTTTTAAGTCAGTTGTTAGTAAGACTTCATCATGAATAAACGGGTTTCGTTTTCTAATGCGCCACATATAATGGAAGTTAAAAGAGGTATAATTGAATTTCAAGCTTTCCGAGGAAATGATGGTAATTTTATTATTAAAGAATTAGTAATCTTGGACATGAACACATCAGTAGTTTATCATTATTTGTTCAAACCTCCAGTACCATTTAATAGACTAACAACTAAAGCGAAAGTTACAAACAAATGGTTGAACAAACATTTTCACAACTTAAGATGGGATGAAGGTTTCATTAATTATAACATGATGCCGCACATTATGAATCATTATTGCAAAGAGTTTAAAATTATCTACACAAGGGGATTGGAAAAAGCAAATTGGATACAATCATTTACAAGCAACGAAGTGATTAATGCAATAATTGATAAAGATTTCCAATGCTACTTCAACGAACTTTGTATTTCATCAAAAAGTTTTAAACATCGAAGGTCGCAGTGCGCTTTAAAGAATGCCTACCGCTTGAATAATTTCCTTCAACAAACTGGTGGGGGTAGTGTCGATTATAAAAGTGAGAGCGCTACCATGACACAGCATGAGTATTACTCAAACCTCCGAAGAGACAACATCTCCGACGGACATTCTTATTAACAAGAAGATTAACAACAACATCAATATGGCATCACAGAACTTACTTCAAAGTTTAGTTGATCAGTTCAACGCTCATTCTAAATCATCAATTCTACCTACGAAGAAATGTTCTGAACTAAAAGAAGAAAAACACTACATCATTCATACTATTAAGAAAATGGAAACTTCAGTAGGTGATGCTATAAATTGCACTTTGAGCGAGGCACCTTATACAATTGGTGATGAAGCAAAATTTCAGATCTTCTTACCAAAGCGCTTCGTACAACTACTTCAAAATGAAGATCTTCGTATAATTCAACCCGGCACACTCTATTTGGTATCACATGGACCCAGTGGAAACAACTCTACTGAACTTACAATTCATGTAACACCTACTACTGATTAATTTGTACATAACATTGTAAATATTTCTTTGTATTTGTTTTTTCAATAAATATGATATAAAACAAAAAAAAATAAAAATAAAAAAAGCAACATATTGTAATGTTTTTGTACATTACAATATGTTGCTTTTTTTAAAAATTCCACAGGATGACCTTGACCCAATTTTGTATAATTATAAAAGGGGAAATGTACTTGCAAAATTCATCAGTCTACTGCTACCTTTCATACCGTACACATCTCGCTCTTAATCCCTGAATATAAAACTGCAACATGTCCCTAAAGGTCAAGTGTGCATCTTACGATACTAACACCATAACAACTTTTGAACAACTCGAAGATTTAACCAACGAAATGCGAGTTTTACTTACCGGTGGTTATCACTTAACTGTTGATGTTAGTGCTACTAATACAAGGATGTTCACTAAAACAAAATATTGCGATGATGAAATATTTATTTCTACACAACCTACAACTTCTTCATCGCCAACTGGTCAACATAACATCAAGTTCCAAAAGTATTACCAATGTTGAATAACTTTTGACAGACAAAACTACAACTAAAGAATCACATGATCAATATGAGTTAATAAAAAGGATGTCATACTTGTATAAATAATCATTTGCTTCTCAGCTCTCACCACGACAAGACCTATTTAAGAAAATGTTGTACAGAATGATGATTCAACTTGATGGAAAAATCTATGGAAAAGACTACAACACCATTGAACAAATGACCCAAGATTTAGATGTATTAACTAAAGAAGGATATCAAGCTAAATTAATTTTAAAATTTCCTGAAGTACATCCATTATCAACAGAAGAACTTGTTGCTATGGCTAAGGCGGAGAGAGAGAAAAAGTCTGAAGAAAACAAAGAGAAACAAACTTCCTAAATTTTAATAATCCTTACACTTGTAAGGTATAATTTTTTAAAACTCCATTTGGATGACCTTGAAATTACCCCCACCACTTTTCACAGTACATAAAACTCACTATTCAACACTATACACTCTTATTCTTTCACTGGACTCCGCAGCGTCAACATGGAAGAGCAAAAATACAAGTACAAACCTCGTTACTGTTGTGAACAACAGTGTACAGATTTAGGACCAATGATGGTGGATGGGTTAGCTTGTACTAAATGTGAATTCTTCGGATCTTGTTATTGCAAATGCAAAACAAAACAACTACCACCACCGGAATTGCGAACTTTCAAATTTTACAAATCAAGATATTTTCATACATGTTGTCCTCAAAGATGTTTCAAATTTCACCCTCTAGATCTTGCTCATTGTCAACGCACCAATTCTCATCAAGATGATTTTTGTACACATATGATAAAAAGATGTAAATACAGATCAGATTGGTATTCCGATCCTGTAGAACCATCAAATGTGTAATTTCAGTTTTACACTCTTTTTTAAAACTTCATTTGGATGACTTTGAGATTTCCCCCACCACTAGTTCTAATTTTTATAAAATATTAAATCATTCTACTTCCAACACTCTAACTAACAACATGGAAAACAAATTTATCAAGTTTGAACATATAATAACTGACAGGGAAGAGATGGAAGAATTGTTTCAAAACTTACTTTCTATCATTGACGAATATCCTATAAGATGGTTCAGAATTGTAGTTCAATATTTAAATCCTGGTGAATTGTTTTCTTCATCGAGTGAAGAGGATGAAACAACTACTTCGGTTCAAATAATTGAATTAAAAGATGGAGAAGAAGAACTAAACGTTTTATTCAATCATAAGCTCAAGGTTCCCTATATAAAAGCCCCCTCCCTAGACAGCCCCCCTCCCTAGACGCCTGCTCAAGGTCACCATTATATAAGCCCCCTCCCTATGCGCCGATCCTCATTCCATCACCGACTCTCCAATAATGAACAACTCTCCATTGGCCCGAATGAATTCTAGTTTTGAAATAAACTCTAAAGAAGAGTTACAAGACATTTTTAATATTTTACAAGAACTTGTAGATAATTTTACAACCATCAAAATGAATTTGGAAATAACATACGATTGTCCTATTTGTGATAAGGTTGAAAGTTTGGACGAAGACAGTTTACTAAATCTAACTCCTGCACCATCTGACACTACTGATGGTAATAATGAAGAGCAACGTCTTTCCCCCACCACTTCTTTGTAATTCATCCTTCCCCCCACCACTTCTTTATTTAACTAACATTTCTCCCTTTCACTTCTCATTCCGTCTTCGACTTCTGAACTATCAACATCACTTGTTTTAAAATTTCAAACACTAACACAATCATGATGGATATGATGGATGAAGTTCCCTTCATAACTAGAATGGAAGAGGATAAATTGAAATTGGAAATTAAACGATTGGAAATGGAACGGGAAAACCAATTCGAAATGTTACGTTTGTTCAAGCTTTTCAAATACATCATCTGGGGACTCTGCGTTTACCTTCTCATCGTCGTTGGTGTTTGCATTTACAACTCTGTAGTTCATCACAAAAGTTCAACTTGTTTAAACTCTGCTGTTGCACATTAATTGTATGTTCACAAATAAAATTCAAAAGTTACTTCAACCTATCCCACTATCACCAACTAGTTCAACTTTCAACTATTTCTGGTGGTAGTTGGATAGGCTTTTTTAAAACTTACTCTGGATGACCTTGACATACTTTCCAAGCCCCAGTTATAACTGTTAAATTTCAGTTTTAAATTAACTCTTAATTCATGCCCAATTCTACTTCAAATACAAGGCATATGCTCTCGCCATCTGCACCCCAGCATCTGACGCCATCTGCTCGAGCAGCTGCTCGGGCAGATGGCACGACTTCCGGCGCAGAAGTAACCAAAACACACTACTAAAAAGTGAAATCATAAAAACACATGTTAAATGCTAAATCTATACTACTTATTTAATACGCTAAGACTTTTTGTGTTGAGAACTCTTCCTACAGTTCTCAACCGATTTTCAAGTTTTTGGTGTCGCTGGATAGGGCTTGGTCTGTAGACGTTTCCGCAAAAAATTGATGAGAATCGGACTTGAAAATTATTTTAAAAGGGCGCTATTAAAAAATTTAATTTGTAAATTTCCCATTAGAATAACATTGAGATTGGTTTGAGCATTTTAAACATCTGTTAACGTACAGCTGTAGTTTTTGGTGATCACTGATGTTCACAATATTAGATTGGTCGGATTTCATTGATCTAATGTAACTTTTGTATTGTATCAAAATAAATTGCTCGATGTCGAGCAACACGTTCACTAGTCTTTTATATTCACTGCCAATCGTTTGAATTGAGTGATTCATTATATCGCTATATCAGCTCAACTAATCTAGAGACTGTGCGATAGTAGGCATATGCCAAAGCGTAACTACACTCTGAATTTGAGTAGGTCGTATCCTTACTATATAATAGGATCCACCGTGCACCTCATTCGGATACAAGTGCACCGTTGACGTCGCGAGTCTTCTTTTGCTGGAGTTTGAAATTTGGGAATGAGGAGAACCTTAATAAACTAATTAACTTAGTCCAGAGAAAAAGTATAAGAATAATAAATGGACAACTAGGAATAAAGTAATTGCTTTTAATTTGTTATACAAGGTAGAAATTGTTTTATACTTTAAATAATTCTAATAGTTAGATTATTTGAATGGTTTATTTTATTTATAAAAATATAATCGGTTGTTAGTTCATTCTAAACTTTCATTTCCCCTACAGTTCACAGACTACTGACTTTTATTTTTCCAGGTACCGTACACTAACGATGCCAAGTACTATGCCTACTGCCGAGATGGGGTGGCTGTGTTTGTGGATAGCTGCCCGGGAGCCTACAAGCTCGACCTAAACACTCAAACCGTAAGTTGACTACTGATATTATGGAAGCGTTTTATCTACTTACCATTTGAATATATAATTTGAACTACATTTAATTGTGCTATAAGAAATCGCTGCATTTCCGACATCCACAAATTAATACATCATAACACCCATATGTTAGGATTCAAACGATTTTAATAGATGTACCCGACGTTCGTCAGACACAAAAATCACACAACCATAATACAATTATGTATAACTATTTGTATAAAAATATACCTCAAAAGAATTCCATAACAGGAATCTATTAAACTTTTTTGCAATATCCCACAACGAAAAACATAATATGCGAAAAAATCTAAACCCGATTGGATTTCCAATATAAAACAATAAAGTAATTTACTGACTTGATAGGCGAGTAATTATAGTGTTCGCCTCACAATAATGAGGTTGCAAGTCCGATTATAAGGTGTTGATTTTGGACTAGATTAAAAATTTTCCCTAGGCTACTCATGATTCCACCTTGTAACAGCTTGATGCTAGAAAGTAATAAAAGGAAATAGAAAGTAATAAAGGTTTGGACCGCTTCCTTTTATAATGGCATAATACCACTGTCGTAAATAAAAATAAACTCACAAAACAAACATAACTGAAATTCAGTATAAGCTTGCAATATGCACAAAACACTTGTAAGTAGAGTTTCAGAATTCTAATTTTTTAATTATCACTTGAGAATATTTTGATTTAACACTTCGTAAAATCACAGTAAACTGTCATGTCTAGTTCCTTCATATATCATGATTATAAATCCGTATATCGTGTGTCCTCAGTGTGGACCCGTGTGTCCGTACGTGGGCTACAAGATCGCCGACAAGGACAACTGCACCAAGTACTTCTACTGCACCAAGGAGCCGTACGCCTCCGTGTTCACGGTCAACAGCGTGGACTGTCCCCTCGGCTACGGCTTCGACCCGGTCAACCTCCGGTGCGTCCCCCTGGCGCTGCTACCCTCCTGTGTCGATAAGAGAAACAACTGATGTGGAATAAAATCAATTTTATGTAACTGAGCATTTCAGCTCTTAACAACCCAATTAATTTTCCAATTCAAAATAACTCAACTTATGCAGATGGATGATTATAGGAAACTGTTAGTGGAAAGTCAGCCCTGTTTGGTACAGAAAAATGTCTAGGCTTAGTTTAGAAATTAATCTGAATATGAAGAAAGAAAATGTATATTAAAACTTCATTAAATTTGTTAACAGTATACATTGTCACATTACTGCTAAGATTAGTATGGAGTGGTGGGGGTGGAGGCAGTATCTAGTCAACACACCACCTAGAACACCTGGAGTAATGTTAATAGAAGCCCAAAACTACTGTTTTTCCTAAGTTCATTAACTGTATCAAATAAAAAAGCATGTCGATTTTCGTTCTATTCTATCTCCCAACATAAAAAAATGTCTATCCTACTAGACGTTACTTTTATTGTGTTATTTATGCCGTGGAAAATCTACCCATTCGCTAAATATATTTTTGTGTTAAATAAGTTAAGCTAAGAGCATATCTACTAAGTAACTGTGAACCAGTAAAAATAGGTACTGGTTGGCTATAGGCACTACCTATTAAGTAAGTTAACTTAAGGTTAAATTGTGACAAACTATGGAATGTTAACGTGTTTGCACAAATTTCAGGAATATTAGCTCATTAGCTGATCCAGAA
>CM061533.1:234691365-234763902 GCA_030545055.2 Neoaliturus tenellus
GTTTTATAACCCAAAAGAAAAGAATAGTGATAATTCTCTACTATCATGAGATTTTGCCATGATGGGAAATATCGAGAATTGATCCATTCAAAACTCTTGAATGTTCTTACAAGGTAAGTGTTAGCAAAATGATTATCAATAAGAGTTTTGATACTTACCTTTCTAAACTACGGGGTTAGTCTGGGCATACCAAATTCTGTAATGCACTATTCCTGTAAAACATCTAGGAAATGCATTATTAAATACTTAAGTATTTAAATCCATACTTGTCCTTGTTAATATCTTTATGAACTTGAATGTGTTTTTGGGTCACCTATTTTGCAATCATTTAATCTCTTTGATTCGGTAACCAATTGAAGATAATTAATCAAGTGGGTTTGTTGATTAGATCACACAGGAATATGAGGTAAATATAATTAGCTCTCCTTCAGTCAACACTTTGTAATTGTTACCTCGCTTTGGAATGATGGAGATGAAAACTTTAAGCCTTTTGGTTCTCGCATTCATCGCTTTAAGTGTAAGTAACTTGTATAGTAACCATTACTTACCATCGAATTTTCATAAATTTTCGATACCCTAATTTCTGTTTGTATGATTACATTCTTATATTTGAAAAACATTCTATATGTCATATTTCATTTATATATTTCACCTATAGCTATTAAACATGTTTCCATAGCTAAATATAATTTAAGGTTGTAAGTATCACTATTTTGTCATTCCTATATACTGCAATATACTGTATTTTACAGGATTAAACATGTTATACAATGCCTTTAGAAGCTGGGCTAGGTTTAGTATCTTACTGATTAGTTATTTATTATAGATCTTAAAAAATATCCAACAAGTAAGGGGTATCATAATACAAATAGAACCTATCCAACCGAAGTACTTTTAGATGAAAATATAAATACCCCCGTCGCAGCAGACCTGCGTACTCAGCGAATTTCCAATGGAATTTTGGTATATTTTTTTGTATTTCCCCATAAAATCCATGGGGGATGTGAGTATGTAGGTTTGCCGCCATATGGATTTTGTTCATAAATATAAGTTAAACCCTACCTAGTGATTGTACATACTAAATTTTATAAGGCTATGGTGTTCTTTTTATTTTCCCCATAAACCCTATAGGGTTGAGTACGTAGGTTTGCCGCCATATGGGTTTTCTAAGCAAATATAAGTTAAACGCCTCCTAATGAATGTACATACCAAATTTGATCAAGATATGTCAATAAATAAGCAAGATAGAAGGTTTTGTTGATTTCCCATAAGAATAACATGGAAAACATACTTTTTGGATTTTCTCCATAACCATTTAAGCTAGTAAAAAATTCAAAATACTAGATTGTTTGTTTTTTTTAAGCTCTTTTAAATGGTTTAAGTTAAAATTGTTGAATTTTCTAAATAAAAGTAAAAAGAGCCAAAAACCCATTTTTAACCCTTTTGAAACCCCATAAAACCCCGTTCCCATGGTCCAATCATTCTGGTTCGCGAACTCAACCTAGTAGATGCTGGCTTCCACCCCTGTACCAAATTTCATCAAAATCGGAGGTTCCGTTCAAAAGTTATCGTGTTCACGGACACATAGATATATATATATATATATATATATATATATATACATATATATCAATTTGAACGAACCGGTGTTTTTGGCTTCTAGGGACCTCAAAACGAAAAAGTATCATGGTCCCGGGCTTAGGTCTTACCGTGACTACTACCGTAATAGCGTATTCCCTATAGGGAAATTCGCTAAAACTAATTTATATACCTTATTTTTATTTTTACAGCGTCATATGTATTTGGATATTGTCACACGAGACAAAACAAAGCAAATATTAGGTGTACATTCTACTTTTAATAGTAAAAAATTATGTAATAACAAGCAAATCTGATAATTTTCAATTTTATTGTTTTTAAGATTACATTGACTGAAAATAATATTACAAATCGTCATACAGTTTTAACAGTAAAATTGTAATGATGTTCAACAAAGCTTTAATAAAATAACTTATTATTTATTCAAATTCCTTAAACTAAAGAAATCACTTTGATACTATTTTGTAATGGAATAGCTATATATATTTCTCAGACATACTGAAAACATCAGGTAACGTGATGTTAAACCTCCCCCCTCATTGAAATTTCTTCCTGTGAATAGTAAAAATCTTTTACGGGATTGCTTTAACTTTACTTTTTATTGATACATTTTTATTTGATTTCGTTAATGTACTGTTTTTCGGTTTGATTGAATCTTTTCAAGGATTGTTTTCCTAATTTAAGCTTGAATGTTCTAGAAGTTAGTAATAAGGAATAAAATGCGTCTTTTATTAAACATATATTGAATAATGAAACACATTTTTGTACTTAACATTTTTACGAATCTTAAACCAAGTTTCAAGATCAACTTTTATTATTTAATCTGTTGTTTGTATACTGTAATGTTTGCGACTTATAAACCATTAACGAATCAGGGGATATTTCATGAAATTTTTAAGACCCTCCCCACCGGAGATTTTTGTCATAAGTAGGAATTTTTAAGCTGGGGAGGGGGGTGTCAGCCCATTTTAAAGTTTCATTTACTTAGTTTTAAATGAAATTTTAAATTAATTTCGTGTTTGAATTATTTTATTCTTCTTTATTATTGTTCACCTACTTTGCTTTAACTTTCAAACTACAGGTAAAATGGATGAGACCGTGTCTTAAAAAATATTTTTAAACTAACCACAATTTTAAACAATTAATATTTTAGCATATCTTTAGCTGCTTAGCACTAAGACCAATTTGAACATTTATCTGTATTTTGTTTAATGCTTGAAACTTCAATGAATTTAGAGCAACCCCTAAGGGGGCATGGGGACGGAGACCCCATGGAGCCGTAGCCGAGTTTTCATATACTACACAAGCATGTTTTGAAGCCACATAAAGGGTTCACTGTCTACAATCAGATTAATAAACTGCCATGCGTTGTAAATTCATATTGTCATGAAATATGTTTGACGCTATTTTAATGCGTTCAATCTGTGTATTCTCCATGATTACATAACATCTTATGAATGTATACATTAAATCAACGAGGTTAAACTAAATATAGAGTAATGGACACATGTCAATTTTTTGCCCCCTTTTGATTTGCGCCATTTTACCCAAAATTCCCGTTGTTCTTTAGTAACCATCCTACACTTTATTTATTTTCATTCCAACGGCTTAGCCAATACTTCCACAACAAAAGTTTCACAAATGAATAAATTCCTTAACAATTAATTAAACAATATAGTTAACAATATGGTAGTGCACCAATAACCTTATAAAAATTCAAATTTAATAACAACGCATAAATAATAACAACAGTTATAACAAAAAACAATAAATAGTTTTGAACTTTATTCTCTTTTTCTTGGTTACCAGTTATAGCTATTCTGATTGGCCACAACAAGCTTAAAAGATTACAGATTATACTTGTAAAACGACGTAGTGAATGATGTCACAATAATATTATTTTCAACAATTGAAATCTTTTTCCACTTAATTTTTAATAGCAAAGCAAAATAAAATAATTAATAATTCCCAAAATTTTTTAAACTTTCTTCATACAAAACATTTTTGTAATAAACTTGATATCTATACTAAAGAAAGATTAAGTCATTTAAAAAGATTTTTAGTATACTGCATTAAATTTCTTAATCACTTTTGTTGTAGTGACATGGTGAACTGCTTAACGTCGTGAATTTCTATGAACAACCAACTATACTTTTTGGAAACAGCATAGTTTATTTTTTTAAATGTAGTGTGCTACTTTAACTGCTATTTACTTTTTGTCATTTTTCCATTGCCATTATAACAACCCATAAGACCTGTGATAAAATTTCAATTTTCAAACTTGCTTTTGAAATAAAAAGGAAACCTTTCCTGGTTTTTAAGGCTGTTAGCAAACATATTTTGTGCCCAAATACACATATATCCAAAGTTAAAAAAAAATCCACTCGCCACATTTTAAGAAAAAATGCAATACAGTAAATCGCTATGGTCACTTCTTCGTAGGACACCCGATACACAGATATGGGGAGACAGATGGATATATATATTCAGCAGGTTGGGTTATATTTTGTTGCTACCTTAACACATTTTAGCTGAGGGCATATTAAAAAAATGTAAAGTGGTCCTAAAATATTTTGTCTTATTTTCAGGCAATTCAAGAAACGGATGGTCAGCGATGTACATTTCGACAGAGGTGTGCGTCATGCTTTGTTATAGAAACTTGTAAGAACTTCTGGTACACACATGTTATCCAGGACATGACGTGTCCCTACAATGCCCCCTACTGCGACCCTGATAGAGTCAGCTGTGTTAGGACACCACCGGTAGCTTGCCGATTAACCACTGTGATTCCAACAACAGCCCCTACAACAGCCCCAACAACAGCCCCTACAACCGCCCCTACAACAGCACCTACAACTGGCCCTACAACAGCCCTACAACCGCCCCTACAACAGCCCCAACAACTGCCCTACAACTGTCCCTACAACAGCCCCTACAACCGGCCCTACAACAGCACCTACAACTGCCCCAACAACAGCCCCTACAACCGCCCCTACAACAGCCCCAACAACTGCCCCTACAACAGCACCTTCAACAGCACCTACAACTGTTCCTACAACAATCCGTGCGGCCGCCCCAACAAATGATCCATCCCCCAATTCGGAAATGGACCATACTTAGAATTATTTAGCAGTAAAGAAGACTTTCCATCCAAAGAAGATTACATATTCCTTAGAGGATAGCTTGACGATGAACAAAATCTGACTTATGAAATATAGATGTTTGTTTAACAAATTAAATTAACATTTAAAGTTCACCAGAAAAAAATATTCCTGTGCAAAACAATTGAAAAAATTAATGAAATAATAAAAATATTTTTTTGTATTTTAAAATTCAACATATCCACCCAATTTCAGTCTTTTACCTTAAGAGTTTTAATTTTCCTAGCAATATGATAGTATAGTTTATTAATTTTGATTTTTTTTTAACTATCAATCAATTGAACATATTTTATGACTTAGGTAACTAAATGTATCCTGATAAAATACATATAACTTGAAATGTGCTTAACTTTGACCTGCCTGTGTACAAGCCATTAAGATTTCCTAATGAGCTCTTTATGCTGGGGCTAATCTTCTCCATACCCACATCAAAAGTGGCAGTTCGAAGACGTTGAAAAGACATTTAACTGGCTGATAGAAGACCCGAGTATACTGCATGGATGAATTTGTTGAACTATGTTAAAGAGACTGATCATTTTAAATGACCTAATGCAAATGTATCTTGTATTGCATTTTGTTAATACCATTTCTAAGCTTTAAGATTATGTAATAAACTCTCTCTCTCTCTCTCTCTCTCTCTCTCTCTCTCTCTCTCTCTCTCTCTCTCTCTCTCTCTCTCTCTCTCTCTCTCTCTCTCTCTCTCTCTCTAGCTCTCTGTTTATTACTTAATAAAAATTATATTTTTAATTAGAGATTTATTGAAATTTTTTAATAAGTTAAAAATTGAGATCATAATGCTTTCTGTACAATAGGGGCTTGCTATCTTGGTTTTGAATTATTAGACATATTTATTATTAGCTCCTGTAAAATGTTAATAAACGTTATCAGGAAAATGATAAGACATGCAATTAACGTTATCTTGGCTGACTTAATATTTCCACGGTGATTATGAGGCAAGACCATACTCACAACCTATAAAATCATTAATTTTATTTAAAATCTTAATAATACTAATACTAATCTTGGCCAAAACTTAACAAATCTGTTATTTCTTGTGGCCTAAATACAATGGTTTATCTACTTCATTTGCTTTACTTTTATTTTATAACCTGCCGGTTTAATTTATACAATAATAAAAGATGTAAAAAAAAACGTTGATATTTATTTACTCAACAAATAACTTAAAAACTAAAAGAATCAACTAAAGGTTTGTAAAACATGGTAGCCAAAGTATCCTAAACCAATTGAAAACTACCACATTTAAAACTTAAATCTTTGTTGTACAGTTATTACTGTCATATGCATTAATTGAAAATGTATAATTCTTGTTTTGATTACTTAATTAGTTATAAAAACATTGTGAAATGTGCACTGGTTTAATAAAATATTTAGTCCTATGTTAAATGGTAAAAAAACCCGTGATTGAGGTTATGTCAACAATGCCACAGTGAGCGATCAGCTGCGTCAGCTGACTAGTAAATTTGATCACGTGACTTGTAAAAAAAATTAGTATTTACAAGTGTCTGGCAAATGTTTATGAAACAGAAATTACTATAGTACGATTCACGAAAATAGTCCGATGAGAGTCGATACATTGTTGCCAAATTCATTCTGAAACACATTTTTATATTGTGTTACACATGGTAAACATAACCACAAACGACAACATTGCAGGGCGAGAGGGGTGAGGGGGGACACAGCTGTTCAAATTTCCATCGGACTATTTTCGTGCATCTTACTATAGTACTGGGGACCAATTTTTCAATCGAGTGAGTAGTGAGTTGGTGAGTTGGCTTATTCGCCAAAAATTTTCATCCATCTTTATAGGTAAATGAGAATGAATGTAATTTTTAAGGTCTTTAAAAACTTGCGCATCCAATAATTAATATTTTTTATCATTATTTCAAGGGATAGTTTTATTCACCACTGTCGCACATATGTATAAAAATGTATTTTGTCCAGAAAATTTCACCAACACACCCGTTTTCACTCACCTATCAAATCGGTGGTGAGTGGTTTTAGTGAGATAATCTCACGTGAGGTTGACAATTCTTCTTCTTCATCTCGATCTCAACAGGAAATAATTCAATTTGTCAATAACAACTTTCATACTTTCAAATCGTATAGGTTATGTTTACTCTAGTTAAATAGCCTAAAATGTATATTGCTACTTACAACTGTGTAATTAAACATTAAAAATAAAATAAGGTTGTAATTATGTTATAAATATAACGATGCAAGTAATTTATAATCTTAAAATTAATAGACCTGGCAATATTTAATGATATTATCGTTTTGACGGTTGAAACCGGATGACAACACAAACTTCAATTTACCATCTCCAGCCAGTCGGTAAGGAGCAAACTTGTGAGATGTAACTCACGACTCACTCGATTCAAAAATTGGGCCCCTGGTGAAATAAGCACTATTAAATAATAGACTAGTAACTTGTAAACTAGTAGTTTTATGAAACATTCCCCAGTAGCCCAATGTTGCGCAGTCGGTAATGTCATGCGGCTTTTAATGGAAAACATGGTATTTTATTCCCCTGTTTCGGATGCCGTTTTCAACCGATTTTCTTTAAACTTGTAAGTGTTTAGTTGAATAGTTATATTAGGTCCCTCATAATTTGGAAATTTAGAAAATTTAAATAATATTACTCTTTGTGACGTTGCAAAGTAACTCGATTTTCCTTAGTAATATTTGTTAAATTTTCAAAATTTCGAGGTATGAGGGGCCTAATATAACTATTCAACTCAAAACTCACAAGTTTAAAGAAAATCTGTTGAAAAACGGCGTCCGAAACCGGGGAATAATAGCATGTTCTATATTAAAAGACGTATGGTTAACATTGCTGACTGTGCAACAATGGGCTATTGGTCCAAAGGTGAAGATGACTCTTAAAGACTGCTTACAATACATACTAACAAAATATCAATTTTCATTATCTACAATAAGTGCATTGATGATTGGGTAAAAAAAATAAATTGTATATAAGTATTTATTATAGGGTTCGCAAAACTTTTAACAACTTACTGCATAGTAGAAAACAGGTATACTAATTTGAATACCCCCCGTCGCAGCAGACCTGCGTACTCAGCGAATTTCAGTAATATTAATTTTGACCAGCTAAACTTGTAAACGAAATTTCATCACGTGCTCATAAATAGGGAAATAAAAGTCTATTCTCCTTAAGATAAATAAAGGGAAAGAGTATGCAGGTATGCTGCCATGGGGGACACTAAAAGTAGGTTTTTAGCATAGAAAAAATTTATTTCGACCGTATAAAGCCATATCATAAATTTCATCAATATCTGTCCATAAATAAAAGAGTTTGCCTATTCTCCATATGATTAACATGGGAAAAGAGTATGCAGGTTTGCTGCCATGATAAGTACAAAAACCAAAATTTTTTACCTTAAGTGGATGAATCTGAACCAAATGAAGCTAAATACCAAGTTTCATCCAAAAATATTGGTTCATAAATGAAATATTAACACATCCTTATTCTCCATAAGATTAACATTGGAAGCCCCAAAAGACAATGTACTGTCTTTAGGACTTTTGTAATATCTCGGTAACCAATGGAGATAGAGCTAAAGCGAGTTAAAGCGATAGAGATGGAGATAAAGCTTCAAAATACTAAATTGTGTGTTTTTGAAGCTAAATCCAATGGTCAAAAAAAAATTAAAATTTTTAAAATTTACCTATGAAAAATGCAAAAAACCCATTTTTGGGGTACAAAACCCCCCAAAACTACCCCTTCCGGTAGGTCGATATGTCTAGTTTCGAACTCATTCGAATAAACATAGGATTACACATCTCTACCAAATTTGGTGTCGATCGGACCATTTTTACGAGAGTTATCGTGTCTAGACACACACACACACACACACACACACACACACATATATATATATTATATATATATATATATATATATAAATTTTAATGAATATTATTTTTGGTCTCTGGACACCTCAAAACAAAAAAATAACATGGTCCCGGGCTTAGGTCTTACCATGAGACCTACGGTAATAGCTTATTCCCTATGGGAAATTCGCTAAAAAGTAATAACATAACAAACAACTGAGTGATCTTAGTAAATATGAAGGCATTACGTGTAACATAAAACGTATAAAGAGTACTTCAAAGTACAGACATAATCCTGTCGACATAAATAAACTTTGATTTTTAATGGTATTCTACAGACTTCAAGAATTTGACAACCGTGAAATCGCTTATACGAGCACAAATTACTACAAAGAGCAAACATTGACGAGAGTGCAACCAATCCGCCTAATCAACGACATGGCTCGCTTTAGTCTGGTGTTTCTCGTAAGTAAAACATATCAAACCCTTTTAAGTTACCTATTGTTTATTTTTTTGTCAATTTTAGGCATTTTTCAACGGATCACTATGTAAATGATTTGTTCGTAGATATGATTCAGTTCTATACGATATACAGTAGTTTATAGACAAAGCTGATACTTCCGTGCATTTCTTCAAACTAGGTGGCATCTTGGAAATATTATTATTAAATGTTCTTATGCAGTTCACAAAAAATTTGAAATATGGCAGATGGAATATAGTTTTCGTCAAAATGTATAAAATGAGTGATAGGAAGTAACCGCACAAATAAAACAAAAGAACAGTATAAAACAAAAGAATATCTTTGAATCCCAATCTACCTTATATTGAATTAGTAGGTTTACTTATTATACTGAAAATAATTTTTATATTTCAGACCTTGTTCAGCGTGGTTGCCTGACCGACGTGAGATGCCAGGGTGAGAAGACAATCATAAAGACGGAACATTCAAACCAGAAAACGAATTGTTTGAAGTTCAATTGGAAAAGTATCTGTTGAAATTCTAAAAGCCATTGAAACCTGTGTTAATAACATTTCCTTTAATATTTTTCACCTAAAAAATAATTTATTGCAATTTTTAAAGTGTGTAGAAAAGCAATTTAATCCTCTCTGAAAAATTTTTGTGTATAGTAAATCCAGTTGAAAAATTTTCATTGTTGTAACATTTAATAAGAACCCTTACTTTAATTACAACGGTATTATCCAGCTGATATATTATTATTTGATATTAGTCTAACTTCGTTGTTAAGGATGTTGTTTCAATGGTAATAATATTTAATTGCAATACCTATGATTTTCCTGGAGTCACGGCTCAGACCTTAAACCATTATAATTACCATATTGTATCTTCAATTGCTGTATTTAATTTTACAATAAAGTATTAAACAGAAGGAAACTACATAAAAAAAAGAAAAAAGTGCGAGAACCATCTCTAGGTAGTTAATAATTTCACATTGCATGCAATACTAGATAATTTATTTTAAGACTTTACTTTATTAAAAAGTAAGACTTACAAATAAGTCTTACATGGTTCAGTAGGCAGAATTAACACCTTGAACATGATACCCTTAATATTATGCTTTATAGGCATATACATCAAGTTTTGCAGCTCTTTTCGGGAGGTGCCCCATATATCAATTTTTGGAAAAACTTCGTAGGCTTGGATTAATCATACATTACACTAAAGGTTTTATTATACATGTGTCAAATAGTTGGCCTAAAATGTTTGAAGGTTTCGGATGCAATTAAAGTCTTTTTAAAGTCTTTTTTAGAAAGTAAAAAGCAGGTTTCTCTGTAATTTTAAAATGTTGTTTCAATCTTTCCATTGATCCGTCTAGTTTTAACCTTATAAACCCATTTACAAGGGATGCATTTCTTTTCTTTAGGCAAGTCTTCTAATGTCCAAGTTTGATTAACATCATAAGATCTCATCTCTCCATCCATAGCTTTCTTCTAATTTTCAATTCCTTTAGACCTTATGTTTCCAGTGTAAAATTGTTGTTAGATTTTGCACACATTTTATAATCTTCATCTTTTTGGAGCTTTGATTTCTTCTCGATTCCTAAGTTCATACCTTGGAATTTTCTCGAGTTCTTTTTCTGGTTTAGAATCCGGTTGCGGTTCTGGCAGGTTTAACGGTGACAATTTTGAATGGATTTTCACTATTTAAGCTGACTTACAAGACCGTTTGGCTTTTTTTACTATTTATGTTAATTTGAATAGAATACGTGAAATTTAATCTTTACCAAGTTGTTTGGCTGAGAAGTATGTGATTTCATCTGAGCTTTAAATTTCAAATAAAAATATGCTCGCTTTGTCGTTTTTATTTATTTATTTTTTATAAATTTAAAATTTTTTTACAAAGGTGTTGTCTGAAAAAAAAACAACAAGACTGTATATTGACTTCTGATACATTTAGAATATGTCAAAATGTAGAATATGTAGAAAATGTCAAGACATACTAAAGATTACAACATAACCCAAATTTGCCCAACTTTTGCAAAATAATAATAATAAAAAAAAAAATATATAAAAAAATGGCACAACGGTTCAAATTCGTCTGGTTCCCGCAAGTTACTTTGTACAAGCGGAGACACAGATCGTTTTTGTCAAGTATGATGTTAACAAGAGATCAGCCGACGCTTATAAAGTTAATATTCAGATTGGGTTTTATTAATAGCCTTATTATATATTTATACACAGTAACTTATTTTTTAGATGACCTTACTAAGTGACACAACCTATATAAATTTACCATTATTGGGATTTAAACATATTTTAAGTGGCGCATTCACCACATGTAGTTAATTACTTAGACCTTTGTAATATCCTATAATTATTGGTAAAATAATAAGTAAGAACTGCAAAAGAACACTTCTTTATTTTTGTGTGAATGTAGAACAGAACAACAATAACATATGATTAATTCATTCAATATAAGAAATTATCCACTGAAGTGGCTAATAGTTTTTACTACTACACTCGTCCCCTTTTTATTAGGCAAGTGTTATTGATCAAACAAAATAGAATAAATTAAAACTTTGACACACAACACTGTTTTGAACTATTTAACAAAGAAATGTATTTCAAAAATACTGCAACCTTGTCCGGTTTGTGTATGGTTCGATTTGATCTTCTAAGATTCTGGTTTTGATTTGATCTTTGTCCTTCACTTTTTTCATTATTTACACCTTCTGATTTTGTTCCGTTACTCTTTGATTCTTCTTCCCCTTTCAATGAATGTGATTTTAGATGGTCTGCATGACAAAATCGGGTTTTTCCTGAAACACTAACTAGATATGTAACTGGACTTCTTTGAGAAATTATTTTGCCAGGTAACCAAGAGACTTTTTCGCTTCGAACAGTTTTCACTAATACTTTTTGACCTTCCTCAAAATATCTACTTTGTCCTCGAAGTCTGTCTGACGCTTCTTTTTGTCGTTCTCTCTTTTCTTGAACTGCATCAATTAAATTAGGTTTTAGACAAGTTAACTTGGTTCTAGGTTTCCAGTTTAAAAACATCTCTGCCGGAGTCATACCTGTCGCTGTTGATGGCGTGTTTCTGTAAGAAAAAAGAAAGTTGTCCAGTTTGTGCTGTAACGGAAGGTTGTGAGAACGTAAATTTTCCTCTAATACTTGACGAACCAAATTTTTTTTGACAATCTGGACGCAACGTTCTGCAGCTCCATTAGATTCAGCATGGTAGGGTGGTATCAGGGTAAATTTTCACATTATTTTTCTGGAGAAACTCTCGAAACTCGTAGCTACTGAAACATGTTTCCATTATCAGTTACTACCTCCTCTGGCAGGCCAAATGATGAAAACAATGTTCGCAGACGTTCAATTTCATGATAAAAACTTCAAGCCATTTTGAATAACTGTCCACCACGATTAACAGTTGTTCATGGGTACTGGGTTCCTGGGCAAAATCAATATGCACACGCTGCCAACGACGAGAAGCTAAAGGCCACTGCTGTAAAGGTATTCTAGGTTCTGAATTTCTAGTATACTGGCATACATTACATTCTGCAACTGTCTGTTCAATAGATTGACCTATTCCTGGCCACCACACGTAGCTTCTAGCCAGCATTTTCATTCGAGTGATGCCAGGGTGTTGCTCATGTAGCATTTTTAACACCAGAGGTTGCAGCCTTTTAGGAATGATTACTCGTGCACCCCAGAGAATACAATTTTGATCCACCGAAAGTTCATCCTTTTTCCTTAGAAATATCTTCAACTCCGAATCAGTAACTTCTCTCCAACCATGCATCACAAAATCCTTTACTTTGGATAAATTGGTCCCTATCAGTACATCTTCCAATATCTAAAGATGTAATAAGTGAAGATTCACCTGCTGTACAGAAAGCATTCATAACGTTAATGCATTGCTCCACATGAGAAATGTAATTAGCTTCTAATTCCACGGGGTCAGAATCTGGCAGGGGAAGACGTGACAATGCGTCAGCATGAGGTAACATCAGCTCCCTTTCGATAACGAACTTCCAAATCATAAGCCGATAGTATCAAAGCCCATCTTTGAAGACGAGCAGCCGCTAAACTAGGAATACCTTTCTTAGAACCAAAAATTGCCGCTAAAGGCTGGTGATCTGTCTGTAAAATAATATTCTTTCTACCATACAAGTATTTGTGGAACTTCTTTACGCCAAAAATCAAAGCCAATGCTTCCCTGTGTAACTGTGAGTAGTTTTTCTCACTAGAACTGAGAGTCTTTGAAGCAAAAGCGATTGGTCTCTCTTGACCATCAATCAGATGTGACAAGACAGCTGCTACACCTCTCGGGCTCGCGTCACATGTCAAAACTATAGGTTTGTTTACGTCGTAGTGAACTAGTAAACTAGACTTCAAAACCCAATGTTTACTTTCTTTGAAAACCTTAGAACATTCATTAGACCAAATCCAAGGAACATCTTTATGCAATAAATCATAAAAACAACTTAGCCTAGATGACAAGTTAGGAATAAATGCATGGTAATAGTTTATCAAACCCAAGTAGGCTCTTAGCTCGTCCTTGTTAGTTGGTTCCGGAGCTTCCTTCAATGCAGCTAAGGTACTCTCTTGTGGACGTACGCCCTCAGCTGAAATGACATGTCCTAGATATTCTATGGATAGTTTCAAAAACTTACATTTTGCCTCATTTACTTTTACACCATATTCTTCTAAGCGCTGAAGAACCATCTCCAGTCTGTGAAGCCCTCTTCCCTTGAAGAAGCTCCAATTAGTACGTCATCCAAATAAGCGACCGTTCCTGGAATTCCACTTAAAATAATGTCAATAGCAGCTTGAAACAATGCTGGGCTTGATGATAGCCCAAAAGGTAATCGTTAAGACGTACTAACCCTTTATGTGTGGACAACGTTAGCAAATGTTGAGATTCCTCAGCAACTACCCAATTGCAGATATGCATTAGACAAATCAATACAGCTAAATATTGAACAACTAGCAAGTGAGGCGAAAATATCTTGTGCTTGAGGTAACGGGTAATGTTCTGTTTCAACACAGGGATTAAGAGTTACCTTAAAATCAGCACAAAGTCTTACTCCCTTGGGTTTCGGAACCACGACCAACGGTGTACTCCAAACAGAATTAGTTACCTTATAGACAATGCCTTCTTTAATCCAACGATCCAATTCTTCCTCCACTTTATCTCGTAAAGCAAATGGCACGGGTCTGAACTTACAAAACTTAGGCACTGACCCAGGTTTCAAAGTTATATGGACATTTATTCCCTTGATTTCACCTGTACCGGGTTGAAATACAACTCTATACTTCTGCTTTAACTTCTTAACATTCTATATCTTCATAACTCTCCTGATCAAGATTGGAAGAAGATAGTTTAGTAATGTTCCCTACAGGGCAACTCGATTCACAAGAAAAAATGTTATGCCAGTCAAGTTTGAGCTTCTGAAGCCAGTTCCTACCTAGTAGCATGGGTTGAGACTTTCGATCCAATTTAACAACTATCAATGGTAATTTAATTTGCTGATTATTGTGTATTACAGTTACATCTGCTTGTCCCAAAACCTCTACATCATGCCCAGAGTAAGTAGAAAGTTTAAGATTTACTGGCTTTAGTCCAACATTTGGAAAATACTTTTCAAAACTTTCTATAGGACAAATCGATAGAGCACTGCCTGTGTCTAAAACCATGCACACAGACTGACCATTTATTACAAGTCTTACCTTATATCCATCGTCCCCTGTACCTAGATTGTACAGATGGCGTTCAACGTCCGTGTCGGCATCAGGCTCCGTTTCTTCTTCCAGTTGATGAACAGCTACTCCGGACTTCGGTTTTCCCCTAGCTGATTGAAAACTTCTCCTTTGTTTGCACATTTTCAACAAATGCCCTTGTTGATTACAACCATGACACTTAAACGAAGCGTACCTACATGAAGATGCAAGGTGGTCTCCTGACCCACAACGCCAGCAAAATTGACCCTGTAACGAGTTAATTTTAACATTTGATTTATTATTAATATTTACAATTCTGTTTGTCCCCTGAAAGTCCTTTTTAACCCGACCATGAACATTTAGTTTAGCTACTTCGCTGTAAGGTGGACCAAACACATCGGATTGTTTTTCAGCTTGTTCAAGTCTTAATGCTATTGAATAAGTTTCTTCGAAATCCTTTTCATCTGACAACAGTTTTTGCCTAATATTTTCATTACTGATACCCGAAACCAACTTATCTCGTAAAGCATCCTTAAGAAAAGTGCCAAACTTACAAGTGCTAGCCAAGTGCTTAGTGGCAATTACAAACTCAGAAATTGACTCTCCCGGTTTCTGCTTCCTACTGTAAAAGACATATCTTTCTGCTACTACTAGCCTTTTTGGAGCATAATGCTCTTGCAATATAGTGGCCAATTCATCATAGGTTTTACTGTCCACCGCTTCAGGAGAAATAATATCTGAAAGAGTAGCCAAAACTTTAGACCCAATTACAGTAATAAGTACAGATACTTTGTTGTCTTCCTTTACACTATTGGCCTTGAAATAGTGTTTTACCCGTAATAAGTAAGCATCAATTGCTTCTTCCTGTGGGTTGAACTCATGCAACTGGCCAATACTCCCTTTAGACATATTTTCCAGGCTAATCTATATACTCACTTCATAAACATTTCCTACTTCTCCCTTTTCAATCGGCTTTAGACTGCGCCAGTGTAATATCCTCTAATTATTGGTAAAATAATAAGTAAGAACTGCAAAAGAACACTTCTTTATTTTTGTGTGAATGTAGAACAGAACAACAATAACATATGATTAATTCATTCAATGTAAGAAATTATCCACTGAAGTGGCTAAATAGTTTTTACTACTACAACCTTTTACAAAGATTTTTGCTGTCGATTTTATCACTTTTTTAGCTTGAATTTTTCTTTATAGTAATTAAAAACCGCTAACTATGAGTAGTAGCAAAAAATGAAAGAGTTATTTCTTGCCAACAATAAGTGCCTTTATACTTGCATTACAAAATTAATTATACATTTAAGTATTTGTAGTGTCCGCAAAATATTTAACAACTGTAATAGAAAATAGTTAATAATTTGAAAACAGTAATAATAACTGAGGGACTATCGTAAATTATGCAGGTATGACGTATTACTTCAAAAAATATGAGGTGTACTTCAAAGTAAAGAATAATCTTAGTGATGTAAATGAGTTCGTAGTTTTTTAAGTTTAAGTTAGTGGTTCCAAGAGTGAAATCGATCCATGAAATCGATAAACCATGAAATCGATGATATCAGCACAGATTAGTACAAAAGAGCGAACACCGACGCACGGGAGTACAAACAGGTGAGGCTCATCAACGACATGGCTAGCACTAGTCTAGTTTTCTTCGTAAGTAAAGCAATGTGAATCTATTTTCAGTAACTGTTTTTTTTTTTTTTTTTTTTTTTTTTTTTTAATATACAGGGTGGTTGAAAAGTAACTTGCACCCCTCCGTAACTTTGAGATATATTAAATCGGTTTGCGGCAACCTTATTGGATAAGGGGGCTACAATAATGATGGTTAGTTTTAAAATGTTTACCCTTACAGGTAAGGGGGGTAAGGGGTAAACACTACAACTAAGGGTAAACATTTTCAAATGAATCATCATTATTGTAGCCCTCATATCTAAGAAGGTTGCCGCAAACCAATTTTTAATATCTCATACAGTTAAAAAGTTAAGGGGGGGGGTGCAAGTTACTTTTCAAACAACCTGTATTGGGTAGTTTGATTTTTCAATGGATCCCTAAATAAATACTTTGTTGTTTGCTGTGGTACAGTTTTATATAGTGTACTTACCGATATTCGTGTGCCGTTATTTAAACGAAAATAGTTAATTGGTTTTTAAGCAACTAACGGTCTGATGGATACAATATGATCCGTAGTTAATTGTTTGTCACATACCGAGTATAAAAATTACAATATTTATGTATTAATTTGATTTAATTATCTAAATTGACGACGGTTAGGTGTCATTTTTTATCAGACGACAGGTGTCAATTGGAAAAATAGTCTTTGCAACTGCTAACTGCCCATCCAATCATGTTGAGATAAAGATTTGTATGCATTATTAACACGTTCGCTGCGGAAAATGAAATGCATTATACCCCTTAAAATGCGGAAATAAAGTAATTGGTTAACTCAACCGAAAATGACGTCCTGGTGTTCAAAATGAAGTTTCCAGATGTCCAGGCATCTATCACAGCACGAATTGGTAACGTCATTTCCGGGACTGCTATAGCAGTTGTCCGCCACTGGTACCGGTTCGTGTTCCGCCCCCTTCCATATTTTTGGTCGCACTTCCCAAAAGACAAGCGCTAAGTAGTTTTTTTACGTCTAATATCATTTATAAAATACTTGTGCATAAAATGTATAGTATAAAAATATTTATAACCCCCTGTGAAAGGGATGTCACGAAGGCGCGCCATTGCACCGGGGGTCTGCGACCACGTGGGGGGTCAATGTCCTCACCATCGTCGTCCGAGCTCTCTGAACTGCCATATGATTCGGCTTCATCACCCGAATACACATTTTCAATGTCTTCAATATCATTGTCCTCCTCCATTGCAATACAGGACACTGTCCACAACTCACGAACACCACTTACGAACGGAAATACCGAACCGGAAACGGATTGCGCAATAGTAACGAGCGAAACCGGCACAAAACGCGGGGACGATATAAACCTTCCCGGCCAAGTGCTGGGCTAACACTGAACCAATAACTGGGAGGGGAGCGCGCCGCTGCTTTAGCAGTTGCCCGCACGCAGCGTCAGTGGGCGGCAACTGCTATAGCAGCTGTCCGCAGCGAACGTGTTAATACTTTGAATAAACACAGTATATTATAATTTACCCTTTAGTGTACATAAATATTTAATTCTTACTAATTATATTGTAACCTTTTTTCTAATGGTGAAATAAGGGAATTGATCTTGTTATTAACACTGGTCAAAAGCTTCAAACTACCAACATTTTTATCCAAGATACCCTTTTTTATGGTTGAGCTATCACTGGTTTCAAAGCTCAATTGAGGGGCCTAGAAGCCAAGTGAAAAAAAGTAAGTTTTGAGAAAAACTCAATCAAAGTTTTGAACGAACCCATAATTCACAGTTCAAGGGGTTCAAGGCCAAGGGGTGTAAGTGGTTGCAACAGGCTTATCCCAGGACAACTTTAAAACTGGTTTATACTTGTTGCGAAGTTGACATTGGGTACAGCAAACGAAGTTGTCATAACACTGTGGTAAGTCTTTTGGCTGTCCACTATGACAATTTCCCTTCCTTCAAACCTCATTCATGTTCAAGACAGCGTGGGGTTAATGCGAACTGCATGGTTAATCCCTAGCTGAAATATATGTAGACGGCAGGGGGTAAGTAGAAATGCTATGGGCATGGAAACCCCTAGCTGGAACATATGTTTAAGACAGCAGGGGGAGAGGAGTGCGACGCGCATAGAAACCCAGCTGGAACATGAGTGGACAGTCTGTCCCGTGTCTCACCCTTTCCCTTCCTTCAATATCCCATCCTTCCGGGGGCTTGCGCAATATGCCCATTAGAGGCAGACGTGCTCAACGGTTCGGCCGGGGTCTCCTTATCCACCACTAACAACAAAAATAACAGGCTACAAGTACATAAAAAAAGATACACATATATTAATTGGCTTCTAAGAAAAACATCTGATTCTTGAATTAGTACTTATATCCAACGCTAGATATCAGCACCTGTCAGAGATTCACTTATATCACTTTGCCACCAGAAAATATAGATTTTTAGCCAAATATATAATACCCCAAATACCTAATTATCCCCAATACCCAAATATATAATTATCTCAAAATCGTCAATTTTGCACCTATATCCCTTTTGGTTTCTAGGCCCCTCAATTGAAAAAAACTTTTCATATAAGTGTGGATCAATTGTCAACGTCAGATAGAAAAACTTGTAACACAAAACATTAACATTAATAATAATAACATAAAACTTTCTAGTTAGACTTGATTGTCTAGCTTTATTCCACGCATTATTATTATGCGAACAACATTCTGTGATTTGGTGTTAAAACATTGGTCCAACGATTTTCAAAACAATTGGTATTTCAACGATAACAACGGTATCATTTAGTTGTAAATCGGAGTTATTTTAATGTTAAGACACCTTCTTCATTTTTCTTCATTACAACAACTTCTTTACTCCCTCTTCAATGGAAAAAAATTAGAAATATGTCTGCGTCAAGACGTATAAAATGAGTGATGGCAAATAACCACATGAACCATTAAATAGCATAATTATTTCCAAACATTTCCCAACCTTTTACACATATGAAAAAAGGATATCTTTGAGCCCCAATCCATCTCATATTGATGTCATATGCTTCCTTATCATACACACAAAAAATTAATTCATATTTCAGGTTTTGGTCGCTGTGGTTGCCCTGACCAAAGTGAGATGCCAGAGTAGAGAAGACAATTTCGAAAAACTCGACAGATTATTCAAGGATCTGGACGAGTTGGTTAAAAATATGCCACAAGAGGACTTCGAGTCGTATATAGATATTCAATTGGAAAGATATTGGTCGAATTATTTAAAAGCTTTTGAATACTGTATGGAAAAGATTTCCTTTAGTATTTTAGTCTGGAGAATGATTTCGTGCGGTTTAATGAGTGTACAAAAGAGTATCAAAGAAGGGAATAAAAGCATTTTAGTCCTCATTTGAAATCATTTTTACTATGTAAAGTAAAACGAAATTTTAAAAGAAGATGTTTATTGTTGTTTCATTTAATAGAACCCTTATTTATATAATAATTGTATTATTACCAGCGATATTCTTCGTTATTATTCGTCTTTCTTCTATGTGAAAGATGTTATTTCAGTGGTAGTAGGCCTACAGTTTATTGTGAGACCTGTGATTATCCTGTAGTCACGGCTCAGACCTTAAACCATTATAATTACCATCAGGTATCTCCATTTGGTAGTTGGTGTATTAGTTTTTACAACAAATTACCAAATATAAGGAAATTACATAAAAGAAAGCTAAAGGAAATGGCATGAATTATATCTAGATGGGTGAAACAGTTGCAGTTTTCATGCAATACTAGATGATTATTTTTTGAGCGGCAAAGATTTCGGTTCATTACAAAAATACAACTTACAAATAAGTCTGAAATGTTCAGTAAGCAAATTTAACGCCTTTAATATAATACCCTATCTCTAATGAGCTTTAGGCATATACGGCCAACCACAAACTCTTCTCAGAAGGTGCACCATATTTGCTGTCGTCGTAGTATCATAAATGTGCCAAATAGTTGGAAAAATTTACAGTTGGAATAGTTTATAAAATGTTTTGAAGGTGTCAAAAGCTATTGCACTTAAGGTTTTTGTTATTAGTGAATGATCCTAAATTTTATACGCTATTACGGTACTTCATAATTATCAAAAACGTAAACTCTACAGTAATTTACCCTTAAATATAAGAAATTGACCTGTTAATAACTTTAAAGCACATTTATGTGCTATCCAAAACTGATGAGTAAACAAAAGAACAAAAAACAGGTTAAAAAACTGGAGTAACAAACCTGGTTAAACCAACAAGCGTTCTATACTGTATGAAAGTACCTTTACTTTGATATTTCATTTTGTTTCTATTGATTTCTAATCAAAATGTAACATTAAATGTTCTCTAGTATCAGGCCTAATACAAAATTTTTATAATGAATCTATTAATGTTGTATTTAGGCCATTGTTTTTTATCACTCTATGTAATTTTACTGTGAAGAAACCTATTGTACGTTAAAATGTTAAAACAAATTGTACCTAATGGCAAAATAAGCTTCTTGATTCTTGATTTATAATTCTCGTGGTAAGACCTTGGGCGAGGACCATGATTTTTATTTAGGTCCATAGAGGCTAAAACATCTGCAGTATTACTAATAAGTTTGAGCTTATAAGTATGTTATATGTGTACATATATATATAAGTATATATAAAAGTACAGGCTTTGAGTGAACTATCTTTAAAAATTATTTAGATTTGTTCCTTAATTCCAGACAAACAAAAAACACCTTGGTATTTGGTCCTTAAAACCTGGGTGTCATTATTTAGACAATTTAATTTGTCAAATTTTATTCTCAAGTAAAATTTTGATCATATTTCAAAAAGCTATCTTTGCCATCTTCAAGATGGCAGCCTACGTGAATACACATAGGGGAAAAACAATTTTTTCATCAAAATAGACATTGGTTCGATAAAGGTTTATACAAAATATAAACTGAATTTATATAAAACTAGCTAACTTACCGTCAAAAATGACGGGCGAACTTTTATGGACTTTCCTCTAAAGAGGTTTGATGATTTATAAGTTTCAGTGGAGACAAAAATTTCGAAATCTCTGATAACATAATATTAAAATCTAAAATTTCGCGATTTCTTTAACAATGTGAACAGTGTTACAATATAAATGATAATAGTTCATTCTTTGATATGGTTTCAAAATAGGCTATACAATGGGATTTTTTTACCAAAGATAAGGATAATAGATTTTTTTCATTTATTTCATTCCAGTTGTCTTACCTATTGGTATTATTATTTTTTACCTTCAATAATCACAATTCAAAATGCTTGTTTTTCTTGGGTACTTGATTGCACTTTATTTACATCTCCCTCCTTATTCTTAGCATTTCTTCTTGAGTTTTTTATTTATAATTTATTCTTTGTTTATCTCCTGTACCTTGAACATTTTGTAAGTTACTCCCCTTTGTATATTAGTGAGACCACAGATTAGTAAGCTAATCGGTAAGATGCATATTACCCTACATGACCAAGAAGTTAAATCATTTAACTGTAACATAAATAGCTGGATTGAAATATGACAATGAATATTTGCATACTACTTAATAATAAAAAGATTAAGTTTTAGTTTTTTATAGGTCATTCATTAATTGATTGCTAAAATAGCAAAACACATGTCGTGTGGTTATTTCTTAAGGCATCTATCTATCTTCTTATTTCTATAAGGTTTTCGTCTGCTACATCCCTTTTTCTCTCTATCTAATTACAGTAATTCTCTCTTAAAATTAAATCTTTTTCTCTCTATCTAAGCCGATTTTTAAGATTGAGGGTCATTCTAAAGCTTATGATATAGTGTGTGGACTAAGGGTGATTAAAAAGGACATTTCCTTCGGCTTTTGTCCCACTGCCCTTTGATTTAATTATAGAGGGCGCTTCAAAATGTTGACCAACCTTTACTATAAGATTTGTGAATAATAAAATGTTAATGGATAAAATGGATAATATGAATTAATTGTAACTCAACAGACGATTACCTGCAGATAAATTTTTAAGTCAGATAATAAACAAAAATAGATCTCTGTCACTGCATAGTAAAAAAAATGTTGTTAAAACAGTTCAATTTTTATTTTTATACGTACGTCTTCTTCTTGATAATTTAATGTTTATCCAAATTGTACTGTAGGTGAGTTTTTACAAACATAAAAAAAATATTCCAGAATGTGCGATTTGCGCACGGGGCCCCTAGTAAGTTTAAATACATAAGGTAAACGCACCAGTAGTGGACAGTATAAGGAGAGGAGGGAGTTTGACACCGATTAGCTGGGAAATTTGAATACCTACAATAGTTTTAATGGATCAAGGTGAAGCCTGGTTTAATTTTGTTTGAAAATTATTCAATAAATGTAGTTTCCAGCATAAAATAATCTTGTATGAACCGATAAAATAATGTTATGCACATGTTCCAGTGGTGGACAGTTAAAAAAGAGCATGTACCAGTAGTGGACAGACGCTTGTTCCACTGTGGACACCTCATTGAAGCTTAACTGTTTTCTACCATTTCGTATGGAAAATAGATTGATATGATAATTTGAATAAATATATTAATATTTATTAAGCAATAAACCCACGTATTTACAATTTTTTACATAATTACTGGCCAATGGTTCATAAAATTAATTTGAATACAATACATGAAGACAACATAAAACACACAACATTTGCAACATGTGTAAAGATACTGTATATTTCTTGACCATTATTTATACGGTACCCATTGACCCAAGAGTGGGTGGTGCAAAGATAGGCTACTCATGACTCGTTGAGCCATAAAATGTGGGTCAGCCGTCACCTTTACCTCACAATGCCGTTTAACTGACACTATCTGCATTGTAAAAGACGACATTTAAAGTTATATAACATCTAATGAGCTTAGTTACAGTTTAAAACATTTTAAATTAAAAATTATTAGTTGAAACTGTTATTTTGGTTATGTACCTGTTCTCCAGACTGCGTAATTTCGATGTTTTAAAGCAAAATATTGTATTAGTGGATGTAATATAGTCTTGGGGGAAAACTAACTATCCAACGCCATACTGTATATAGTTTTAGAGGACTTATAATTCCAACTATTATAATATGTCTCATTTCTTTTAGCAAAAAGTAGAACATATTAGAAGTTATTTTTTTGAATTTTGGTAGGGGGTTTTAATGCTAAGTTTAAATGTCTGTGATTTTCGATTCAGTTTTTCATTTCAGAGTTGGGGTTGTGGCGATGCATTTGTTTAAACACGATCATTAATGCAACCCATGCTTAAATTCAAGAATTTCTACTGACTCTTCGTGGACACCCTTCCAAGACTACCAATCGGTCATTCAACCGATCGGTCATTGCACAAGTATGTTCATTACTGTGCCCAGTAATGATGTGTGGACATTGTTATTTTTCTCTGTTGTAGTTAGTTTGTAGTTTTCAAATTTAGTTAGTTACCAGACATGATTAGGCCTCTATATCACACTTGTCTATGTGTTCTGCGGTGGTTCAAGGTCAGGAAATTAGAAGATGAACCTTATACATAAAATTTGTAGGATATTCATAAATTTATTCTAATAGTAATAAGTTTAAGTAATAATTTGAAAAGTCACTATTTTACATCTTATAACTTGCAAACCAATTTTTTCATTCATAATTAAACATTATTTAGTCATGAGTCATCGCTAGTAGCCAGGACTATTTATAGTGCCACTCAACGATAGTGAACATTTCGCCACAACGATCTTTCATGATCTTTGTGATCTAGTTACGTGACTACATTGATTATGTTCAATGTTTTTTTTTACAACTATTACTTGTTGAGTTGTAAAAGATATTTACATGAATTTTTTGCCACATTTGCTAATTTAACAACGTGTATCCATGTACTTAATACAAAATTATAATATTTACAAACCCCTTTATACAGTCATTAGCTAAATCAAGGCTATTTTTTGGCTACACATGACCTAAGTGACATAAGTAAATCTATCTATTCTATATAATACGTGATGACGTTTTTTTGTGAACACTACTCCTCCCTTATTTCTGGACCAATTTCAACGTTTGATGTGTCAAAAGATTCGTCTTAGTTCGTAGTTTTGCAATAAGGTTTTAGATTTTTGATATTTTAATTCTGAAGCCCACGGGAAGCCCTTAAAGTTTGTTTTTTTTTTGTCCATAAGATTAACATGGGGAACAATTTTTATTGAATTTCAAAATAAAACAGCTGTTGATAGTAAAACAAACAAACTAATGAACTTTGAATTTTTTATGCAAAGGGGCAAGGTTTTATTTCCAGGTACACGGGTAAATGCAGCGCATTGCGCTGCGCAGGTACCCCTAGTCTATTTTATTTGATGATTAAGTTACATACCTTATGCCGTATGTGATTAGCTAGTTACAGCTAATATATCATTAGAATTAAAAAAAAAATGTCAAAATCTTGCACTAAAATTGTAGTAGGTTTTTTTTTAAAACTGGCCTTATTTGTTGCCGATTAGTATGTTTTTGTTTGAGAAAGAAACAACTCTTGAGTTTAGCGCACGAAAAATTAACAGATGTTTTTTCGGTTCACTTTTTAAAGGCTACAGAAAAGGCCAACTTTCTGGACTAAATACAGGCCAGAAAACGGCTGTTCTGCAAGCAGTATGATGGGAAATTAATTTTACATCCAAGTATTTGAACTGTCCTAGAAATTTTCAGCAACTGTAATAGAAAACCGTTAATATTTCGAAACAAGAAATAAAATATATGATAAACAAATGAGTCATTACCGTAAATATGAAGGTATAGAGTGTTACTTAAAAATATATGATATGTACTTAAAAGCACAGAAATAATCTTTGTTGTTATAAACTAGCTGTTACCTTTTTAAGGTTTTTATTTTTATTTTACTGATTCCAAGAATTTGACAACCGTGAAATCACTTATACGAGCACAAATTACTACAAAAGAGCAAACATTGACGAGAGTGCAACCAATCCGCCACATCAACGTCATGGCTCGCTTTAGTCTGGTGTTTCTCGTAAGTAACATATGTGTAACTATTTAGCTGTTCTTAATAATATTTTTCATCACTCCGTATACGAAAGTGACAACTTTCCGTACAGCTGAGACCTTGGAAAGTAGTCATTTCCCAAACTGTCACCGTCAGCTGATTTTACTGACCTGTACGGAAAGTAATGTTTGTAAACATTACTTTCCGTCCAAGGTAAACAAACTTTTCCGTATAGCAACAATCAGCTGGGTTTAAAACAATAGTATATTTCGTCACTAGTCCGGAAAGTGGTCGTTATAGGTGCAAGATTGAGTTTCAAGTACGAGGCGAAGCCGAGTACAGTACTTGAATTCGATCGAGCACCGATATACCACTTTCGGACGAGTTACGAACAGTACTTTTCATCATACCACCTTTAATAAATATACAGTTTGGATAAAAATTATCCAATTTATATGATTTTAAAATATATACCCCCTCTTACGTTGTTATTTGTTTATCTTGTATTTGGTCTATTTACAACTAAACAATCAGCTGTTTGACATTTATATATTGGAGTCAACGAGGCTTAAGTTACTGTAAGCAGAATATCAGCGCTAGTGGTGTCAAACATTGGAAGTTTTTTCCGGCCTAGTCCCGAAAACTTTGTTTTCATCACACTACATCGATATCACCTGTTTTCGACCCTCGTTTCTACCGTCGAAACACCTGTTTTGCGGGCCTAGGCCGGCAAAATTTTCCGGCCTAGGCCTGCAATATCAGCTGGCCTAGACCTTACATAAAAACAATACGTTGTATCACAAAAACATGTGACTCCACAATGAAATGAATTGGTTGCCTAGCAACCGGAAACTCAAGCAGTACATCTCGCTAGGTTAGTTGATGTTATGTTTTGTTTGTTATGAACGAAAAAGTAATGTTTTCACTTGTTTAGAATTTATTGAATTGTGTAGTGTGATGAAAAAAATCGTTCGTAACTCGGGCCGAAAGCGTTTTGCCAACCCTCGATCGTTTCAAGTTCTCGACTTCGTCTCGAACTTGAAACACGATCTCGGGGCCGGCAAAACGCCACTTTCGGCCCTTGTGACGAAATATACTATTACCAACACGTTTATCCAACCCACCGGGAATCAACTAGTTTCGATCACAGCTGACGGTTCCGAAAACAAAGTTTATCGCGATGGTATGATGAAAATTAAATTTTGAATTCCTTCTTTGTTTACTTTGTCCAATGGCGAAGAATTTACAAAAATAATCCTCCTTTAAAACTTCCACGTTTATTAATAATTGCGTCGTGATGAAAAGTATCGTTCACAACTCGTCCGGAAAGCCCATTTCCAGGCTCGATAGTGTTTTCCACGCTCGGCTTCGCCTCGCACGTAAAACACTATCTCGCCCAGAAATGGGTCACTTTCCGGACTAGTGGTGAAATATACTATTTCTGATGGTTAATGTTTAATGTTTTTTTACGTATCACTATGTAAAGCCTTTTTTCTTAGCTATGGTTCAGTTCTCTATAGTTTACAGACTGGCCTAACTAGATTTGGCCTCGGAAAGAAGGCTTTCAATTAAAATACATGATATTAATTTAATCAACTTTAATCCATTATAATTTGATATGGATTTAAAATTAGAAAATTAAAACTACAGCAATAGCCCAAGTCTTTATCTTTCATTTAAAATCCCTCCCACTTTTATTGGACTTAAAATAAACTTTAAAATTG
The DNA here is from genome assembly GCA_030545055.2 of Neoaliturus tenellus. Classification (NCBI taxonomy): domain Eukaryota; kingdom Metazoa; phylum Arthropoda; class Insecta; order Hemiptera; family Cicadellidae; genus Neoaliturus; species Neoaliturus tenellus. Next base: position 234,718,539 of record CM061533.1, read on the forward strand.
GAGCAGGTGAAGCACTGCATTACGTTCTGAGAGCGGCCCTTTAACCCCTTCTTAAGAAATGAACTCCTTTTTCAGTAGTTAATGTCATAAATCGCTTTATAATCGTGATTTTTATTTCACTTTTACACTGTCCTAGATATTAAAATTTACTTTAAAATGATATTAAAATGAATCTTTTTGACCAATATTGAACGTGGATTGTACAGGATGGTTGAAATTCAATGTACGTAAATCACGTTTTACAGTATTTTGAAGGTATGTCAATAATGTTGAACAGTCGTTTCTCACACTTTGGGAGACAAAGTTTTATTTAGAGAGTAATATAATTTATAAGCTAGTTTTAAAATTTTAGTCAACTTTTGGTCAACTCTCTCTTCCGACTTTTGCAACTAACTACATTCACTCCACGCCATCCTTTAGAGATTAGAAAGATTACTGGTCTCGATTATTTATTGGAATAAACTATTCATATAATTGTAATTCAATTATCAGTATTCAGTAAAACACACCAAAACATTACAGCTCTTAAAAAAATAAAATTGATAATAATTATTGCAAGACACTTTATGGTTAGACTAGATTGTCTAACTTGATACGCATCATGCCACCAGTAGTAATTTAAAATATAAGATGCATTTTTAAACACTACACATCTCCCCCCCATTCACACTTTTTTCTCACACAAAATTATGAAAAATTATTGTAATGTTGTTGACAAAGTTTTGATATATGATAGACGAATGCTGAACACAATTAATTTATATTTCAGGTTTCGTTCGTCGTGGTTGCCCTGACCAATGTGAGATGCCAGGGTGGAGAAGACAGTCATAACAGCAGTGCAGTCAAACCGCAAGACGAATTGTTTGAAACCTTCCCATCAGATTTTTCATTCTTGGATGCTCCGTTTCGGGATATTCCATGGAAAAATCTGATTAAAAAAGTTCTAAGAGTTTTTGAAACTTGTATGAAAAAGATTCCTTTTTATTTTATTTTTGAATGGAAAAGTGATTTGATAAAGTTTGCAGTATGTGTGGCTGAACATATCTTCTTTTAATAAGAAAGGTTTTTATAGTAAAATAAAGCCATTATTTATAAAAAAATGTTTATTGTTATAACTTTTTAACAAGAAACCTTATTTATGTAACAAACACCCAGCAACGATATTCAACGTTTGGAGGATGAACCCTAATGAAGTGTGATGTGTGGTTTCAGTGGTTATAATATTTTATGGCAATAACTACGATTATCCTGGAGTCATGGCACATTCCTAAAACCATTTTCATTACTATTCAAGAAAACCACATACAAAAGCAAACAATAAATGCAATATTTATCTTATTTTTTGCGGTTGAATAGTTGCAACGTCAATGAAATTTGTTTTGATTATTATTGTATGAGCAAAAAAAAAAAAAAACATTTAGTTATTACAAAAATCACAAAGGAAAACATTTCTAGTAACCAACATTAACACCTTTAATAGACCAGGGTCTGAAGGGGGTTGAGTATGCATGAAATGGTCACAAGGTCACTCTTGCGTGAACTTGACCTAATTAACGTCAGTGACGTCATCATGATGACGTCAGCGATAATGACGTCACAATGACGTCTTAGGTGTGACGTTATATGTCGTCATTATGACGTCACGGCCTTGATGACGTCATAGTGACATCATCGTGACTCACGCTGACGTCATCGTGATGACGTCATGGTCCAGAGTTCCTGCTTTGCCACTACTTATTATATAATTACATCTCCCTTTTTCCGAGTGATCTTCATTTTGCTTTTAATCATTCCTTACTTTTCTTTTTCTCAGATGAATTTAATTTCTTCTCCTTATCCCCCCCATTTTTCAATTTGATTAAATATGATCTGGGCGCCTGCGGTTTTTCTATCACTTAACCCTCTTCCCAACTTCCATGACTATCTTGCACCCAAACCGGTTCACCTTTGGAGAAAGATTCTACACATTTTCTTGATGTTTTATCGTATTGAACTTTTTGTTGAGTTTGATTCTCAATCATCTTGTGGTGCACATCCGCAGGTACAATCTTAGGTTTGAGTAAGTCTTCTCTCCTTGGCAATCGGCTTCTCATTAGTCAACTGTTCAATAAGGCTTCTTTCACATCAGTGCGGTCCGGCGCCGCACCGGACCGGAGGTGCGGCGGCAACCGGAAGGCTCTTTCACACCAAAGCGGCCGAAACCGGCGATTTACAGGCCAATATTATTCAAATTTTAAATGGAAATCCCCATTTTTTATATCTTTTTTATAATTTTATTTTTAGAAAAAATTATAAATTTGATATTCTTTACGGTTTAAAAGATGGTAACGGTAGAAAGTTAGTTTTTGTTTTCAATACCTAAGAATAACATGAAAAAATTCACAACCACTGTCTCTGAGCATTTTACGTTGAACAAAACTGTCGAAGTATGAAAATAAATGTCTTACCTACAATATTGGATTGGTCGGATGTCTTTGATTTAGTACTGAATGTAACTTTCGTATTGTATCAAAATAAATTGCTCGATTTCGAACAACGCACTAGGATACTGGCATTTTTTAAAACGATTCTTCTCAAGAATATTGGAGTGGGGGAGAGATTTAAACTTTAAACAAATAATTAAAACTCGTGACAAACATGTTCGAGTATCAGATTTCCTTAAATAACGTTTTAAATCAGTTATAATGTCTTTCAGTAACTCCTAGTCAGCTGTTATATTTTTAAACCAAACCTATGCCTTGTAAAAAGTAACAGTTCTAAAGTAAACTGATTACAAAACAACTTCTCTAATAATATTGTAAAACTGATACACAATATGCTGTGATGTAGGCCTAATATTACCGGCTGGTATAAAGCAGTGAAATGAAACAAAAACTAAAAAAAAAACAAAGGGCTCCAGCCAATGGGATATTAGAGAGAATAAAAGAACCCCCGCCACCATCTCTCAATAGAAATATCAGGTTTTAAAAAACTGGCTACATATGAAAACAATTATGCTTCCGGTTGTGTTATGATAAAAACACATCTCCCCATGCTTCCGTTACAAAAACACGGTTTTGGTGTTCTTTTAAGGATTTCTCCCACAATACTGGCCTCTGGTTGACCAAACTTATCAAGTGCTCGATGTCAATTCATTCCTCCATGTCGTACACAGTGCTTATTAAAAACTACAGCTCAACAATAAAACTGTAGAATCAACATTAGTCAACCACTGATATTAGACACAGTGGTAAAATATTCGATTTACGTCCGGCGAAAACCCTGTCGGAACACACTGATGTGAAAGCGTCCATAAGAACCAATTCACGAAACAATAGCGGTCCGGTGCGGCGACGGAAGGACAGTTATTGTTTTCCGGCGGCCCTCCGGCGCCGGATGTACAATGTGGTTCGACCGGCCGCTGCCGCACTAGCATGAACGCTTACATTAGGATCAACAGTCAAAAAATTTTCGTTCGGTCCGGTGTGGCGCCGAAAGAAGCCTTAATTTTAATGTTCAAATCATATAGATACATTATTTTCATTCCAAAATATATAAAATTATTGCTTAAACGACTCACACTACGATTAAAATAAATTACAAAAAATGAATAAATCATGAGACTAATTTTGTTATGAACTTTTTGTTTTCAATATTAGTTTTTAAGCATGACTTTAAATCAAAATCATTGCATTAAGTTTTAGCTTGGCACAAAACCATGCACATTGAAGCTGTAGTCAAAGGTGATGCCTTTCCAAGATAAACTTCTTATAGAAATGGTGGCGAGATGCAAGACGAACTAACTAATTAAGAGAGGGCTAAAGGGATATAGCCTGCGTCAAGTGGACGTTGCAGTAACTACCGGAATATGTTTCGCGTCGTTGCACGACCATTCTGAGGTCTCGCGGGTTGGATCAGAAATTCATTGTGCAGTGCTTCACCTGCTCCCATTTTGATCTTTACTTTAAGTCTGATACAGGTGGGAAGGGTTAAAAAAATACTAGGGCTATTTGTGTAGCTTTTTGATTTTTTTCATATTTTGAATCCATATCAAGCCATAATAATGGTTAAAATGTGAAAAACGTAGACCATCATACCTTTATATGGAATTAAAATTACAAAAATAATAATAATAAATAAAAAGGAATTAAGCAGCCTAAGTCTTTATTTTTCATTAAAAACCTCTCCCATCTTTATCGGTCTTGAAATAAAGGCGAAATATGGGAGCAGGTGAAGGACTGCACGATGAATTTTTAACCCGCGAAACGTATTCTGGTAGTTACCGCAAAGGTTACTTGACTGAGCAGGATCTATCGCTTAAGCCCCGTCTCAAAATCTAGGTGCCTTATCCTACTTAATATTATAAATGCGAATGTCCTGTTTTTTGTTTTTGACTTTCATGCGAAAACTACTCAACCGATCATCATGAAAATGTGGACAAATATTCTTGGAGATATCAGAAGTTGCATACGATACTTTTTATTTTAAAAGAATTATTTTTACGAAAGATTAAATAAAAGTTTTGTACAAAAAATCTGAAAATTGATTTCTTCTCTTTTATTGGTTGCTAAGAAACAAATTAAATAAAAATTTCAAATATTAGTGGATTTAGCCAATATTAATTATTAAAAAATAAAAGCTGGGTGGAAATAATGGATGGATTTTCCTAATACTAATGGCTACAATGCGAGCGAAGCGGCGGATAAAAGCTAGTAAATTATAATGGCGCATTAAGTAATATATTAAATGCCCTGAAACACCTCATTTTTAACAAAGGCTTTCTTACACATAAGGTCACGCTTCTTTTTCTTTTATTCCACTTTGAGTATATTTATTGAGCTCCCTGGAGGAGTATATGGTGTATTATCTGTTGTTGAATGGAATAATTCAGTTGTGGATACTGTTCCTTTTGTATTCGATGTTGGTTTAGTAACCGATTCACTTGTAGATATTTCACTGTCATTATTCTTCTCGAGCAAAAGTTCAATTAAACGTTTTAACTCTTCATTGGCCCTTTTCATTTTTTCTATTTCATTAGAGTTTTCTTGCAGTTGCTTCATGTACTTAGAACAAATTGGTTCTGTAGATGTTAATATGTTTACTGTTGTTGGTGATGTAAATGATTTAGTTGTGGCAGTCATTTTGTGTGAATTTGTTGATGGGATTGTAACCGATTCTGTTGTGGATCGTTCAGAAGTGGTATGATTATTACTTGGTAAGCTATTAGAAGATGTATATAACGTAATGTCAGTTAGCATCGTTAATGATTGAGTTGTGGGTACCGTTCTTTGTGTATTCGATGTTGGTGCAGGAACCGATTCACTTGTGAATACTTCTGTAGTATTATATACAGTACTTATTGAGCTCTCTGAAGGAGTATATGGTGTATTATCTGTTGTTAAAGGCAATGGTTCAGTTGTGGATACTGTTCCTTTTGTATTCGATGTTGGTTTAGTAACCGATTCACTTGTAGATATTTCAGTAGTAGTATATTCAGTACTTTTTGAGCTCCCTGTAGGAGAAAATGGTGTATTATCTGTTGTTGAAGGGAATGATTCAGTTGTGGATACTGTTACTTTTGTATTTGATGTTGGTTTAGTAACCGATTCACTTGTAGATATTTCAGTAGTAGTGTATTCAGTACTTATTGAGCTCCCTGTAGGAGAAAATGGTGTATTATCTGTTGTTGAAGGGAATGATTCAGTTGTGGATCCAGTTACTTTTGTATTCGATGTTGGTTTAGTAACCGATTCACTTTTAGATATTTCAGTAGTAGTATATTCAGTACTTATTGAGCTCCCTGTAGGAGAAAATGGTGTATTATCTGTTGTTGAAGGGAATGATTCAGTTGTGGATACTGTTACTTTTGTATTTGATGTTGGTTTAGTAACCGATTCACTTGTAGATATTTCAGTAGTAGTGTATTCAGTACTTATTGAGCTCCCTGGAGGAGTATATGGTGTATTATCTGTTGTTGAAGGGAATGATTCAGTTGTGGATACTGTTACTTTTGTATTTGATGTTGGTTTAGTAACCGATTCACTTGTAGATATTTCAGTAGTAGTGTATTCAGTACTTATTGAGCTCCCTGGAGGAGTATATGGTGTATTATCTGTTGTTGAAGGGAATGATTCAGTTGTGGATACTGTTCCTTTTGTATTGGATGTTGGCTTAGTAACCGATTCACTTGTCGATATTTCAGTAGTAGTATATTCAGTACTTATTGAGCTCCCTGGAGGAGTATATGGTGTATTATCTGTTGTTGAAAGGAATGATTCAGTTGTGGATACAGTTACTTTTGTATTCAATGTTGGTTTAGTAACCGAATCACTTGTAGATATTTCAGTAGTAGTATATTCAGTACTTATTGAGCTCCCTGAAGAAGTATATGGTGTATTATCTGTTGTTGAAGGGAATGATTCAGTTGTGGATACTGTTACTTTTGTATTGGATGTTGGTTTAGTAACCAACTCACTTGTAGATATTTCAGTAGTAGTATATTCAGTACTTATTGAGCTCCCTGGAGGAATATATGGTGTATTATCTGTTGTTGAAGGGAATGATTCAGTTGTGGATACAGTTACTTTTGTATTCGATGTTGGTTTAGTAACCGATTCACTTGTAGATATTTCAGTAGTAGTATATTCAGTACTTATTGAGCTCCCTGGAGGAGTATAAGGGGTATTATCTGTTGTTGAAGAGAATGATTCAGTTGTGGATATTGTTCCTTTTGTATTCGATGTTGGTTTAGTAACCGATTCACTTGTAGATATTTCAGTAGTAGTATATTCAGTACGTGTTGAGCTCCCTGGAGGAGTATATGGTGTATTATCTGTTGTTGAAGGGAATAATTCAGTTGTGGATACAGTTACTTTTGTATTCGATGTTGGTTTAGTAACCGATTCACTTGTAGATATTTCAGTAGTAGTATATTCAGTACTTATTGAGCTCCCTGAAGAAGTATATGGTGTATTATCTGTTGTTGAAGGGAATGATTCAGTTGTGGATACTGTTACTTTTGTATTGGATGTTGGTTTAGTAACCGACTCACTTGTAGATATTTCAGTAGTAGTATATTCAGTACTTATTGAGCTCCCTGTAGGAGAAAATGGTGTATTATCTGTTGTTGAAGGGAATGATTCAGTTGTGGATCCAGTTACTTTTGTATTCGATGTTGGTTTAGTAACCGATTCACTTTTAGATATTTCAGTAGTAGTATATTCAGTACTTATTGAGCTCCCTGTAGGAGAAAATGGTGTATTATCTGTTGTTGAAGGGAATGATTCAGTTGTGGATACTGTTACTTTGTATTTGATGTTGGTTTAGTAACCGATTCACTTGTAGATATTTCAGTAGTAGTGTATTCAGTACTTATTGAGCTCCCTGGAGGAGTATATGGTGTATTATCTGTTGTTGAAGGGAATGATTCAGTTGTGGATACTGTTACTTTTGTATTTGATGTTGGTTTAGTAACCGATTCACTTGTAGATATTTCAGTAGTAGTGTATTCAGTACTTATTGAGCTCCCTGGAGGAGTATATGGTGTATTATCTGTTGTTGAAGGGAATGATTCAGTTGTGGATACTGTTCCTTTTGTATTGGATGTTGGCTTAGTAACCGATTCACTTGTCGATATTTCAGTAGTAGTATATTCAGTACTTATTGAGCTCCCTGGAGGAGTATATGGTGTATTATCTGTTGTTGAAAGGAATGATTCAGTTGTGGATACAGTTACTTTTGTATTCAATGTTGGTTTAGTAACCGAATCACTTGTAGATATTTCAGTAGTAGTATATTCAGTACTTATTGAGCTCCCTGAAGAAGTATATGGTGTATTATCTGTTGTTGAAGGGAATGATTCAGTTGTGGATACTGTTACTTTTGTATTGGATGTTGGTTTAGTAACCGACTCACTTGTAGATATTTCAGTAGTAGTATATTCAGTACTTATTGAGCTCCCTGGAGGAATATATGGTGTATTATCTGTTGTTGAAGGGAATGATTCAGTTGTGGATACAGTTACTTTTGTATTCGATGTTGGTTTAGTAACCGATTCACTTGTAGATATTTCAGTAGTAGTATATTCAGTACTTATTGAGCTCCCTGGAGGAGTATAAGGGGTATTATCTGTTGTTGAAGAGAATGATTCAGTTGTGGATATTGTTCCTTTTGTATTCGATGTTGGTTTAGTAACCGATTCACTTGTAGATATTTCAGTAGTAGTATATTCAGTACGTGTTGAGCTCCCTGGAGGAGTATATGGTGTATTATCTGTTGTTGAAGGGAATAATTCAGTTGTGGATACAGTTACTTTTGTATTCGATGTTGGTTTAGTAACCGATTCACTTGTAGATATTTCAGTAGTAGTATATTCAGTACTTATTGAGCTCCCTGAAGAAGTATATGGTGTATTATCTGTTGTTGAAGGGAATGATTCAGTTGTGGATACTGTTACTTTTGTATTCAATGTAGGTTTAGTAACCGACTCACTTGTAGATATTTCAGTAGTAGTATATTCAGTACGTGTTGAGCTCCCTGGAGGAGTATATGGTGTATTATCTGTTGTTGAAGGGAATAATTCAGTTGTGGATACAGTTACTTTTGTATTCGATGTTGGTTTAGTAACCGATTCACTTGTAGATATTTCAGTAGTAGTATATTCAGTACTTATTGAGCTCCCTGAAGAAGTATATGGTGTATTATCTGTTGTTGAAGGGAATGATTCAGTTGTGGATACTGTTACTTTTGTATTCAATGTAGGTTTAGTAACCGACTCACTTGTAGATATTTCAGTAGTAGTATATTCAGTACTTATTGAGCTCCCTTGAGGAGTATATGGTGTATTATCTGTTGTTGAAGGGAATGATTCAGTTGTGGATATTGTTCCTTTTGTATTCGATGTTGGTTTAGTAACCGATTCATTTGTAGATATTTCAGTAGTATTATATTCAGTACTTATTGAGCTCCCTGAAGTAGTATATGTTGTATTATCTGTTGTTGAAGGGAATGATTGAGTCGTGAATGTTCCTTTTGTATTCGATGTTCTTGTAGTTACCGATTCACTTGTAGATAATTTAGCAGTAGTATAATCAGTACTTGTTGTTGTTAAAAGCGTATTAGTGGATGTTTTATTTTCTGAACAAGGCAGAAGAAGTATCATGAGTGGGTATTTCGCTTTTAGTTCTATGTCAACATTAGAACAAGGATACTTAATTTGAAGAGAGCAGCTATTTTCTTCTTTGCATTTTCTGTGAGAGTCTTGAAACAATGGTAGTGAGAGTAACGATGGCAGCAACGAAAACTGAAACAAGCATGTGAAGTTCAATATAACAATTATGAAGTGAAAGAAAAACAAAATAAAATTTAATATTAAGGTAAACTTGACCCCCACAAATAACAAGCACATCTACATTGCTTCTCATCAGTGCCACACAATGCTTAATTAACTTTTTGAAGTATAAATTTTCTTTGTATTTTTTTTATAAAACAGATTAGTTACACACATTTCTTCATACCTTACTTAAAAGCCTCTATCTTTACCAAAGTTAGAATGATTAGATGTTGATTTTTAATCAATTTGTATATAATTTTTTCAATTGCATTTGAATTAAAAAAAACAAAAGAATTAGTAAAAATTAGTGAAATCAATCAAAAACGTTCAACATGCCACACGGCCAACATGCCACGGTTGAAATTCTTTAGATGCCACGGTTGCTTAATAATGCTTTAGATGAGACTCAATCAGATGTCTCAGATGCAATATGTGAACACAATATTAAGCCTGAAGACATAGAAAGAGTGCACATTCAACACTATCATACTTAATAAGCTATTATGTAAGAACAAAAGCTCCTGGAGATAGGTTTGCAATATTATGTAAAGATAACATAAAAGCAAAGAAAATAGAAATACCAAATGCAACCTCTATTAAACCAAAAGGGATATAAATTATGCCTCAAGAAAATTAAAGTGAACATTTTTATTGTAATATTTACTTGTATATATTACCGTTAAATGTTATATACAATTGTCTCAAAGCAGGATTTTTTTAAATTACACAACCAATTACTTATTCTAAGTATATATTATAGTTGCATATACTGATTTGCAGGGTATATCAATATAAATATTTTAAAAGAATCCAGTTGTTAATATAAACTTAAAAATATAATTTTTACACATGGAATGAATCGTCTCATAAAATTTGCTACCAGAATCACTTAGACAATTGAAATTGGGATAGATAACTTCATAACTAATATAATGGAAGATCAATTACATGCAATGAAATCTCCATGATGCACAAATATTGAAAATAAATAATGTTAAAGCAACATTTCTAAAAAAATATTAAAATTAATAAGATTACACATTCCGGAAAATACTAATAAAATTAATTGAACACGGTCCAAAGAAGATTAGTTCTCTGTGTTTATGCTCCTATTGCAGAGAAATATAATGTTCTCATCCCAATATCTCTTCAATATTTTATCTTCCATTTTCCTAAGGTTAAATTTGTGTTAACCGAAAACAAAAAGACAGTTGAAAGGCTATTCAATGAACTGAAGAAAGATAAAAGAAATATAATAACATTTCATAAATTTTTTAAAACAATGAGTGATAATTCATATTCAAATTCATTTATTTCAAGTTTTTTACATAGTCATGGCCTCGCCAAGTTATGCATAACTAGTCGGCAAGGTCCAATAGTATTCTGAAACATATCATATTTATTACATTTTTTTACAGTTTATTTATTTGCTTTGAATATTTTTTGAAAAACAAACCTAAATCTATAGCGGTTAGGGCAGGCACCTAAGAAATATGAAGTATTTTTTTTTGCAGCTGTAGGAGAAAAAGACAAAAATATTGTGTATTACATGCAGGATGCTCTTAAAATAAATAAATAATAAATATCTAGACTATTAAGCTTAAAAACAGTACTTAAACTATAAAAAGAAAAACAAAACAAATAACAATAACAACTCATGAAACTTAACTAACATTGCTCACACTTATATACATGAAAGATCATATGAGGGAGAAAGTCTCGGCAGTTCGGTGGTCTTTGACTTTGTGCACAGTTGGTTCACCGTTCTGGAATGAAACATGTCATGTAAACATAACCTTGTAGCTTTTGTTTGTTGGTTATGTTTGTGTTATTTGTTTTGTAGTATGTGTTATTGTTTATTATGTATTGTGTTCCGTGGATACAATGGGTTGTGTGTGTGAAATATAGAGTATGTGGGTGTATAGTTTCTTTTGTGTGTCTATTGGAAATTGGAAGTGTTGTGCCAGAGTGAGTTTGAGCAGGGGCTTGAGGGTTAGGCCTAATTCTGTGTTCTGTCCTTTTTTGGATACCTTAACAAAAGTTCTCAGGTAAATCTAGTCTAGGGCTTATTAGCCAGTCAAACACTGCTCTTTTAAAAGTTCTGATATTAGGCGAGGCCTCTATTATATCTGGCAGTCTGTTGTACAGGTACGGTACTATATATTCTAGAAGCCGTTGCCCATAAACAGTACTTGGAATTGGCGTAATGTATTTCCTCAGATGTCGTGTGTTAAAAGGTCTTCCTCTTTGAATCTTATGACGGTTTTCTCCATAGTTCCTTATAAACATATTGAACGTATACAATCCTTTGGGTGTGAGTTGCCTGCCAATACTGTATTTTCATCCCACTACATTGATATCACCTGTTTTCGACCCTCACTTCTACCAACGAAACATCTGTTTTGACGGCCTAGGCCGGCAAAATTTTCCGGCCTAGGGCGGTAATAGAAACGGTAGCAGATAAATCTAGAATATTAGAAGGTATTTAACAACAACAACAACAAATAACAAATCAGTGACGAAGTTAGTAGTTCAGCTGATAGCGACTGTTAAATATGTATGACGTAGATGGGAAAATAGTGTTTTCCATTGGAATCAGCTGTAGTCACTTACCGTTAGAGTATTAGTTTTGATGGCCGTAGCTGATGTGAAGTGGTTGCCTAGCAACCAGAAACTCAAGCAGTACATCTCGCTAGGTTAGTTGAAGTTGAGGTTATGTTTTCTTTGTTATGAACGCAAAAGTAATTTTTTCACTTGTTTAGAATTTATTGAATTGTGTAGTGTGATGAAAAATATCGTTCATAACTCGGGCAGAAAGCGTTTTGCCAACCCTCGATCGTTTCAAGTTCTCGACTTCGTCTCGAACTTGAAACACGATCTCGGGGCCGGCAAAACGCCACTTTCGGCCCTTGTGACGAAATATACTATTTGTTTCAGCCAAGTTTAGTCCAACGTTATTTAGGCCTAATATTTTATGCATTTTTTCTGTAGGCTAGTCAATGTATTCAAATGCGAGTTCGCTGCTGTACCCCATGCATTTATCCCATATCTTATTACTGACTCAAAAAGCGCTTTATATACTGACATCCTTACATCAATTGTTGTTCTATTTTTTAATTGATACATTACAGCAGTGCATGCTCTTAACTTCCCATTTATTACGGCTATGTGTTCTTTCCATGTAAGCTTTGAGTCTACTGTAAGGCCTAAATATTTAGTTTTCTCTTCCAATCTTATTCTGGTGCAGTTACAGTCCTTTTTTCCCTGCAAACAGTCACAGTCATGGTACTTTATATTGATTTCTCCTTCAAATTTAATATTTTTAGGGTGCATATGTAATATACATGTTTTTTGTTCATTTATAATTAATCCGTAGTCATGAGCCCACTTGGTTAATAAATTGAAATCATTTTGGAGATTTTCTACTGCTGTTTTTATGTTTTTATGTCCCGATAGTAGTAGAATATCATCTGCATATGACCATATGTCACAAAATTTAATTTTATTCAGGATGTTGTTCAAGTATATATTGAATAGGGCAGGTCCAATCTGGCTTCCTTGAGGGACGCCATACTTAACCTCTTTCTCTTCGCTTACGGTATTTAAAACTTTAACTACAAACTTTCTATCTTTTAAATAGCTCTTAAACCACTCTAAATAGGGACCACCTACTCCTATCCTATGCAGTGCTAAAACTATTTTCTCGTGTTCTATGGTATCGAATGCCTTTGAAAAATCTATGAAGAGGCCTAAGCCATGACATGTGCTGTTCATTATGTTATTTGCTGTATTTGTGAATTCATCAAGCGCATGTTCAGTACTCCGCTTCTTTCTGAAGCCAAATTGCCTTGCACTTAGTAGGTAATTTTCTTCCACATATTTATACAAATAGTCTAGCACAAATCTCTCAAGTATCTTCTCAAATGTAGGCAAAATTGCAATCGGACGGTAGTTCTGGAATTCTTTTTTGCACTTATTTTTGTGTATGGGTCGTATCACTGATTTTTTTTAGGCATTCTGGGAAAATTCCTTTTGATATTGATGAATTAATAAGCTTAGAGAGTGGGTCAGCTATTTTTTCAGCAACTAATTTAACATCTTTCATTCGAACATTATCAATTCCAGGTGATTTGTCTGGATTCATATTATTTATTAAAAAAACTACTATTGAACTTTAAACATCAGAAAATATAACTAGATTAATTTGGAACGTAATAAGCTTAGAATTAGGAAAACGAAAATCTAATGAACCATGTAAAAATCTAAAGCTTAAGTTAAATGTAAAAGAAATTGAAGAAAACCTCAAAATTTTGTCATAGACTATATTGTTATGAGACAAGTTTTGATGAGAGTCAAACCCTATGCAAATGACATTTTTTAATAATCACGAATTTTGTTACTAACTTGAAAATATCTAATACAAATACATTATAATTAGTTTTTTTTTTTTTTTTTTTTTTTTTTTTTTAATTTTTATAATTAATAATTTTTCTAATTCTTCTTTTATTTTACTGGCCAAATTATTTATATTCCTGATTTTTTGCCTAAATCTAAAGAAAATATAAAAATATCAATATTTATTTTTAAAACTGATAAATTATATCTAAAATTAATAAACAAAATTGATTTTGATAATGGATATTAGAGAAAGAGAAGATATACAACACGCAAACTTACCTTTATGAAAACACAGATCATCCAGCTGCACCGAGGCATTTCCACTTCTCCATGCAATCAAGTATGTTATGAAAATAAATATTTTAAACAAATGTTTTATAATATTTTTATTAGCTGTGACATAGAGAAATCAGCTTTAAGTAAGATAAACTTAAAGCATAACGCTGAAACTAATTTCAAAAAATTTTCCTTGGAAAGTTATCTAGGTTTCGACGCAAGCTACAAAGATAAGTTGAGGTAATACTTAGTCCCAAACATGATAAATTGTTAAATACTAGGGATCGCCTACTGGTCGAAATTCGACCGAAAATCCAGTTGATATTGAGTCAAAGTTTTGAAATGCTTTATAACTTAAACAACTGTTCTTTCTTATTTGCTAACATTTGTTATTGCCACAGCTGTCTAATGATTCAATCAATTCTCCTTCCTCCATAAGATTAACATTAGAACTTTGAAAGCCTGTGGGGCGTAGCCCTGGAGTCCGAGGTTGAATTAGAATATGATTCTGCTTATCTACAGGACTACACCTTTCTAACGGTATGCGCGGATTTCCTCTACGATGCATACGAGCTGAGAAAAAAGTAGGAAACAAAACATGCTTGCCTATTTATAGATAGTCAAGAGTCAAAATATTTGTTCGGAATAAAAAATAAATACTCCCCCCTCCTACTCAGCAAATTTTAACTGGATTTTTTTGTATTTTTTCTATTTTTCCATAAAAACCATGTAATTAAGTCAGTAAGTTTGTCGCCATAAGAGTTTTTTTTATTATTTTTTTTTATTAAGTAAATATACGTTAAACCCTACCTTGTAAAAAGTGCATTCCAAATGTTATAAAATTATGATATTTTCAATTTCCCCATAAACCATGGGGATGATTACACAGGTTTGCCGCCATTTGGGATTTGTAAGCATATATTAGTTAAACCCTTTCTAATGGATGTACATAGCAAATTTTATCAAAATATGTGATTAAATAAACAAGATAGAAGGTTTTGTTGATTTCTTATAAGAATAAGATGGCAAACATTTTTTGGATTTTATCCGTAACTATTTAAGCTAAAAAATTCAAAATACTAAATAGTAAATTTTGTAGCTCATTTAAATGGTTTATGTTAAAATTGTTGGATTAAACAAATTTAATACAAAAAAATTTAAAACCCCATTTTTGAACCTTTTGGAATTGTATAAAACCCCGTTACTATGGTCCGATTACCCTGGTTTTCGAACTAAACCTGAAGAACGCTGCCCTATACCTCCATACAAAATTTGATCAAAAACATAGTTTTTTTAAGCTATCGAATAAACGGACCTGGAAAATTTATGAGACATGCTTTACAACTGGTCTCACTCCATACTGCTCACTCATTCATCACTGTCTCATTGCTCACTCAACTTTATACAGGTTTTTGGAAACTCTCTTCCGAAACTGCGTGTGGCGATTCCTTGGACCAAAATAAACAAAAAATATCATGAGAACTTATGTCCTCAAATGCTTCGTTAGGCCGCTAGCAGCCATTTTGTTTTTACACTTAATAATTTTTATTTGCGTAACGGATTGTTGGATTAAGTTCATATTTGGTATGAACCATTTTCAGGAAAATAATTAATTTTTCCTATGTGTATTTTCAAAATAGCGGCCATTTAAAAAATTCTAAACTGAATTATCTCAAAATCGATAAACGTTATTAAAGTATTATAAACAGCAAAAAAGATGAACAATTAAATAATCTAACCAAATGATACCGAGTCTGTAAGGATCTGACAACAAACAAAGGAGTAATTACCATTTTTCTGCATAAAAACATTGATTTTCCATTAAAATGCATGCAAATTTAGGTTATTTTAGAAGAAAGATCTCAATAACTCCATGATTTGTTGTCAAATCCTTACAAACTTGGTGTCGTTGGTTAGATAATTAAATTTGTCATCTTTTTTGGTGTTTATAGTAGTTTGATAATATTTACCGATTTTGAGATAATTGAGTTTAAAATGGCCGCCATTTTAAAAATACACATCGGAAAAAAATTATTTTTTCTCTGAAAATGAACATTGGTGAGATAAAGGTTCATACCAAATATGAACCTAATACAAAAATCCGTTACGGAAATAAAAATTATTAAGTGTAAAAAACAAAATGGCGGCTAGCGACCTAACAAAGCATTTTAGGACATATGGTCATACGATATTTTTTGTTTATTTTGATCCAAGAAATCGCTACACGTGGTTTCGGGAGAGAGTTTCAAAACACCCTACAGGGTAAGTTTCTTAAAAGTCATCAAATAGCAAACTTTTTTATTCTTCATCTGACAGTATACTTCTTATGGGGACCCCCTTTACTTTTTTATTTTGCTTTCAGGTATGTATTTCACTTTTCAAAATTGTCCGCCATTTTTCCAATAACAATGGAACACCCTACATTTTATGGTGTTTTTGAACTTTCCATGCGATTTTAAAACTTATTATTTTTAAACCTAACGGTTAGGGAGCTAGAGGCCGTTAAAGTTCATATTTAGTTCTATAAGAATAACATGGGGCAAACTTTATCTGCCCATATCTCTGAAAGCATTGATTAAAATTAAAAATAGTCAAGAATAAAAATGTCTTAAATTGATGATTTAAGAACGTTTTTCATAATAACATCAATTTCCTTTTTGAAATTATATTTTTTGTCCGCCATATTGGAAAGAAGTTAGTTTATGCATAAACGATATTTTTTATGAGTAAAATGTTTTTAAAACATCAATTTAAGACATGTTTATATTTTAGTATTGTCTCTGTCGTCTTATGAATCGTAATGAAACAGGCCTCTGATGTACGGATCGCGTACTTTCTATTATAGCACTATCGTCAATGCCAAGCTCTCATTAGTCTAAAACCTTCATCATACAAAGATAAATTTATCATAATGAACTCATCACGCAGTGAGTTTTTATTAGGTTTAATAATGTCTTCTTTATAATATTACTTATAATATAATTATTGGCTCTTATTGCAAGTTTGTAGATAAATACACATAAAACATTCCAAAACTTGCATGTTAAAATTCAGGAAGATAGGTGTAATTAGACCTAATAACTAATACTCATCCCTAAAAACTAATAACTGGACCTCGGTTTGTGACTTCTTTATTTTTTAATGAATTATCCTGGCAAGTGTGTATACGTCAGTACCTAATTATAATCTATTATCTTCTGGTATTTACTTTTTGTTTGGGTTTTTTAAGCAGCACTCAAATTTGAAGTGTATATGTGATTTTATGCTTGGCATTAAGTCGTTGTCAAAAGATCTAACCTATAATTGTCAAACTAATAACTTTTCATGATGTTTATTAACATAGGATAAATTAAACGTCCAAAAGTGTTTAGGTGACCTACACATCATCAAATGTATGCTCCCGGGTTGGTTATAGACCAACGCTTATATATTATAGGCTTAATGGTTATAGACCGGGTTGGTTATAGAGCTTTGAATTTCATCATGGCGGCGATTTTGTGGGATCGAATCCTTGACTCGAGTTCAGCCATGATTTTTATCAGTATACCATTCACCTCTGTACTGTGGAGGCTCACAACCTTAATTTGTTTAAAACGATCCACGCACAGATCAATTGTCTATGTGGACGGAGCAAAGTAAGGCAAAAAGAGGCCTGCTAACCTTTCAATAAAAAGTTCTGGTAGAGTGAACTCAATCATTTAAACAGAACATCGGTCTGTCTACTGAATTTGAAGACATAGAGGTATGGTTGTGGTGTAAGTTTGTAGTGAAATATACCAAGACTATGCATTCGTTGTTCAATATTGCTGAATCAGACCGACACAAGTGCTAGTGGCAATCGGGCTCACTCAATACCGACACAAGTGCTAGTGGCAATCGGGCTCACTCAATACCGACACAAGTGCTAGTGGCAGTCGGGCTCACTCAATACCGACACAAGTGCTAGTGGCAATCGTTCTCACTCAATACCGACACAAGTGCTAGTGGCAGTCGGGCTCACTCAATACCGACACAAGTGCTAGTGGCAGTCGGGCTCACTCAATACCGACACAAGTGCTAGTGGCAATCGGGCTCACTCAATACCGACACAAGTGCTAGTGGCAATCGGGCTCACTCAATACCGACACAAGTGCTAGTGGCAATCGGGCTCACTCAATACCGACACAAGTGCTAGTGGCAGTCGGGCTCACTCAATACCGACACAAGTGCTAGTGGCAGTCGGGCTCACTCAATACCGACACAAGTGCTAGTGGCAATCGGGCTCACTCAATACCGACACAAGTTCTGGTAGAATTTGTGCTCGCCCAATCAATCAATCAAAAAGTGCTGTTATTTGATAACTACATGAGTTTAAAATATACAGTCTTATAATTGCACATTAAAACATTGGTCATGGACCGTTAGTTTTGGTTGACACATGTAAACATTTTTTCAACAAGTTGAATTATTATAATTGCACTTTATATTATTTTATTATTTAACTATAAACATACCATATCAAAAATAATCAATCTTACACTGTGATTTAAACGAGTGTACAATATAAAATTAAAACATAATACATACCCTAATTATGTTACTTTTTCTTAATTGGACATTAAATACTATACTATATAAACAGCGATATAGCTGATATACGGCGAAGGCAACCATTTCAGCTTAACTATCATTAGTGTCCCTGACTGCCGACCATCACAGTGACCTCTGATTCTGGGCCTTCAAACTACGTGAGCTCTAACATGGCATGTTTCCATACAAATTAACACTACAATTATCACTAAAGGTTCTTTGAGAATACTATATGGGTTTTCAAACCTTTTGTCGCTCCCAATATATTATTGGATAAAAATATGAACTCATGAAAAAGTGAAATTAAATATTCTACGTAACTCTAACGTTGGTTAAATTTTAACTAGATCACTAAAGTTATTATATGTAAACTTGGATTTTAAAACAAGAATCAACAAACGTTATCTTTAAGGGGACTGGCCGAGTTCTATTCGGCCAGTCCCTTGGTACTAAAATCTTTTTTTAGTACCAAGGGATCGAGCTTATTCTCGGTGAAATTATTACTTTCATCTCACACAAAGCTCTTTGACTCCACTCTATCACCTTTTCCTTTTTAAGACGAGTTCGTTCGCTTCGCTCACTCACCAGACCGTTGTGTGCTGCACTTTGGTATAATTTTCCGAAACCCCAATTTAAAGATGTAACACTTTGGTTTATTTTATTTACAGTTATCAGCTGCCTTTTATTCAATTAAAAAATCTCTATAAGGATAACATGGGATCTTTGAAGGGCTCTTGGATGAAAAACGGATTTTCCCAGACATGGGACCAGCTCCAATCAATTCCTTATGTCCAAAACCCTTATATTCAAATAAATAATCAAAAAGTCTTGAAAGAAAAATTTTTGCCGTGCAATCATTGATTGTTTTATAGCATGAGATTTTTCAAAATATTCGGTCCCTAAGAACATACCATAATTTAATTTAAAAATATATTATATAAAAAAAACATGTATTAAACTAATATAAAGTCAAATTAAACTATCTTGACATAATTGTACAAAGTTCCTTTTAAGCGAGTTCACATTATAGTAATTAATAATTTTTATGTTTATCTATATCCAATAAATGAATCCAATTTTGTACATGAAAAGTTCCATGTTTATCTTTGCATTGTCCATGCCTTTTATTGAATTCAGTGCTGTTTTAGTATTATAAGGCATCATTACCTGAAAATCTGTGTAGCTTAACAGAATTTTACCTATTGTAAGATATTCCTCAAAGTATTATACATTAAACTCAAATGTTTTAACCCCCCCCCCCCCCCCCCGGCCGGCGGCTGTGGCGGCCACGTGCTCCACTGTGGACAGCCAGACCGCAGATACACGGGGCTCCGGGGGGCCGTTACAGCGTTGATGACGTCAGACTCTGTCATCCGACTCTCGTTATAGCGGATTTACGATCACTCTTTCACTCTGGGACCGACGATCACCAAGCTCAAGACGCTGTGGAGAAATGTCAACGGATAAGGTCGACCTTATGTAGATGCTGTAGTTACTTGGTAACATGTTGTGATCTGTAAGTCCAGCTTAATGTTAACTGGCTATGTTGTTAGTTTGAGATGCAGAACTACACGTTTAACTCACAAAGTATTGATAATAACAAAGTGAAAGCGTTAAAAATATGGTAACTATCACGTTATCCAAATAAATGATATTTGTTTTCGTCTAAATTACCTGTAAGTTTAACAAGTTAAATGATCAATTAAACCTGTTATTAATTTATAATAAAACTAAATTCAAGGTAGGTTTTGAATGTCTCAAACCCAACTTTCTTGCCATAAAGTGCAAATCTAACTTAGTACAAGTACTTATTGTCTCGAGTAAATTTCATTTTGCAATTCTTCATAGCTTTTCTCCAAAGAGGAAATATTTGTTAGAAGTTAAGTTTAATATAAGTATAAAAGTTGTACATGGAGTTGTACATAGAGTCTCCATTTGAATCAGCTGGTCTTTGTCTGTAACAAATGTAAACCTCATGTGATCCACCACACTCACCTTCAGTCATATTCACCTTGAAATAAGCCCCAGCGTGCCGTAGACAATTTATCTAATATGTATTGTAGATAATGCAGGATCATAAAGCTTTAGCTCAGATAAATGGTCTTATTAAAAAGGTAGTTGGCTAAATTTTATATTAAAATCGTAAAATAATGAATATAAAGTGGAACTAGGGGCTGCCTACTGGTCGAAATTCGGCCAAAAATCCAGTTGATCTTGAGCCAAATAGTTTTAAAATTCTTCACAACTAAATTATCTGTTCTTCATGATTTGCTAGCATTCGTTATTACACCAGCTAATGATTAATTGATAATGATTCAATCAATTATCCTTCTCCCATAAGATTAACATTGAAACTTTGAAAGCCTGTAGGGTGGAGCCCTGATGGCTGATGCTAATTGTAATGGGATTCTGCTCATCTACAGGACTCTACCTTTCTAACGTATGCTTAGTTTTCTCCTACGATACAGACGAGCTGAGGAAAAAGGAAAAAATCTTGCTTATTGATTTATAGATTAGTTCTGATATTTCTAAATGTGTTTGGTCTAAAAGTAAAATCAATTTCTTCATTTTATCAACAAATATTCCTACAATGTTTTACTTTAAAACTAACTTTATTGGTGTCTTTCATATACGTAATAGTTACTCTGTAAAATAATTTGTTATCGTTTCTCTAAACCAATTAGGTAATAGTAATTGCAAATAGAACTTCTATTTCTTCAAAGGTAGTACAGAATATTATGTACTCAGATTCTTAAATTTAAATCTTATAAACATAGTAATTACAAACTATTTTACGTGTTTTCTCAACTTTTATCGACAAAAATAAAGTATTAATAATGGACTAGTGTCAATTTAAGTCAGTCAACCTATCAATAACCGCCAACAGGACATGCAGGGTCCGGACAAGCGGAAAGAGTTAACAAGTTTGTGAAGTTGCGAAGTTGACGGCACAACATAACAGCTAAATTATAACCCTCATTTCGATCCCTGAATCAATAACATTGAAATATTTTATGAATATTTTAACTTTTCTTCATACAGTAGTTGTTTGAAAGAAAACTTTTTATCATCAAATAATATTTAGATAATCCCGGAAAACAATATGGTTATGAAAACATAACAACAATTTTTTTTACAATGTAGAAAATATTCAAACAGTAGCTGACTTAAATAAACTAAATGTATATTTTTTATACATTTTAGTTTAGTAGATTGTAAACCAACCATTTTATTATAAAATTGTTTTCACATTTGTGGATTCTGTTATTTTGAAATTCACGAAGGATAAGTTTAAATTTATTTTTTCGTTTTATAGCCTTAAATTAAATGTAATTATAATTTAATAAAATTTGGGACCATTATTATATTTAGGTTTAGAATACCGCAACCATGAACTCTTATCTTAATGTTAATTTTAGTTGATGGAATCCCTAATCAGGCGTTGTCTTTGGGACCCTATTTTCCTCTTGGAATTTTATATTTTCTTTATTGTAACAGATTGTTATCTTATGTTTGGAAATACCTTAGTGTTTAATTTATAATTTTGTTACTTGTACTTGTTCTTTGAGGAAATAAATCATTTATTCATTTATTCTTACCCGTGCTATACACCGGGACTCAAATTGCAATGCCAACCCTAGGGATTTTTTTCTTTCAGATGAACTTATTTGCTACGCTTATTTACCATAAGGTATAGCTCGTTCGCTGCGCTCACTCGCCTTCAATCTGTAATATTCTTTAGTTCTTTTTATTACCAATCTTCCCTCAAGACTTTAAAATTGAGAACAGTTTCAGGTGAGCTCGTTCCCTACTCACTCGCCCCCAGGTTCCCCTCTTCTCTGCGCTCAATCGCCTCAAGTCTATATTATCCTTTAGTTTTTTTTCAAATCTGCATTTAATACATTAAATAAATTGTAACAGTTTAGGTGAGCTCGTTCGCTACTTGCTCGCCATCAGGTTTAACTCGTTCGATGCGCTCACTCGCCTCAAGCCTATAATATCGTGTAGATTTTTACCAAATATCTCCCCTTGGTTCTTAAATGATAACAGCTGTAAATGTAATCATGTGTTATCACTAAAAAGTTGCTTCCATAAAAAAAGATGGTAACATTGTAGACGTGTGGCCCTATAGAGATTGGGCGGATATCGAAAATTTTTCAGGAGTTTTCACGTCAAGAGTTTTCAATAAGTATATGGTTGTGGAATTTTTTACCTATGTAAATGCTTAAACAATTTGTGTTACAGCCGACATTCAAAACCAAACTTTTAACTTTAAAGTTATTTAGAGCGAACACGGCAAAAGATATAGCAACGCCTCAAATACAAAAGTTTTAAATAATTTAATTCCCAACTAATGATTTTCCATCATATTTCAGATAAGATCCACCCTTGAGGCCCTAGACCGAAAAAAACTAAAGAAGGTTCTCAACTTAGTAGCCACCACACTAATTTTAAAGGTCCCTATTTTTTGAACGGCTGAAAAGGGTGACGTAACATAAATTTTTCTGAGTCAGCGATTTCAAATCAAGAATATTCTTGTAGTGGGTTTGACTTCTAGGAATGGTTAAACAACTTGTGTAACAACCTACATAAAAAAACAACTTCTATTTACATATTGCATCTATTCTATCAACAGCCAATGATAGTTTGGCCAATGCTATTTATATGGGACTGAATAACATGAATATTAATTAATAATATTAATAATTATTAATAGTTATTAATTAATCATGAAAAAAATAATATTAATTTATTAATGTGTAGAGTAAAAAAATGGGGGTTCGTATAAACAAATAACGACTTTCGGTCTTGATAAGCTACTTCCGGTAAACTCTGTACGTCTATACGAACATCAACCATAGAGCATCAGTGTAGGCCTACTTGAAATGGAAAAAATGTTTGTGTAGAAATAATCATGTTTATTTTATAGATGTGTACGCTGGTCTCGGACACTTAGTAATTGTTTATATAATTTCAACCAAATTTAGAAAAAAAAGTAAAATTTACAAATATTTGCATAAAAGCTATAATAGTTTAGTTAACGTTATTCCAACTTAGTAAAAACCTGAGGGTGCCCTCTGTTGCTTTCTGACTATTTCATTTATTTAACAGTTCTTATCTACATACAAATAGGGCAAAACATGCTAAAATCTGCTTTAGGCAATACCAAAAGGTATGAAAGTTCTAGAATATGATTAAAAAGTTCACGAAATAAAAAAATATATGCACAAACATTAATTTAAATTTTTTGTGTTACGTGATAACAGATATATGTAAATTGCTGTTCATTTTTCAATACCACCATTTGACCTTATATATCAGTAGTTTAATATTGTTGTCAAAAGAAAACCTGCGTACCCTTTTTTGGAAACATTTTTCGTTCACTAATTACTGAAGTGAACCCCATGATCACCATTTAAGTAAAGTTACGTAACCTGAAAAACAATACGAATAATTTTAACCGAATAAACTACAGGTAGTAATATTTTTCATATGTGTTTTTTTATTTATCTAAATGTTCCTAGTGGTTTTTAATACTTCTTATATCTAATTTTTTATAAAGCATTTGATTTTTCTTCTGTATATGTACATTTAATATGTTATCGTTGTCATTCATGATACAGTATTGCGATGTATATTTAATTTTTTTGGCGTTCATTTACCCTCATTTTATCAGTTGTTTATACCACTTATGAGCATCTCGGTTTGGTAAAATTAATATAGAAGATCGTATTTCAATATTTAAGAATAATTGTAAATCAAATAAGAATACTAAATGTTCATTTAAATGAGAAAACATTTAAAATTGATTTTAGAGGTTTAAATTATTTAAATAGTATGGAAAATGTAACAATAATTATACACCTATTATTCATAGCATTAATTTACTATGTAAGGAAAGAGTGCTCATGGAAATTATCTATAAAGAAACTTGTGAATGAAACTCATCACACTTATATTTTCTTCAGTTGCATTAAGATGTAGACAGTTGCATACTTTAACAATATATGGATATAGATTGGATATACATTAAGTTCCCAGGATGATTCTTCAACACGGGATACAGACGGATTACAGCGGCCAAGCACGTGGGGCGGTGCAGGCCTGGACACGGTCCTCGGGAACGCAGCGGTGCTCCTTGGCCTGGAACGCTTGCCCCTGGGGACACGAGAGTCTGGTCATGGTGAACATGGAGGAGACGGGGTCCGCGAGCGAGCAGAGGAAGTAACGGTGGCAGTCGGTCGTGTCCGGCAGTAGCCCCTCCTGGAGACAGCGCGGCTCGCAGCGGCCCGTGTTCTCGTTCAACACGTCCTTGCCGTAGCACCGGGTCACAACGTACGGGATGATCACGTTTTTTAAATTAGTATATAAGTTTGTTTCTCTATTGAATTGTCTTGGTGCACTACAATATGCAAAAAAGGAAGAAAGATTATATTCTAACCCTACTCTGACTTTGAAACGTTCAAAGCAGCTAAACCTTGAGCATGTTGACGAATGCGTGCATCGTTCTAAAACAGGGTCAAAATATGGATAACCAGGAGAATTGCATTTTTTCAACACGCTTGAGCCGTTGATACACTGGTGAAAATACTGGCAGTCATATGAGGGATAGTTACCATCCTCATTGCACGAAACAGAAGTATATTTTTCAGAACGTGGCTTGATATAATCATCACCGAAATTCCAAAAATTCAGAAAAGAATTGCCATAATTTTGATCTCTGGGGAATAACTGGCATACCCCAGTTAAACTATCGCAGAAATTGAAAGGTGCTACGCAGCTTTTATCCGTACATGTCAACAAAGATGAAATCGTCTTTGAAATATCTTCGGCTGGTGACTTTGGTATATAAATAATCTGAAACAGATAAAATCCGGTAAAATAATAATGAACCATGTCGTAATAAAAACAAGCGTTTTAAATTGTTCCTATTTTTATTGCCAAATGTTAAAAAAATTAGTCTATAAAAGGCCTTTCAACTGAAAAAAAGTTCTTCAAGCAACATTCAAAATCTGCATTTATTACCCATTGTCCATGACCAAGGTTCAGATGGAAAGAGATATAAAATATAATATATTTGTCAGGTACTCGTCAAACCGTCATCAAACACCTGACACTCTTATGTCTACAAGTATTTCCCAATCGGCAAAATTTCACTGTTTAGAAATTTCATGTCACCGACTATCATGAGGAATGTGGCTCAAACCAAAACCCACACTAATAATGACAACAGAGACAAATCATTGGTATGTCTAGCATTTTTACCTGCATATTTTGATGTAACTTTAAAAAGTGCATACACCAACCATGAAAACAATAATACGACTCAATGAAAATGTAAAATAAAATAAAAATAAATAAATGAATAAATGAATAAAAGTAAAAGAAAAAAAGAATCTATACCAACATAACCTTCTACATAAAATCTTACAACAAATCTATTAAATTTTCTTCACACATGATTACTGTCTTGAGCATATACCTAACAAAGTACAAAAAATTTACTTTCAACATTTATTTAAGTATACTTGGGGGCCCGAGCGCCAATTGAGCATTTTGTAAGGTAATCAGCTGTCAAGTTACAATTCACATTGTTGTTGTTGTTGTTATTGGTGGATAAGGAGACCCCGGCCGAACCGTTGAGCACGTCTGACAAAAAATGGGCATTTTGCGCAAGCCCCCGGAAGGATGGGATATTGAAGGAAGAGAAAGGGTGAGGCACAGGACAGTGTCCACTCATGTTCCAGCTAGGGGTTTCTATGCCCGTCGCACTCCTCTCCCCCTGCTGTCTTGAACATATGTTTCATGGCTAGGGGTTTCCATGCCCATAGCATTTCTACTCACGCCCTGCCATATATTCCATATGCTCCATACATATATTCCAGCTAGGGATTAACCATGCAGTTCGCGTTAACCCCCCGCTGTCTTGAACATGAATGGGGTTTGAAGGAAGGGAAATTGTCATAGTGGACAGCCAAAAGACTTACCTCAGTGTTATGACAACTTCGTTTGCTGTACCCAATGTCAACTTCGCAACTAGAATAAACTAGTTTTAAAGTTGTCCTGGGATACAATTCACATTAATAAATCTTATACTGAAAAATGGTTAACTTTTTAAAGTGCCCTATAAAAATAAATCGAAAATAAAAAATAGGGTGAAGCCCAAAACGAAATGACCTTTTTAATCACCATTTTCACACGCGTCACATCATAAGCTTTGAAATAATACATCTATCTTAAAAAGTGGTTACGTAGGTCGAGAGAAAAATTGATGTAACAGACAAAACCTAAAAAAACCTAAAAATATAGAATTAAGAAGATAGTGTTTATACCTAAAATAATGCTACATCCCAGAGATAGTCTGGGAACAATGACAAAACCACAAAAAAATCTAATACATAAATTAATAACCAGACAATAATTACCTAAATACCTATAATTTCCTATTATTGGAAATTATAGGTATTTAAGGAAATTAAGGGCTCCATAAATCGTTAGAGGGAAAAAAAGTTGCAAAAATAGTTTCATCACGATGTATCACTCATGTTTTTACTAAATGTATAATGAATGCATTATGTGGATCATATTTCGACATTAAAAGGTGTGAAAATAAAATGTTGTTTCCGAAACTAGCCATAATAAATCTAGTTAGTCTGACTATACTTAAGTTATTTTAAAGTATATTATTAATAGTGTGTACAATGTGTTCAATATGTAACTTGGGCCATTTATGACAGGGTAAGTAATTTATGGTTATGGGTAGCCCTAAAGTTTTTTCGCATTAGGTAATATATTTTTCTCTGTTTTTTAGAAACTCACTTACAGTACAATTCGAAAAAATTACATGCCTTTTGAAACAATATTTATGTTGTTAAGGTAGTGACAAACAGTCCATTTTTTTACAATCCGAATTAAAAATTCATCCGTATGTAATCAGCTCTTAAGTTAAAATTCACATTTAAACTCTTAAAATAAAAGTTGATCAACTTTTTAACGCGCCTTCTAAAAATAAATCGAAGGCTAGGGGTGTGAAAACCGAAGCGAAATGACCTTTTAGATCACCATTTAAGGTCAACGTAAACAAAAAACGACTTGCAGATTACATTTTAAACGCAAGATTTTGACATTTCATACATTATACTTAGAAATCAGCTGTTTTTAAGAAATATTTAAACTAAGATGGAAGTCACTAAACGTAAATGGATGGTGGAATTGAAATTGAGTGATTAAAAAATTAGTTATGACTTTTACATTTTGCAGTATTAAACCTTGTGCATCACTGGGACGGAAAGCTTTTTTCTGTGCTTGATCACTATTTCCGCACAGGAAAAGCCACTTTCCGTCCTAGTTATGAAAACTACTGATTCTATTTCCAACCATTACACAACACTGATATATCTGTACTCTTTTGTTATGCTTGCGTCACAAGTGTGATTTTCTTGTTACTGGTTATAATTGTGCAATTTGTATGATAATTCCAAAATTGCAAGAAAACTTAACATCTTAACATTCCTATTTAAAATTTTTAAAACTTATTTTTATTTAAAATTCAAAAAAGAACTTAACTAAGCCGAATAACACTTGTTAAAAAAGGTTAAAATATTAACGCATTTAAAGAAAGATTTACTTTTAAATACTGATTTATTGTTAATTAAATTATTATAATAATTTACAACCAGCTTCTATTTAAGTTCTCCGGGATTTAAAGTTTTTAGCAAAAAGCAATATTGAGTTTTCTTTATGGTTAGAATATTATTTATGCAATCATCAGATTTAATGTTGTTGAGATATGAATAAAAATTTCAATTTTAGTAAAACCTACTGTAATTCGTCAGACAACTTTGCATTACAATTGTTTATCGAAAGTAAGATTTCACAAAATAAATCAGTAATATTATTAAAATTTACCGTCCCATTTAAATCATATTCTAAAGAATATTACAATCACTCTTAATAATTTAAAGGAAAATTATCTAAAAACTTACAAGAAAGATTGTTGCCAGCTGGAAGATGTTCATGTTGTTGTGGTCAATTTGTATCTTGTGCCTCAAATTTGAACTTTTTGAACTCATCTAATCACCTGACCTTTTTGACATAAAGATTACTAGAAGCGAAAAGATGTTCGGCTAATTGGGTGCGTCGCCTTTAAAAACGATTAAGCACAAACAAGACATGACCCGAGTAATGAACAACGTTTTTATCACAATGGGAAATTGTACTTTTAATCTAAAAAAAATATTAACTATGAAGTTGTCTTTCAGATGGCTTATGTAATGTCGCAGCGATGCGATGGATCCAAACTGTTCTCGATAACAAAATGTATATAATTTTCCAGTCAAACTTCAGTGATAATAATGAATACTGTTTATCTTTGTAATCAGTTATTCAACGCCCGCAAATATGTAGGTATTTTTGGGGCTATAATTGGTGTAAATTTTATATTGTTAAAACAAAGAATATGGATTTATTTATAAGTATAGAAAGCCCTAACCTTTTTCGAAATCGGGGATCTGAATAGTAACATAAAATTTTCCGGTACTGAAACTTCTGTATGAGAAATAAGTTTTAATATCATTTTTTACAATAATTATTGTTTTCTGATTTGTTTGAAGGGTAAAAAGTTTAACTAGACCGGTTGCACAATAACATAAGAAAAATAAAAAAAAAACATGGCTTTTATAAAGTTAAATTTATCCTAGGAACGTTACGTTTTTAATTTCATGCTATTAAAAATTTAATTAATTATTAAATATTTTAAGTGTAGGCTACACTATTTACACACTAAATACTACTTTAAAGTAGATATAAAAAATAAGTAATAATAAAAAATATCATTAAGCCTATATTTATAATTATAACCAACTTACCAATCGATATATTCGTTATTGTACTCGTAAATAAAATGTGATCAACCTTCAAATGGAGATATTAATAAATAAAATACCAATATTATGACATGAGTGTTTTTCCGTGTATTAGGTGAGTATCTAATAAAACTGTAAGACGCAATTTCTCTAAGAATGCCGATTCCCTCTAGCAGGATTCCAAAGTTAAAAATGTTCATTCTTTCTTGGATCCGAAAAGGGGGTAAAATATGTGTTCAAAAATGGATGTAAAAAGAAAATGGGCAAAGTACACTTATTTGTAGAGAAGGTAAAACAACAAAGTACAGTACAACAGAGTAAACAGACTAGTAAAACATTAGGCATATATTCAACGAAGTAAAATTATGTTAAATGAGTGATCAAAATTGTATCGAGTTTTTGAGGTAAGTTAAAAAATAAACATGTATTTGTCTTTTTCTATAGTTTGCTTTACCAGTTAAGTGTAAGAAGATTTGGCCAAGCACAGGACAGTTGGACAATGCATGTTGACAATCATCCAACGACGATCATCCTCTCTTCCCATTGTTGTTTGGATGAAAGTATTAAATGTTGAATGTTTATAGAATAGTATATTTTAATTGTTCCTCATGTCACGTGTCTATTCGCATGTATGGTTCCGATTATTCATTATTAGGCCTGACGTCAGGGACTATTTAACGCTGAAAAAATATTAGTAAGAGTTTTAGATTTTACAAACTAATTCTTCGTACTACTTTTTTCCCAATTTTTGTTTTCTTCTAACTTTAATAAATGTCCAGCTCAATGAAATTCTTTTAATAACCCTTAATAATTTTAAATTCGATGTTTACACCTTATTTGTTATTTGTATATCACGGAAATAATGGGAATTTGATATGGTTATATAAATATACAGAATCCGTTATGGTTATATAAATAGCTATATACTCGTCAATCCGTTAATATTCATACCCAATTTCGAAAGAAAATCTTTACAACTTGCT
Organism: Neoaliturus tenellus; assembly: GCA_030545055.2. Lineage (NCBI taxonomy): Eukaryota > Metazoa > Arthropoda > Insecta > Hemiptera > Cicadellidae > Neoaliturus > Neoaliturus tenellus. The sequence goes on from CM061533.1 coordinate 234,748,940, forward strand.
TAAAATTTTTACTGTATACGTTATGATGACGTTATGAAAGACTTCTATAGGGATTTTTATATAATTTTTCATATTCTCATATAAAACATCCACGATAAAACAATGACATTAATTTTTACTGTGTTTGGTTCGCGAATAAGCCAGCTTGATTTGACGCTTGGTTATTATCAAATGTTTCTTAACCAACAGCCTTTATTAATAAGCTAAGAGATTAAGTGAGTTAGTCAAAAAATAATAAAAAATACATTCTTCTCCTTTTAGTTAGTGTGACGCAGTGATAAAATTGATTAATATTTCTATATATTAAAAGAATTGAATCTACTTACGAATAGTTTATATATTTTTCTACATAATAATGAGGTTAAATGAGCCGTTTACGGAGCTTTAACAGATAGTGGCTGGTGGCGTCGGTTCAACGGGCAACTACAATGTCGCTACCCACTGCTAGTGACGGGTACGGTATCGTGAACGTACTCAACTCTATAGAGCACGCATTGCCGCTGTCATCGCTGCTGACGACGACGGTTGCATTGTTAAATTGCACTTTATCTACATGGCGTATAAGGTTGATATAAATCATAAATGTTGACGACCCCATATCCGACGTCAGGGGGCTGAGAAATACGCCATTTGTTTGAAGATTGGTTTATTTTATATTACTGTAACTATATTTGTTTGATAATTATAATGTTACAAATATAACCTTAGTGGTTTAATTTTTTAAAGAACGCATGATGTCAATGTAAAAAATGCCAAATTCTTCAGAAATAAAAGAGCAAAATATGAGTGTAAAAACTGGAAATTGTATAACAATTAAAAATGTACGCATGATTTTTTTTCTGAAAGGAAACTGAACTGTAAGATATTTATTATATTCTTTGATCATAGTTTTTACATTTACTTTCAACCATAACATTATTTAATGAGAAGTATAAAATAGTTGGTGAATACTTTTTTCTAACAATCGATTTTTAATGCCAAAGGAAGCAATTTATTTACTGAATATGGTTAGGGTCCGTTTACTCTACCGACCATAGACTCTACGGCCCTCTTAAATATTAAATAAAATATAACATGGGGCCACTTACTCTACCGATCATAGGCTCTATGGCCCTTCTTAATATTAAATAAAATATAACATGGGGCCACTTACTCTACCGATCATAGGCTCTATGAGCCTGTTTGAATATTTTTATATAATTTAAAGCGATCATAGAGCCTATGCACCCATTTAAATTAAATGTATGGGTCCAAAGCATCTACTGGCTCATAGAGTCTATGAACCTTTTCAAATTAATATTAAATAAAATTATAAAATAGGGCCATAGAGTCTATGAACCTTCTCCAATTAATATTAAATAAAATTATAAAATAGGGCCATAGGCTCTATGAGCCGTTTTATATTAAATACGTTATATATTGGAAAAGAGGTCCACTTACTCTACGGGTCCGTTATATCTACTCTGTACGCACCACTCGCTTCCTTCAGCTCTCGTGCACAAACGAACTGAGATAATGTCACCCGGTTTTCTGCATCCTATTCTACGATGAATAAATATCAATCTATCAATATATGTATCTCTGCATCTATATATCTATGTACCTATCTATCTATATATTTATCAATATCACACGAAAAGGCGATTTTTTTTAAACGAAGCTCCTCTCTTATTTGTAGACAAATTTTAACGTTTAAGGTGTAGAAAAATTCGTTTCAATCAATGCATCTCTTTCCATTCACTCATCTATCTATCTATCTATGTATCTGTCTACACAAACACAGATTTATGAGTATCATATATCTAGAGAATTATCTATCCCATATTTATAGATCTATCTATCTATTAAACACCATCCGAAACTGGGGAATTAGCAGAAATATTTCAGTGATTTTACAGCGGAGACGATGACTCTTAATTGGTGTTTACACAAACATGGAGGGTTTTGCAGTTTTTAAAATTTCCGCCTCCGTGACCAAAACCGCACAGAGTGTAACCAGCATTAGTGCATAAAAACTAGCTTGTATCCGCATGCCTTGCAATGCCAAACTTAGGAATTTTTGGCTCTTCAGGTGATTGTTTTTGCTATACGCTCACTCTCCACAAGTCTATATTATCCTCTATAGTTTTTATTACGAATCTTCATACAATACTTTAAATGAGAAAGCTACCTAATTCATAACATTGTATTTACTTTCACCTGATTCAAATCATCAGACCAAAACTTTAGTATTTACTTTCGTTATATTTATCCCCATGATGATCTTTGTTAACGTGGCTCAAAACTATAGGACTATGTTTTTCAATGACAACGTTTTTACATGTAGTATTAATGTAAACGACTAAGCCCTACTTAAAAAAAATTCTTAATGCATCACGTGTTGTATGATACCATAGATAACGTTGTTATGGTTAATTGTAACAAGTTTAACTTAATGTGATTGCAATGATCTCTCGTAAGTTTAATTAATTTATTTCATTGTCATACCCTTAGCCGACTAACCATTAGGAGACTATATTATCTTATAATATCATGGGGACAGAGCCTATGCTCGGTAAAATTATAAAGCGTCACTTTCCTTTCTCAGGCAAAGCTCGATCGCTCCGTTTACTTGCTGACTTTTCTTGGCTCGTTTGCTTCGCTCAATCGCCAGGCCAAATGGTGCTACACTTTGGTGTAAATTCAAACCACAGGTTAAAGCTGAACATATTGTTTTTTTTTAAGATGTGTATAATTATAAACTCATTTTTGTTCAATTATGTAGCTATCAAAATCTCCATAAGGATAACTTATGGAGATTTTTGGAACTTTGATGGGCTCTAAGACAAAAAACGAATTTTTACCATTCATGGGACCAACTTCAATTTGTTCGTCGTGGTCAAATAAACTCTCATATTCAACCAACAAATAAAAGATCCTAGGACACAAGAAATTTTGCTCTTGTATAATAGTTAACACGGTTTCGTGAATTATCGTGTTAACTTATATATATATACACCCCCGTCGCACCTATATATATATATATATATATATATATATATATATATATATATATATATATAGGTAATATATAGGTAATATTTATAATGGTATATATATATATATATATAAGTAGATAGTATCATGTTACTTCTAGGACACTTTTGGAGACAATCAAAAATCAAACAAATTTCACAGTTTTTTAATACAATTATGCAATATTTTTGCCATTTTTTGGCCAATTTTCAGCTTTTGTCAAATTGTCTTAAAAAATATGCAATTTTAATGAAATTTTTAACAAATATGCCTAAATTTTCTACAAAATAAAATTTTTTTAAAAACAAGTAAAATTATCACATTTTATAAGTATTTTTTCAATAGTTGACTTTTCATAAGGTAATTTAAAATTTTAATAGTATTTTTTCAATAAAATTTACTAAAATAGTAATAATATATTCTAATTAATTTCAGTAATATCATTTTTGATTATATTATATTCAAGTAATTTTTCAGATACAATAATAATATAACAATTTGTTTTACTAGTAGCTACTATATCATAATCAAAATCTGCATTAATAATAATATCATTTTTTGAACTTGAAATATTTGTTGGATTTTTTGTAGTATCAATTACATAAATTGGTCTATTTTCTAGAAATTCTGTTGGACTATAATACATTTTACTACTAATATAATAAACTTTTTTGTAATCTTGATACATTTCATACATAATTCTAAATTTTTCATTATTTATATCAAAATTTTCCAATTCATCAGGGTAATAATGACCATTTAGTTTTACTCTTATATTTTTTACATACATACTATCAAATTTAGAAGTATCAAATAACTGATCATTTGCTCTTGATTTTTGAAATCCAATTATAATAAATTTTGGATTATAAATATTTCTATAGATATTTGTTATATCAAAACTTAAATTCTTTCCTGTAATATTTTTTTGTTCAATGCATTGCCAATGATTAAAATGAAAATTTACTTTTTCAAATTTGCTTAGTTCATTAATTAATTGAATTTTACTTGTTGTTTTGTATTCAATTATAGGAACTCTAATAAAAAATTCATCAATTGTTATTTTACCTTCAGTTGGTAATGTAGCATTATCATAAGATCCATCAGCCTTTTTAGTTTTCCATCTAAAAATTGCATCATTATCTTCTGATCTAATAAATGTTATATTAAAACCTCCTTTGTATATTGGAATATTTACATTTTCAAAAAATCCTAATCCAAAATGAGATAAATTACCAATTGCTTCAAATTTATTTTTAAAATTTGATTCAAAACCATTATTTATTTGATTTATTTCTGATTTTGAATAAGTTATAGTACCTTTAATTGTACTTAATAGACCAGGATATTCAATTTCATCAATCAATTTATTATGTTTTCTAACTTCAATTTTTGAAAATAAAAATGGAACAAAATTATCAATTAATTTTATATTAGCACCATTATCATATGCATTTCCATCAGATTTAGTCAATTTACCAGATATATAAAATTGAAATTTAGAAGTACAAAATCCATCTCCAAAATCTATATTAAATTCGGTTTTTTTATTAGGTTCATTTAAATGTAATTTAGATAATGGATAGAAATTTTTGTATTCAGCTCTTTCAATATCATTTACATATTTTTTGTAATCAGCCATTTATTAAGGATAAATTTTTTAAATCAAAAGCTTTTTTAAAACAAGTAAAATTTTTATAATTTTATGATGTCAAATTTTATTTATGTATCAATTTCATTTTTACTTTTAAAATATTCAATTTCAGTAGCATGATCAAGTATAAATTTTGCTGATATTTTTTGATGTTCTAAAATTAATTCCCAATTTAATGTAAATGCATAATCATGAATGAAATATTCAGTTAAATCTTGATATTTACAAATCAAATCAATATAATCTTTTAATTGATAATTTATGAATTCAGTAATAAAATCTATAGTTAAATTTTGATGTTGAGCAATTTTTTGCCAATTTAATTTATTTTGAAAAATCTCATCATATTAATACTCAACTCATATTTTTCAGAAATATCATCCCAATCATCTTTGTTTAATTGATTTTGGTTTCTGATAATGAATAAATCAAATGAACTGTATAGAGCCATTTATTAGGGAGAAAATTTTGTAAAACAACTTTTCTTTGAATTACAAATACAACATTTTGATTTAATTACATTTATATTTTTCAATTTTATTATCTGAATATCTTTAGAATTAGTTTTTTGTTTACATTTAAGACAATAAATCAACTCCATTTATATAAAATAATTATTGTAATTTATCTATATCATCTTTTAATTAGAAAATTTGAGATTTCAACGGTGAATAGCGCCTTTGTTTTCAGCCCGATTCTCATCAGCTTTTAGCGGAAACAACTAGAGAAGACCTATCCAACGACACCAAAAGCTTGAAATCGGTTAAAAATTGTAGGAAGAGTTCTCCACAAAAAAAAAAAAACCTTAGAGCATTAATTAAGTATAGATAACGGTTTTAATAACTTACTAGTATACGTGTTGCTCGAAATTGAGCAATTTATTTAGATACAATACAGATGTTACTTATAGTTTTAAATCAATTACATCCAACCAATCCAATATTGTGAATATCTGTAATCACAAAAACCTACATGTATTTACAGCTGAACAATAACAGATGTTTAAAATGGTTGATTCAATCAAAATGGTATTTTAATGGGAAATTTTGAGATTTAACTGGTGGATAGCGCCTTTATTTTCAGTCCGATTCTCATAGGTTTTTGGCTGAAACAACTACGAACAAAGCCGTATCCAACGACACCAAAAACTTGAGAATCGGTTGAAAATTGTAGGAGTAGTTCTCAAGACAAAAAAACCCCTTAGCGTATTAAATAAGATATTAAGATAATAGCGTATTAAGTATAGATGTTATTTTTCAGAGAGCCCAAGTCAGCTGTTATGTTTCTAAGCCAAACCTATGCCTTGTTAAACTTAACAGTTTTCAAGTAAATTGATAAATAACAACTGTTACAAATAATATTACAAAAGTGGTACACAATGTGTTTACTACAATGTATGTGCTACAATGTGTGTGGTACAGAGTGTAAAATTGCCAGCTAATATGCAACAGTGAAATAATAAAATAAAATAATAAAAATAAAAAAAAAACAACGACAACAAACCAAAAGGCTTCAGTCAAAGCAATGTTTATTAGCAAGGATAAACAAACCATTCCTCCATTTGGTCTTCCTATATATGGTCACTCCCACGAAGGATCTGGTTTAAAAGGGAAACGGACACTGTGCCAGCTCATCGTTATCGGTTGGGGTCATAAAAAATGTCAATATCCATCTCGCGGCTACTGAGCCAGTTGCCAGGTAGACCCGCATTGGGGTTGGGGGAGAGAGAGGACGACGCCGACGCTGGGAGAGGGGCCAGATGGCCCAGTGTAATACGTTTCTTAGAACCCGTGCCCGTGGCTAAACAATGAGGGAAGATGATTTCAATGATTTAAAACTGAATGTAACTTTTGTATTGTATCAAAATGAATTGCTCGATGTCGAGCAACACGTGAACTAGGGATTACTTAAAGGATCATTTATAAACAGCTGTTATTATTAAATTATTGAGGGAATAAAAAAAAGATTAGTAATAAAAAACTAGACTATACTATAGACTTGTGAACGAGCTAAACTTTACAGGGATTGAACGCAGTGAACGAGCTCACCTGAAGGGCAAAATATTTCTCATGTTGGCATTGCGAAACATGCCGGGTCAGCTAGTATTAATTAATTAAAGATTACGAAGAAATAAGATTTTTTCTCGTGTAGACTTGTATTTATATTATTTTTATACCAGAACTAAGTAATTTGCAAAGTGTAAAAACTTTCGAGCCGCTTTATTTTAATCTGGAAAACTTGCGTCTAGTCTCACTTCATTTACGCGTATTATATTTCATTACTTTATTTTATAATGATTTTATATTAGAGCTTGTATAAAATTTTTTATGACTCATACTTGTTTAAATAGTTTTTATAAATAAACAATTTTTACCTTTAAAATATTATTTTTATTCTTTGGTATTTTTTTGTGATAGAAAAATTAACCAAGCAGACCACTTATCCTCAAGGATGGGAATTTGATACGGTAATTTTTCAATTGTATAGTACTGTATTAACTGAGTAAACAGCAATTATATAAGTAAAATATTGTATTTATTTTTCATTCCAAAACAGAAAAAAATTTGAATATATATGAACTTGAACGTTTTTCTTTAAAAAGTTACATGATTTACATTACTCTCTATTTGAATCGTGTGTAAATTTATACTAAGGCTCGCTGGTTTTAGATGTGTCATCATTATGTCTGCATTAAATGGATCAACAGACTCAACAGAATCAACAGACTCATGTAGTCTTGTTTTTCATTATTACAGTATAATGACAGTTGCTTGTACATTTACAGTAATCTTATTTTTGTTCAAGATAATTTAAACGATTTCATTAATCAAAGCTTTGTTCATAATCATAATACAAGATATGGTGAAGACCTGCTTAAACCGAATATTAGAATTGATAAATATCTCAAGAGCTATAAGTATCAAGAAATTCTGCTTTTGAACAAGTTGCCACTTAATGATATTCTATTACCAATAGAAAGAAATTTTTTAATGTTATTGCCAAGTGGCTTAAGAGTAGAGTTTCTCATACAGTGGATGAATCTTAGCACTGTACATACAGACATTCAATATACTGATGTTATGAAGATTTGACAATGCCCTTTGTATATAAAGGCAAATGAACTTCTTGATTCTCAATTAATCAGCTGCTAAAAAAATAAGTAACTTTAAACAATTCAAGAATCAAAACGTATTTATGCTAATTGTTTAGTTTTTATTCCATCAATTGTAGATTCAATAGTATAACTCTGAATTATTTTTTCATTCCATTAAAACAAAAATTTATTATAATTATATACGTTTTTGGTACTGTCCATAATAAACCAAATTCTTTTGAGCTTTTGCTCTTCTACTGCATTTAGACAAATACCTCTTGTTTTTACAATCAGCTGTTTGAAGGGTTGTAAAATAAATTTGTAAGGGTTTTTAAATTTCGATCTTTGTAATATGAGGAAATAAGTTGACGTTAAGTAAATGAAATCAGCTAAAATAACAAAGTTTTTCTTTTATTTGATACAAACTGCATGTAATTCGGTCCAGTAGAAGTCTCAGACAAACTGTCCATAGTAGTGAATAATTTTACTTTTCCCCATGTTTATAAGATAATTTTCTTTTTCATTTTTGACCAATTTAACGTAAATCCTTTTTAAATACATTAAAACCTGGTAATGAAGGACAGAAAAATAGTATAGGAACACTAATATAAGACAAACTATTAGGACACTAGTAGGAACAACTAGTAGGCAAACTAATAAAGGACACAGCGGTTGTGAGGGTTGTTTTGGCACATCCCCCATGTAAATTGGCCCCTCAGAAGAACTGTCCAAAGGTGTTTTTTACCCTACGGTTTTATATGGATAAAATTGAATATTAGACTGCACAGCGTAAATGCTGTGGAGGAGCACAAGTCCCCTAGTTAGATTAAATTCAATTTTTCCGACTTTTCGTTCATAGCGGCGAAACTACCGATTTTCGTATGTTTGGAAACAGTATCATTGAATTCCTCAGGTGTGAAAACATACTACCCAGACCAATTAATTGTAAGAATCAAGCAAGCGGTTCCTGAGTCATGAATTAAATTGAATTTTTCCGACTTTTCGTTCATAGCGGCGAAACTATCGATTTTCGTATGTTTGGAAACCGTTTCATTGAATTCCTCAGGTGTGAAAACATACTATTAGACTCATTAATTGCAAGAATCGAGCTAGCGGTTCCTGAGATATGAATTAAATTCAATTTTTCCGACTTTTCGTTCATAGCGGCGAAACTATCGATTTTCGTATGTTTGGAAACCGTTTCATTGAATTCCTCAGGTGTGAAAACATACTATTAGACTCATTAATTGTAAGAATCGAGCTAGCGGTTCCTGAGATATGAATTAAATTCAATTTTTCCGACTTTTCGTTCATAGCGGCGAAACTATCGATTTTCGTATGTTTGGAAACCGTTTCATTGAATTCCTCAGGTGTGAAAACATACTATTAGACTCATTAATTGCAAGAATCGAGCTAGCGGTTCCTGAGATATGAATTAAATTGAATTTTTCCGACTTTTCGTTCATAGCAGCGAAACTATCGATTTTCGTATGTTTGGAAACCGTTTCATTGAATTCCTCAGGTGTGAAAACATACTATTAGACTCATTAATTGCAAGAATCGAGCTAGCGGTTCCTGAGATATGAATTAAATTCAATTTTTCCGACTTTTCGTTCATAGCGGCGAAACTATCGATTTACGTATGTTTGGAAACCGTTTCATTGAATTCCTCAGGTGTGAAAACATACTATTAGACTCATTAATTACAAGAATCGAGCTAGCGGTTCCTGAGATATGAATTAAATTCAATTTTTCCGACTTTTCGTTTTCATAGCGGCGAAACTATCGAATTTAGTATGTTTGGAACCAGTATCATTGAATTCCTGTTGCGCCATTTTACCCATAATAAACTCGCTTTTCTCCCTAGAGATAAAAATTACTATTTATACAGGGATTTTCAATTTACATAAAATAACCATATTAATCGTGAAACGCAAATGAGCACAGAAACCCCGCTTTTCGCCATAGTGATAAAAATTACTATTTACAGGGATTTTCCCACAATTTAAATAACAACATACCGTACCTAACATTTATTTTTAATTTTAAATGAATTAGTAACAACGTGGCAGCAAAAGATGGGGAACAGGACGACCATCGGCGCACCTCGACCCTGCCCCTCCGAGGGTCGACGGTAATCCGCAGTGGAATGTCCTGACCATCGGCACAGCTCGACTTCTCCCGCACGTGTCTTCCCATCTCATCCGTTCCCATTCTCCTCCGAACCCAAATCGGTGCCATCTCATCCGAATTCCTGAGTGACCCTTATAATCCTCCGGCGGCAAACCGCGGCGAAGCAACCCCCGCCGCTCATATCCCCCTTCTCTTCCCCACCCCACCACCAACACTATCCAACCACCGCACTCTCACTCACAGCCACGAATGACTATTAATTTCAGATTTAACAGATTATATAGTTGATTTGCCGAATTTCTATAATTCGAAATCTTCCTTTGGATTACATACGCACACCCATGAAATTTCAGTCAATACGCCTCTAACAGAAGAATTGTGTTTTATTGTAATGTAACATAAAACTTAAGAGCAATCCGATAGTGTGCAGATAAATAGGCCTAGAGCAACTTACACGAATTTATGTAATTGTAAAGTAACACACTGATTAACAATTATGAATTTCAATGGTTTGGCAAAAAGGAAGTTGAATTAACTTACCCCATTTCTTAGGTTCCTTCTTTTCACAATTACGTTTCCCTTCGTATCCACAAGATTATTGTTGCAGCGCTTAACATTTAACATTAACATTTACCACTTAGAATTCTTTTAATTAATTTTGTTTACTAAAAGCTGTTCTTAGTTTTATAGTAGGAGTTTACTGTATCACCCGTTAATCTGAATACCGAAATATGAATTCTATTCTTCTGTATTGACTGAAATTTCATGGGTGTGCGTAGCGTATGTAATCCAAATCAACTGTATAATCTGTTACATAATATGACAAATAAATCTTTAAAAAATGTCATTGATATTGGGTTACGAACAAACAGTTTAAGCTAAGGAAATTAATAGTCATTCGTGGCTGTGAGTGAGAGTGCGGTGGATGGATAGTGTTGGTGGCGGGGTGGGGGAGAGAAGGGGGATATGAGCGGCGGGGTTGCTTCGCCGCGGTTCGCAGTCGCGGTTTGCCGCCGGAGGATTATAAGGGTCACTCAGGAATTCGGATGAGATGGCACCGATTTGGGTTCGGAGGAGAATGGGAACGGATGAGATGGGAGGTAAGGTGCGGCTACACATAGCAGGAAAGGACACGGAAAGGACACGGACGGGACACGGACAAAATTCTGATGGGGTGGCTACACATATCGGGACACGGACAGGACATTTCTGAGTCGGAAGGCTGCGCGCGCAGCCGTCAGACTTCGGCCGGTTGCGCGCGCAGCCGTCCGACGCGGCTCACCCCGCCGGCCGCCACACTCACTACACTGAGCTACCGTTATCATTTTCTGATAGTGTCGGAAGGGGTGGCTACACATACCAGGACGGGACACGGACAGGACACGACAGTGGCGGATGAATGCTCGTTTGGCGATCCATCCGACACGACAAATGTCCTGTCCGTGTCCTTTCCGTGTCCTTTCCTGCTATGTGTAGCCGCTCCCATTTGATAACACAGGGAGCATTCATCAGAAACTGTCCTGTCCGTGTCCTTTCCGTGTCCTTTCCTGCTATGTGTAGCCGCACCTTAACCCGCAAACTATAATTCCTTTTGGAAATTGAATTTATTATTTTACATTTTCAACAATATAATTGATCAAATGTCGTAACGTCTATCTTCACTTCCATGATGTAAGTAAAAATTAGTTGTTTATAAAAGAATACTGTACTACTATCTCCTATGATTGGATTGTTTTTTGAAGAATCACATTATAAACTAAATAATATTCACAGATAATTGAGTTTTTGTTTTTAATTTAGAATCTTGTATGAGATCAGGTACTGGTCCAAGACTGATTGACACTTTCTTCTTTTCATTTTTCATTTTTCTACCTAGACTAGCACAATTTTTGTCTCTCTACCAAGAACCATAGTTAAACCTATCGATCTGAATATAGAACTGCAGTCCGCCATCTTGATTCTAACCAGTCGGTCTGAAGATGGCGTCATGGAACGCCGAAATATATTACCTGTATGTTAATGTAATGTAAATAAAGTGTTGTATGACGAAAATTGTGTTTTTAATTTAATAATATAATTGACAAAGATAGTTACAAAAAGCATAATTGAAACCTCTACAGTCTACACAATCGTAATTGATCATGAATCAGACAAATAACTGTAGCAGATATGTTACTAAACAAACAAAAAACTGCTAAATAAATAAGCAGTATAAGAAAAAGTAATGACAGCAGAATGACGAATGATTGTACAATTCAAACAATCTTAAAGCACGTGTTTACTAAACTATGTTAAATTGAAACAAATATGTCCATAGTTTACTTTAACCTTCTAGCCCCTCAAATTGAGTAAAATTAACGTTGGTCGTGTGTGCGTAACTCGGCTTAAACTCGTCAAATTTAAACGATTTATATCTCAAACGTAAGACCGTATTTCACTGAGGTTCTTAGACCATAAAAACCATGCACCTCATTTGGAACTCTACAAAAAAGCAATCTTAAAACATGACTCCAAAAAGAAACTCCCATATGAGGAATGCATGTGGAAGAATATCTTTTGCGTATAAGTTGAGTTATGCGAAAGGTGAAAGTATGCTGATGTTGTTTGCGTCATCTTCATGTGAATACCTTTAATTTTTAACATAAAACTTTCAGATCGGTCAAATATAACTGCCGGATGGACTCGGAAACGAGTTTATGAATTCTTTCAATCTAAAATATATTATTTGTTAATATTGGGGTTTAGTAACTTACTTTTGGTTTGTTTGTAAATACTCATCCTCATTATAATTTATTATTTTACAAAAGCTGGTTCTATAAGATCTCTTTGTCCAGATTCCATCTGCTACTATACGGTCAGCAACAGAACGCCCTCTTTGTCAATACCTCCACGATCCCTTGCAAGACTTATTTCTTCTTCAGCAGCCTTTTCATTTCTGATAGCGCTGTTAACTGCCATCAGTTTGCTACTTTTTTATTGGTGGTTTGGTAATAAGCAAAGAAATTTTCTTGTTCTTAAGCTCATTTCATTTGTCTTACACGAAACGATATATAAAGCACGATTTTGTGATTGTTTTCAAAAAGTCAATTACAAGATTACTTTCCTGCTAACTTTTGCAAAGGCAATATTTAGGTAAGCTATACAGAAGCAGAATTTTATGTTACGAGAGTAAAACATTTAAGGGAGCTTCATCCTTTGATAATATAGATTAATAGGTTACAACTAACTGTGGATGTTGCCTAACGGGCTTCTGTTCGAATCCAGCTTTCCGCTGGTTTCCTTTCAAACCGACTAAATCTTTCGCCTTAAAAAATATTGGACATGATTCACGGGCTGAAAATGTACCTCTTTTCGGTCTGTTTCTCGGTATAAAAATTTTACCATGATTATTAATAAAATTGCTCACTAAGTCTTAATTTATCATAAAAATATTTACATCATCTTCTACTAATACCTCACCTCTTTCTGTTAATTTAATGTTCTGTAAATTACCTCTAAACAGCTCAAAATCTGACACTGATTTATTGGGCTCACGCAATACATTATTTATCACCCTATTTGATTACCATTTAACGATTGATCCAATTTTTCCAATATGCCCTATTACAAAACTATGAACAGAGACGAATATTTTAACTCCTCAAACGTTCAAATTGGTCCAGAAATAAGTGAAAAGTTGTGTTCAAAAAAACTGCTTCACGTATTACCGTATATAGATAGGTACATAGATATATAGATGCAGAGATACATATATTGATAGATGGATATTTATTTGTCGTAGAATAGGATGCAGAAAACCGGGTGACATTATCTCAGTTCGTTTGTGCACGAGAGCTGAAGGAAGCGAGTGGTGCGTACAGAGTAGATATAACGGACCCGTAGAGTAAGTGGACCTCTTTTCCAATATATAACGTATTTAATATAAAACGGCTCATAGAGCCTATGGCCCTATTTTATAATTTTATTTAATATTATTTTGAAAAGGTCCATAGACTCTATGAGCCAGTAGATGCTTTGGACCCATATACTTAATTTAAATGGGTTCATAGGCTCTATGACCCTCTTAAAAATTATTAAATATTACTAGGGTTCATAGAGCCTATGATCGGTAGAGTAAGTGGCCCCATGTTATATTTTATTTAATATTAAGAAGGGCCATAGAGTCTATGAACCAATAGAGCAAATGGACCTCCTTATATATTAAATATTATTAAAATGGGGCCATAGAGCCTATGATCGGTAGAGTAAACGGGCTGTCCCCCTGAATATAAATGAATTAATAATTAGGCATATGATTACTATCCTCCTTAGTTTAATGCTAAACTTTATTTTACTAAATAGGGTGAAATTTTTGCATAAAATTGTTGGGACATTTTTATTTGTCATATTATGATCAGTCTTACGAATCGATCATAATTAGTATTATTTAGTCAATTGTAAATATTTGTGTAAGTTTCACTTTCATTATTTTTTTACAAATCATCCATCTGTGTTTACTATACGCTGTGTATTTTGAACTTCGTGATGACCGTACCAAATCTATAATTGATTATAATTGTACTACGTGGATCATTTCGACATTAAAAGGCCTGAAAATAAAACTTTGTTTCCGAAACCAGCCATCACAAAACTAGTTGGTTCTACTACGCTTAAAATATTGTAAAGTGTATTATTTATAATGTGTACAATGTTTAAAATTTCTGTAGTATTTCGTAAAATGATTCTAAACACTAGATTTTAGACAAAATAATTAATAATAGTAAACAATAATTACAAAATAATTAACTAATAATATTATTATTATTTAATATTATTATTAATGTTATTAATAAATAATATTATTTGTTAAGATACAATGTTTTTAATATGGATATTAGTCAGATTATGGAGTCTGAAAAAAGATTGCTAATATTTAACGAGGAAATAAAAAATTAAGGATTTTTCAGTTAAATACCCAAAGTTTAAACAGTATTTTTCTGTAGGCTCGCATTGCTTTCAAAAATACCCCTAAAGCCTCCACTTTTCTCTTGTCCTCTATTAGCATATTTATTAAATGCACGAGGCACA
>CM061533.1:234764002-234865770 GCA_030545055.2 Neoaliturus tenellus
GCTTTTCGCGTTTCAGAGTGTATTAAAGCGATCTAGCTATTGAATTGAAAAATTGATTTCTTAAAAGATAGTCATTTTTACGCTGAGTGTTGGTAAATTTGTTGAGTCCAGATTGCCCATACAAAACCAAACTTTTTTATTATTCAATATTTCAGTCTAGGATTTCGGATTTACATGTTCAGCGTATATTAGAGTGTTTAAGCTTATCTTAAAAATTTGAAAAACTTTACTATTTTTTACTAAAATTTGCGAGTTGACTGATAGAATATTTCTGTCAGGAGTGACTATAGGTAAAATTTAAGTTTTCGTTATTTCAACCTAAGGTCTTGGCTTTTCGCGTTTCAGAGTGTATTAAAGCGATCTAGCTATTAATTGTAAAATTGATTTCTTTAAAGATAGTCATTTTTACGCTGGGTGTTGGTAAATTTGTTAGAGTCCAGATTGCCCATACAAAACCAAACTTTTTTATTATTCAATATTTCAGTCTGGCATTTCGGATTTACATGTTTCAGCGTATTTTAGAGTGTTTAAGCTTATCTAAAAATTTGAAAAACTTTAACATTTTTTACAGTTGACTGATAGAATATTTCTGTCAGGAGTGACTATAGGTAAAATTTAAGTTTTCGTTATTTCAACCTAAGGTCTTGGCTTTTCGCGTTTCAGAGTGTATTAAAGCGATCTAGCTATTAATTGTAAAATTGATTTCTTAAAAGATAGTCATTTTTACGCTGGGTGTTGGAAAATTTGTTAGAGTCCAGATTGCCCATACAAAACCAAACTTTTTTATTATTCAATATTTCAGTCTGGGATTTCGGATTTACATGTTTCAGCGTATTTTAGAGTGTTTAAGCTTATCTTAAAAATTTGAAAAACTTTAACATTTTTTACAGTTGACTGATAGAATATTTCTGTCAGGAGTGACTATAGGTAAAATTTAAGTTTTCGTTATTTCAACCTAAGGTCTTGGCTTTTCGCGTTTCAGAGTGTATTAAAGCGATCTAGCTATTAATTGTAAAATTGATTTCTTAAAAGATAGTCATTTTTACGCTGGGTGTTGGTAAATTTGTTAGAGTCCAGATTGCCCATACAAAACCAAACTTTTTTATTATTCAATATTTCAGTCTGGGATTTCGGATTTACATGTTTCAGCGTATTTTAGAGTGTTTAAGCTTATCTTAAAAATTTGAAAAACTTTAACATTTTTTACAGTTGACTGATAGAATATTTCTGTCAGGAGTGACTATAGGTAAAGTTTAAGTTTTCGTTATTTCAACCTAAGGTCTTGGCTTTTCGCGTTTCAGAGTGTATTAAAGCGATCTAGCTATTAATTGAAAAATTGATTTCTTAAAAGATAGTCATTTTTACGCTGGGTGTTGGTAAATTTGTTAGAGTCCAGATTGCCCATACAAAACCAAACTTTTTTATTATTCAATATTTCAGTCTGGGATTTCGGATTTACATGTTTCAGCGTATTTTAGAGTGTTTAAGCTTATCTTAAAAATTTGAAAAACTTTAACATTTTTTACTAAAATTTGCGAGTTGACTGATAGAATATTTCTGTCAGGAGTGACTATAGGTAAAGTATAAGTTTTCGTTATTTCAACCTAAGGTCTTGGCTTTTCGCGTTTCAGAGTGTATTAAAGCGATATAGCTATTAATTGTAAAATTGATTTCTTAAAAGATAGTCATTTTTACGCTGGGTGTTGGTAAATTTGTTAGAGTCCTGATTGCCCATACAAAACCAAACTTTTTTTTTATTCAATATTTCAGTCTGGGATTTCGGATTTACATGTTTCAGCGTATTTTAGAGTGTTTAAGCTTATCTTAAAAATTTGAAAAACTTTAACATTTTTTACAGTTGACTGATAGAATATTTCTGTCAGGAGTGACTATAGGTAAAATTTAAGTTTTCGTTATTTCAACCTAAGGTCTTGGCTTTTCGCGTTTCAGAGTGTATTAAAGCAATCTAGCTATTAATTGTAAAATTGATTTCTTAAAAGATAGTCATTTTTACGCTGGGTGTTGGTAAATTTGTTAGAGTCCTGATTGCCCATACAAAACCAAACTTTTTTATTATTCAATATTTCAGTCTGGGATTTCGGATTTACATGTTTCAGCGTATTTTAGAGTGTTTAAGCTTATCTTAAAAATTTGAAAAACTTTAACATTTTTTACAGTTGACTGATAGAATATTTCTGTCAGGAGTGACTATAGGTAAAATTTAAGTTTTCGTTATTTCAACCTAAGGTCTTGCCTTTCTTGCGTTTCAGAGTGTATTAAAGCGATCTAGCTATTAATTGAAAAATTAATTTCTTAAAAGATAGTCATTTTTACGCTGGGTGTTAGTAAATTTGTTAGTGTCCAGATTGCCCATACAAAACCAAACTTTTTTATAATTACGCTATTTTAGTCTGGGATTTCGGATTTCCATGTTTCACCGTATTTTAGAGTGTTTAAGCTTATCTTAAAAATTTGAAAAACTTAAACATTTTATACTAAAATTTGCGAGTTGACTGATAGAATATTTCTATGTCAGGAGTGACTATAGGTAAAATTTAAGTTTTCGTTATTTCAACCTAAGGTCTTGGCTTTTCGCGTTTCAGAGTGTATTAAAGCAATCTAGCTATTAATTGTAAAATTGATTTCTTAAAAGATAGTCATTTTTACGCTGGGTGTTGGTAAATTTGTTAGAGTCCTGATTGCCCATACAAAACCAAACTTTTTTTTTATTCAATATTTCAGTCTGGGATTTCGGATTTACATGTTTCAGCGTATTTTAGAGTGTTTAAGCTTATCTTAAAAATTTGAAAAACTAACATTTTTACTAAAATTTGCGAGTTGACTGATAGAATATTTCTGTCAGGAGTGACTATAGGTAAAATTTAAGTTTTCGTTATTTCAACCTAAGGTCTTGGCTTTTCACGTTTCAGAGTGTATTAAAGCGATCTAGCTATTAATTGTAAAATTGATTTCTTAAAAGATAGTCATTTTTACGCTGGGTGTTGGTAAATTTGTTAGAGTCCTGATTGCCCATACAAAACCAAACTTTTTTATTATTCAATATTTCAGTCTGGGATTTCGGATTTACATGTTTCAGCGTATTTTAGAGTGTTTAAGCTTATCTTAAAAATTTGAAAAACTAACATTTTTACTAAAATTTGCGAGTTGACTGATAGAATATTTCTGTCAGGAGTGACTATAGGTAAAATTTAAGTTTTCGTTATTTCAACCTAAGGTCTTGGCTTTTCGCGTTTCAGAGTGTATTAAAGCGATCTAGCTATTAATTGAAAAATTGATTTCTTAAAAGATAGTCATTTTTACGCTGAGTGTTGGTAAATTTGTTAGAGTCCAGATTGCCCATACAAAACCAAACTTTTTTATTATTCAATATTTCAGTCTAGGATTTCGGATTTACATGTTTCAGCGTATATTAGAGTGTTTAAGCTTATCTTAAAAATTTGAAAAACTTTACTATTTTTTACTAAAATTTGCGAGTTGACTGATAGAATATTTCTGTCAGGAGTGACTATAGGTAAAATTTAAGTTTTCGTTATTTCAACCTAAGGTCTTGGCTTTTCGCGTTTCAGAGTGTATTAAAGCGATCTAGCTATTAATTGTAAAATTGATTTCTTAAAAGATAGTCATTTTTACGCTGGGTGTTGGTAAATTTGTTAGAGTCCAGATTGCCCATACAAAACCAAACTTTTTTATTATTCAATAT
Organism: Neoaliturus tenellus; assembly: GCA_030545055.2. Lineage (NCBI taxonomy): Eukaryota > Metazoa > Arthropoda > Insecta > Hemiptera > Cicadellidae > Neoaliturus > Neoaliturus tenellus. Next base: position 234,767,724 of record CM061533.1, read on the forward strand.
TTCAGTCTGGGATTTCGGATTTACATGTTTCAGCGTATTTTAGAGTGTTTAAGCTTATCTTAAAAATTTGAAAAACTTTAACATTTTTTACAGTTGACTGATAGAATATTTCTGTCAGGAGTGACTATAGGTAAAATTTAAGTTTTCGTTATTTCAACCTAAGGTCTTGGCTTTTCGCGTTTCAGAGTGTATTAAAGCGATCTAGCTATTAATTGTAAAATTGATTTCTTAAAAGATAGTCATTTTTACGCTGGGTGTTGGTAAATTTGTTAGAGTCCAGATTGCCCATACAAAACCAAACTTTTTTATTATTCAATATTTCAGTCTGGGATTTCGGATTTACATGTTTCAGCGTATTTTAGAGTGTTTAAGCTTATCTTAAAAATTTGAAAAACTTTAACATTTTTTACAGTTGACTGATAGAATATTTCTGTCAGGAGTGACTATAGGTAAAGTTTAAGTTTTCGTTATTTCAACCTAAGGTCTTGGCTTTTCGCGTTTCAGAGTGTATTAAAGCGATCTAGCTATTAATTGAAAAATTGATTTCTTAAAAGATAGTCATTTTTACGCTGAGTGTTGGTAAATTTGTTAGAGTCCAGATTGCCCATACAAAACCAAACTTTTTTATTATTCAATATTTCAGTCTGGGATTTCGGATTTACATGTTTCAGCGTATTTTAGAGTGTTTAAGCTTATCTTAAAAATTTGAAAAACTAACATTTTTACTAAAATTTGCGAGTTGACTGATAGAATATTTCTGTCAGGAGTGACTATAGGTAAAATTTAAGTTTTCGTTATTTCAACCTAAGGTCTTGGCTTTTCGCGTTTCAGAGTGTATTAAAGCGATCTAGCTATTAATTGAAAAATTGATTTCTTAAAAGATAGTCATTTTTACGCTGAGTGTTGGTAAATTTGTTAGAGTCCAGATTGCCCATACAAAACCAAACTTTTTTATTATTCAATATTTCAGTCTAGGATTTCGGATTTACATGTTTCAGCGTATATTAGAGTGTTTAAGCTTATCTTAAAAATTTGAAAAACTTTACTATTTTTTACTAAAATTTGCGAGTTGACTGATAGAATATTTCTGTCAGGAGTGACTATAGGTAAAATTTAAGTTTTCGTTATTTCAACCTAAGGTCTTGGCTTTTCGCGTTTCAGAGTGTATTAAAGCGATCTAGCTATTAATTGTAAAATTGATTTCTTAAAAGATAGTCATTTTTACGCTGGGTGTTGGTAAATTTGTTAGAGTCCAGATTGCCCATACAAAACCAAACTTTTTTATTATTCAATATTTCAGTCTGGCATTTCGGATTTACATGTTTCAGCGTATTTTAGAGTGTTTAAGCTTATCTTAAAAATTTGAAAAACTTTAACATTTTTTACAGTTGACTGATAGAATATTTCTGTCAGGAGTGACTATAGGTAAAATTTAAGTTTTCGTTATTTCAACCTAAGGTCTTGGCTTTTCGCGTTTCAGAGTGTATTAAAGCGATCTAGCTATTAATTGTAAAATTGATTTCTTAAAAGATAGTCATTTTTACGCTGGGTGTTGGTAAATTTGTTAGAGTCCAGATTGCCCATACAAAACCAAACTTTTTTATTATTCAATATTTCAGTCTGGGATTTCGGATTTACATGTTTCAGCGTATTTTAGAGTGTTTAAGCTTATCTTAAAAATTTGAAAAACTAACATTTTTACTAAAATTTGCGAGTTGACTGATAGAATATTTCTGTCAGGAGTGACTATAGGTAAAATTTAAGTTTTCGTTATTTCAACCTAAGGTCTTGGCTTTTCGCGTTTCAGAGTGTATTAAAGCGATCTAGCTATTAATTGTAAAATTGATTTCTTAAAAGATAGTCATTTTTACGCTGGGTGTTGGTAAATTTGTTAGAGTCCAGATTGCCCATACAAAACCAAACTTTTTTATTATTCAATATTTCAGTCTGGGATTTCGGATTTACATGTTTCAGCGTATTTTAGAGTGTTTAAGCTTATCTTAAAAATTTGAAAAACTTTAACATTTTTTACAGTTGACTGATAGAATATTTCTGTCAGGAGTGACTATAGGTAAAATTTAAGTTTTCGTTATTTCAACCTAAGGTCTTGGCTTTTCGCGTTTCAGAGTGTATTAAAGCGATATAGCTATTAATTGTAAAATTGATTTCTTAAAAGATAGTCATTTTTACGCTGGGTGTTGGTAAATTTGTTAGAGTCCAGATTGCCCATACAAAACCAAACTTTTTTATTATTCAATATTTCAGTCTGGGATTTCGGATTTACATGTTTCAGCGTATTTTAGAGTGTTTAAGCTTATCTTAAAAATTTGAAAAACTTTAACATTTTTTACAGTTGACTGATAGAATATTTCTGTCAGGAGTGACTATAGGTAAAGTATAAGTTTTCGTTATTTCAACCTAAGGTCTTGGCTTTTCGCGTTTCAGAGTGTATTAAAGCGATCTAGCTATTAATTGAAAAATTGATTTCTTAAAAGATAGTCATTTTTACGCTGAGTGTTGGTAAATTTGTTAGAGTCCAGATTGCCCATACAAAACCAAACTTTTTTATTATTCAATATTTCAGTCTGGGATTTCGGATTTACATGTTTCAGCGTATATTAGAGTGTTTAAGCTTATCTTAAAAATTTGAAAAACTTTACTATTTTTTACTAAAATTTGCGAGTTGACTGATAGAATATTTCTGTCAGGAGTGACTATAGGTAAAATTTAAGTTTTCGTTATTTCAACCTAAGGTCTTGGCTTTTCGCGTTTCAGAGTGTATTAAAGCGATCTAGCTATTAATTGTAAAATTGATTTCTTAAAAGATAGTCATTTTTACGCTGGGTGTTGGTAAATTTGTTAGAGTCCAGATTGCCCATACAAAACCAAACTTTTTTATTATTCAATATTTCAGTCTGGGATTTCGGATTTACATGTTTCAGCGTATTTTAGAGTGTTTAAGCTTATCTTAAAAATTTGAAAAACTTTAACATTTTTTACAGTTGACTGATAGAATATTTCTGTCAGGAGTGACTATAGGTAAAGTTTAAGTTTTCGTTATTTCAACCTAAGGTCTTGGCTTTTCGCGTTTCAGAGTGTATTAAAGCGATCTAGCTATTAATTGAAAAATTGATTTCTTAAAAGATAGTCATTTTTACGCTGGGTGTTGGTAAATTTGTTAGAGTCCAGATTGCCCATACAAAACCAAACTTTTTTATTATTCAATATTTCAGTCTGGGATTTCGGATTTACATGTTTCAGCGTATTTTAGAGTGTTTAAGCTTATCTTAAAATTTTGAAAAACTTTAACATTTTTTACTAAAATTTGCGAGTTGACTGATAGAATATTTCTGTCAGGAGTGACTATAGGTAAAATTTAAGTTTTCGTTATTTCAACCTAAGGTCTTGGCTTTTCGCGTTTCAGAGTGTATTAAAGCGATCTAGCTATTAATTGTAAAATTGATTTCTTAAAAGATAGTCATTTTTACGCTGGGTGTTGGTAAATTTGTTAGAGTCCTGATTGCCCATACAAAACCAAACTTTTTTTTTATTCAATATTTCAGTCTGGGATTTCGGATTTACATGTTTCAGCGTATTTTAGAGTGTTTAAGCTTATCTTAAAAATTTGAAAAACTTTAACATTTTTTACAGTTGACTGATAGAATATTTCTGTCAGGAGTGACTATAGGTAAAATTTAAGTTTTCGTTATTTCAACCTAAGGTCTTGGCTTTTCGCGTTTCAGAGTGAATTAAAGCGATCTAGCTATTAATTGTAAAATTGATTTCTTAAAAGATAGTCATTTTTACGCTGGGTGTTGGTAAATTTGTTAGAGTCCTGATTGCCCATACAAAACCAAACTTTTTTATTATTCAATATTTCAGTCTGGGATTTCGGATTTACATGTTTCAGCGTATTTTAGAGTGTTTAAGCTTATCTTAAAAATTTGAAAAACTTTAACATTTTTTACAGTTGACTGATAGAATATTTCTGTCAGGAGTGACTATAGGTAAAATTTAAGTTTTCGTTATTTCAACCTAAGGTCTTGCCTTTCTTGCGTTTCAGAGTGTATTAAAGCGATCTAGCTATTAATTGAAAAATTAATTTCTTAAAAGATAGTCATTTTTACGCTGGGTTTGTAAATTTGTTAGTGTCCAGATTGCCCATACAAAACCAAACTTTTTTTTATTCAATATTTCAGTCTGGGATTTCGGATTTACATGTTTCACCGTATTTTAGAGTGTTTAAGCTTATCTTAAAAATTTGAAAAACTTAAACATTTTATACTAAAATTTGCGAGTTGACTGATAGAATATTTCTATGTCAGGAGTGACTATAGGTAAAATTTAAGTTTTCGTTATTTCAACCTAAGGTCTTGGCTTTTCGCGTTTCAGAGTGTATTAAAGCAATCTAGCTATTAATTGTAAAATTGATTTCTTAAAAGATAGTCATTTTTACGCTGGGTGTTGGTAAATTTGTTAGAGTCCTGATTGCCCATACAAAACCAAACTTTTTTTTATTCAATATTTCAGTCTGGGATTTCGGATTTACATGTTTCAGCGTATTTTAGAGTGTTTAAGCTTATCTTAAAAATTTGAAAAACTAACATTTTTACTAAAATTTGCGAGTTGACTGATAGAATATTTCTGTCAGGAGTGACTATAGGTAAAATTTAAGTTTTCGTTATTTCAACCTAAGGTCTTGGCTTTTCGCGTTTCAGAGTGTATTAAAGCGATCTAGCTATTAATTGTAAAATTGATTTCTTAAAAGATAGTCATTTTTACGCTGGGTGTTGGTAAATTTGTTAGAGTCCAGATTGCCCATACAAAACCAAACTTTTTTATTATTCAATATTTCAGTCTGGGATTTCGGATTTACATGTTTCAGCGTATTTTAGAGTGTTTAAGCTTATCTTAAAAATTTGAAAAACTAACATTTTTACTAAAATTTGCGAGTTGACTGATAGAATATTTCTGTCAGGAGTGACTATAGGTAAAATTTAAGTTTTCGTTATTTCAACCTAAGGTCTTGGCTTTTCGCGTTTCAGAGTGTATTAAAGCGATCTAGCTATTAATTGTAAAATTGATTTCTTAAAAGATAGTCATTTTTACGCTGGGTGTTGGTAAATTTGTTAGAGTCCAGATTGCCCATACAAAACCAAACTTTTTTATTATTCAATATTTCAGTCTGGGATTTCGGATTTACATGTTTCAGCGTATTTTAGAGTGTTTAAGCTTATCTTAAAAATTTGAAAAACTTTAACATTTTTTACAGTTGACTGATAGAATATTTCTGTCAGGAGTGACTATAGGTAAAGTTTAAGTTTTCGTTATTTCAACCTAAGGTCTTGGCTTTTCTTTGAAAAACCTTGACATTTCATACTAAAATTTGCGAGTTGACCGATAGATTATTTCTAAGTCAGGAGTGACTATCCCGAGTGGATATAGGTAAAATTTAAGTTTTTATATTTCAACCTAAGGTCTTGACTTTTCGGGTTTCAGAGTTTATTAAAGCGGCTTTTGGGTGATTATTGAATTTCTATTTAGGCTTAAATGTCTTTATCTAAAGGTAGCACCGTTTTGGTGCTACCTTTGAAGTAGTATATTTATACATAAAATATTGCTTTAAGTTTTAAACAACATTATAAGCGTTTATACTGTGTTCATATCAATCTACCAAATATGTTTATATATATTAAACACAATTGTGGTTTTCACTTTTAACACTAAATTGAAAAGTTCTAATTGGGCTTAACCCATAAAGATGTTGCTACTTAAAGGTAGTCTCGTTTTTGTGCTACCTTTGATGTACTAATTTTATAAATAAAATTTTGATTTAGGTTTTTAAACACGTTTAAAGGATTTTTAAGGTCAAACAACCCAATATGTTTATATATGTAAATTCCTAATAAAACCTTAAGGTTATTTTGTAACTTCCATTTCGCTTTAAACCCACATTAATGTTGCTATTTTAAGGTAGCACCATTTTGGTGCTACTCTTGATGTGCTATTTTTTATACATAAAGTTTTGTTTCAAAAATTTAAACAACACTTTAAAGAATAGATTTTAGGTCAAACTACTAGATATATTATTATGTATTTAAATTCTTAACAAACTAGTTTTCACCTTAAAGGTGACTTAGAAGTTAAACTTGGGCTTAACCCATATAGATGTTGCTACCTAAAGGTGCCACCTTGTAAAATATATCTACAAGTTTTTTAAGCAACTATTTTATGTACAGTTTTTTTTTTAGTCAGAACTAGCATATATATATATATGCGTGTGTGCGTGTGTAAATTCTTAACCAAACATTAGTTTTAACCTTAAAAGTGATAAAACCTTAAACTTGTAATGTTTAGGGTGGCGTTTGCACGCCACGTGGTATCGCCATGAGTGTCCAGTCCAAGTTTTAAGTTAAATTAATTTTACTGTAATCTTTTCCAATTCCAATTCGTTTTGCCAAAGACTAAGGTGTCGCTTTATAAAGTGGTATTTCTCTAAAGTTATAGGGGATTGCAGGGATACAATTAGTTTGTTTAGGAGACTCTTCATCTTGGAGTTTAACGCAATTTCCACTTTGACTTTGCTTCCTCGACTCTCACAGCCTAAGCTGTACAGAAATGTTTCTTCTAGTGCCAACTCGGGCCAAGAGAACAGTGTGTTGACTGTAGGACAGCTCATGGTGAAGTGATGCGATACTCCAGCGTACCACCTCACCTTCCCCCACCACTGTGACCTTCCCCCACTCCTGCTGTTTCCCCCACCTCTTTTCCCTTGACTCATGCGCTACAAGCAGTCTCTCAGTATTGTGCGGACTTTTGTGAGGAGAAGCCATGTCGCGGGACACTTTAGGTAAGAAACTTAGCCGTGTTAAGGCTTTATTAGTTGCTCACTGTCCACCACTCAAAGTTAAGAGGGTTTCGACTTTAGCTAAGTGGCGCAAACTGTTGCGCGGACACCCTAAGTTTTATACAAAACAGACTAATGTCAGTTTTACTGATGAGGATTTGTTTAAAATATTGGATGAAATGACTTTTCCTTGCAAAATTCGGTTAGTTACTCCCATTCCTGACAGTTTAGAGTCTTAGTCTCTCAAGCCGATATACCTAGAGTACACAGAGCCTGACAGTCAGTCACTCGGTGGTTGTCGTGGGGTGCGCATCGGTGTCGGCGCTCCGTTGTTAGGTTTTCAAGGTCACAGTAATATCAAATTGTTGGTGTTGTGCTGGTTCAAGGTCACCTGAGGGATAACCGATTGCCCATTTAGGCAGAGTCATGTCAGAAACTCGAGTTTAACTTGGCACTTTTGCCGTTTCTCGTCGAAAATTCGCTCCAAGTGGTCAAGGTCACGGGGACTCTGACTGAAACTCGGAGCGTAGTGCGAGAAACGGCAAAAGTGCCAAAAAATTTTAAGTTTCGGCGTGACCTTGACCTCAGTGGCGTCGGTGACGTCATTTTGATGACGTAAGGGGTGATGACGTCATCAGCACGTCATTTCTGTGACGTCATGGGTGTGACGTCATAGAAATGACGTCATTGGTGATGACGTCATCGATGACGCAATCGATGACGTCATCGATGACGTCATCGGTGAGGTCATTGACCTCGATGACGTCATCCCTCAGGTGACCTTGAACTGAGCCAGCACCAACAATTTGACACTACTGATGTGATAGCTTTTTCATATTCTCATATATACAACACACACGACAAAAAAAAAATAATATTAACTTTTAACATGTTTAATTTGTGAATGATTCAGCTTGATTTGTTGCTTGGATATCATCAAATGTTTCATATGTTTCAAATGTTTAACTAGATACCTTTTTAAAAAAGTAGGTTATAAAAAAATAATACAAAATACATTCTTCTCCTTTTAGTTGGTGTAGCACCGTAACTAAAAGGATATAGATATATAAATACATTTATATATCTATAATTTCAAAAATTAAAACTGCTTACATATAGGTTATACATATATGTTTTACATAATAATGAGGTTAAATGAGCCGTTTACGGAGCTTTAACAGATAGGAACTTGTGGCGTCGGTTCAACGAGAACCTACAATGTCACTGTACACTGCTAGTGGCGTGTATTGTGAACAACTAACTGTACTCAACTCTATAGTGCACGCATTGCCGCTGTCATCGTTGCTGACGACGACGGTTGCAATGTTACATTGCACTTTATCTACATGGCATATAAGGTTGATATAAATCATAAATGTTGACGACTCCATATCCGACGTCAGGGGGCTGAGAAATACGCCTTTTGTTTGAAGATTGGTTTATTTTATATTACTGTAACTATATTTGCTTGATAATTATAATGTTACAAATATAACCTTAGTGGTTTAATTTTTTAAAGAACGCATGATGTCAGTGTAAAAATGCCAAATTCTTCAGAAATAAAAGAGCAAAATATGAGTGTAAAAACTGGAAATTGTATAACAAATAAAAATGTACGCATGACCTTTTTTGAAAGGAAATTGAACTGTTAGATATCTGTTAGTATCTTCTTTGATCATAGTTTTTACATTTACTTTGAACCATAATATTATTTAATGAGAAGTATAAAATAGTTGGTGAATACTTTTTTCTAACAATCGATTTTTAATGCCAAAGGAAGCAATTTATTTATTGAATATAAATGAATTAATAATTATGCATATGATTACTAATCTTATTTAGCTCAATGCTAAACTTTATTTTACTAAATAGGGTGGAATTTTGGCATAAAATTGTTGGGACATTTTTATTTGTCATATTATGATCAGTCTTACGAATCGATCATAATTAGTATTATTCAGACAATTATTGTAAATATTTGTGTAAGTTTCACTTTCATTATTTTTTTTACAAATCATCCATCTGTGTTTTCTATTTGTCGTGTATTTTAAACTTTGTGATGACAGTACCAAATGTATAATGGATTATAATGTACTACGTGGATCATTTCGACATTAAAAGGTCTGAAAATAAAACTTTGTTTGCGAAACCAGCCATCACAAAACTAGTTGGTTTTACTACACTTAAAGTATTGTAAAGTGTATTATTTATAATGTGTACAATGTTTAAAATTTCTATAGTATTTATAAAATGATTATAAACACTAAATTTTAGACAAAATAATAAATAATAATAAACAATAATTACAAAATAATTAATAAATAATGTTATTTGTTAAGATACTATGTTTTGAATATGGATATTAGTCAGATTATGGAGTCTGAAAAAAGTTTGCTAATACTTAACAAGGAGATAAAAAAAATTACAGATTTTTCAGTTAAATACCCAAAGTCTAAACAGTATTTTTCTGTAGGCTCGCATTGCTTTCAAAAATACCCCAAAGCCTCCACTTTTCTCTTGTCCTCTATTAGCATATTTATTAAATGCACGAGCACAAACAGCCTAGGGCTCAAGACAATATTAAATAGATGATTCTCCAGTTTAATTAAATTAGTTTTGTTACAACATATTACATATTACTTTTTCCTTCTATGTGTAAAATCAATAAATGTTATCGAAAAGCAATGTTATAGAAAAGCAAAACCCTCACTCTGTCATCACTAAATGCCCTCGTTTTCTTTACTTAGAAGACTAAAATTAAATACATCATTTCTTTAAGCCACAAAATAGTAGTTATCATCACTAAGACGGAAAGTGGACAGCAAAGATCGCTATTTCTCGGAGATAGCGATCAATAGGATATTTCCTATTTTATTATTATGGACATCAAGACTCAATTCAAACATCATATATTACTGAATTAAAAAATATATAACTAAAATAAAATTATAGATCCAACATTTTTTTTACTAAAGCTTACGTGGGAGTTTAAAGAACTTGTTAGAAATCGAAAACGTTTCTAATTTGATGATGTATTGAAAGTTACAACTGTATTAATTCCAATCAATGATAATCAACATATGTTTCATCTGTTATGAGGAAAAGGGAAGATAAATAAATGTTTAATCATTTCAGTATATATTATGAAAAAGCCTACCTCTCTTTGGTTTAAGTTCAAATTAAATTAGGGTAGTTAAGAAGACTTCTTAAATTTCCCAAGAACATACCTATATTAAATTGAATATTTGATGTCAGTAGAAGTTAGCTTTAAAACTTCAGTCCCAAATGGTTCCACCATTTAACAGAATCAACAGTTTTAATAATGTGAGAATGCTTCAGTGCTGTATGTGACGCGAGCTCTAATGTGACATACAAAGTGGCACCAAGCCAGCTGTGTAAGGTGAGAATGCTTCAGTGCTGTATGTGACGCGAGCTCTAATGTGACATACAAAGTGGCACCAAGCCAGCTGTGTAAGGTGAGAATGCTTCAGTGCTGTATGTGACGCGAGCTCTAATGTGACATACAAAGTGGCACCAAGCCAGCTGTGTAAGGTGAGAATGCTTCAGTGCTGTATGTGACGCGAGCTCTAATGTGACATACAAAGTGGCACCAAGCCAGCTGTGTAAGGTGAGAATGCTTCAGTGCTGTATGTGACGCGAGCTCTAATGTGACATACAAAGTGGCACCAAGCCAGCTGTGTAAGGTGACAACCTTGTTATGGTACAAACCACTTCGATGCTATTTCACGTTTTGACGATTGAGATATCATTCACAATTTTTATCGAACAATACATAATAATAATGAAAATGCTTTATTGTCAAGGACACAAAGACATTTGTGTATAGACATAGTCAGTTCATACAACATTCATCATACAACAATAAAATACTACAGGCAAATAAGAACTATCTGAAATTTATGTCTAGGTTATAAAGAACTTCGTTGATGAGGGGTGTTTTAAGTTTGTTGTTGAAAGCTCTTCCATTCAATCTTTTTAAGTTATTTGGCAACATATTGAAATATATAGCTCCTTTTGGACTGTTTGAAGTGAAATTTAATTTGCAATTTTTTCTATGTATGAAGTCTTTTTGGCGAGTATTGTAGCTGTGAATTTGTATATTTTTTATTGATAACTTATTATCATTTTTAACCAATAATATTGTTAAGTATATGTACAAATAGTGAGTAAATTATATTTTATAAAAAAATTTTTACAAGATGTTTTGAAATCAACATTTGTCATTAATCTCACAGCTCTTTTCGGTAAAGTAAAACCCTCTTGTCAATCTCAATACAGTCCATTTAATTACGCGACCTAAACAAAACCAATTCAGTCTTCTCAGTATTCATTAAAAGCTGATTTTCCTGAAAGTATCCTAATGCCTCAGAGATAAAATTCCATGTCCATGACCTCAGTTTTTTTTTTTTTTTTTTTTTTTTTTTTTTTTTTTTTTTTTTTTTTTTGTGGAGAGTTCTATTCTATTCTCCAAGTTACAGTTGTTGTATCAAATTTAAATATCTATAACCATATTTTTGTTATTTCTAAAACGGCCATCATTGTTGTACTGTGAACCAATCTAATTCAAGTTCAAACCTTTGTGAGATTTGTGCTTATTTTAATTACCTACATTGGTTCTTTAATGCAAATAATTTTTAAATCGATATATTTGAAACAGTAATTTAAAAAACATCTTTGGACATTTCGTCTGAGACTTCTACTATATCACTGTTTTGAAAGAGAGACCTCACATAGTGGGTATTTGAAATGAATATGAACGGGAGATGAGTGTAGGATGATTATGGCGCGATCTTGTAGTGTTGTTACTGACTAAGACCAACATTCTCCTTAGACAGGACTATTAATTAATAGCCCAACAGCCAATGGTATCTAAATATCATAGTTTAACTGGTGATCCGAACCACAATTTTGACCTCATATATAGGCCTACGAATTGGTATAGTTAGGAGGATGGTCTTTATGGACGAACTAGTATTCAATAGCGGGAGGATAATCCCCACCAGAGAATATCGCATCCACAAGCCATCGTTCATAACTATCCACAATTCGTGGCCTCCACAGATTACAGGACGAAGCCACAGTCCCAGTCAAAATTATAGGGCTCATCCGGGATTATACAGGGCGGATTTACATGCGGATTGCACCCAAACAAACGTTTTCTGTCATATATTAGCAAGTCTTATCTGTATTTAGAAAATATTTACATTAAACCGGTGCAAAATGGAAAAAAGCTTTTCTTATGGAGATTTAACTTAGGGGAACAGCAAGATTTTCAAACCTTCGGACAGTTCGTCTGAGACTTTCACTGGACCAAAGTTTATGAATATATATGAATCTGAACGAACGGTGTATGAGGCTTCTAGGGACCTCAAAAATGAAAACGTATCATGGTCCCGGGCTTAGGTCTTACCGTGATCGCTACCGTAATAGTGTATTCGCAGTAGATAAATTCGCTAAAAATAATATAACTTATAATTACTTATAATAACTTATAACTTATGTATGTATGCAAATCCTTAGATAAGTTAGTATTTAACTAAAAGTATACATAAATAGGCCAAATCCCTCGATTAAAACCCGGTTGAGTTATACATCAAATATACAAGTTTTAAGTGACAGCCCCTCAGACATCAAGAAGATGAGTAGTTGGCAACCGGCTTCTAGAACTTCTGTGACGATTAGTTTGAAAAATACGGAGTCATGTGGGGGTTGGAGTGTTGGAGTGATGGTGAGGTGAGGCGGGGGTGAGCTTGCGCAGCCGAGGGGATATAGGGGAGGTTGGCAACCCACGCCACCACTCTGTTGCTGAATGCGCTGCGATGTACACCCTACTGGCGTTACTACTGTTCGTCGTGGTCTTCGTGGTCCCCAACCAGGTAGGAAATGCAATAAAAAACAACGATTAAAAAGATAACAAAAAGTATTGTTTAGTTTGGCGATATAAAATGAATTCCCGGTCGGAGTGTCACAATTGAAGGTCGTTCCTTCAATCGTCGACATCATTATGTAACTTTAAAAACATTACATGAGAAAAAAATAAAAATAAATTTTTAGGGGAGATAGGATAACATGATCTAAATAGTATACACTTATCTTTAAAGCTAAATAGAAAAGGTTTATTATTGCGCAACCGGAACTGTTTGCAATAAATTAAACATAATTTCCAAAGTGATAACAATCAAAATTACTTAAATAAAAGAAAAGAGAAAGTACAATTGGGCACTTTTTAATTCAATAAGAAAGAATCAATGGTTATGATAATATTATATACCTGATGTTAAAATTCATGAGTCTGCCTTGTATGAAGTTTCATGTTAGTGGTAGAGTATTTGTTGGTCAACTAAACCAGAGAAAGGACAACGGAAATGTTTAGTTCGTAACTTGTAATATTCTAGTCAAAGAGTTTTCAAAACAAAATCTTTATTCAATAAATAATTTACATTTATGATAAATCAAGTATTTTAAAGGCCAAAGCATTAAAAATATGGGATTGAATAACATTTTTTTACTGGTATTCTGTAGTAAAGTATAGCAATTTAACCAAAATATTTTTATGAAAAATAGTATGTTATTATTAAAAATTATATTTACAACAAAAAGATCGATACAAAATTACACACTAAAGAGCTGTATAGTTTTGTTCTAAGCATGTTTCCAAGAAATGAGCAAATAATTGTGTTTATAATTAATTTAATTAAGAAGTACAAGACTCCAAAACTGCATTACTTCCCCAAAGAAAGCATTCTTAATCAAAATAATAAATTAAAACTTATGAGTAAACTAAAACCTTATGTATTTGTTCAACGAAATCGGGTGATCATACAGTAGGTATTTGTTCTTAATAGTTAGTTATCTTGAATTTGGTGATCATTGCTCAGTTTAAAATGTCTATTTAATTTTCGCCCTTCAAAAGCATTACAAAATAAGTTATACTCGAATTAAAATAATAATATATCATATAAATAATATTAAGGAAGACAAATATGTTAAAGTCATATAAGGAAATTGTTTTATATTTATTGAAGAGATTATACTGATATATTCGCTCATTAGAGAGTTGAAGACTATAATTACCCATACAAATCTTTATATTTAAATTGTGTTCTTCTTTAACAGCATAAGACTGTTTAAAATTAAGGAACGTAAATGTAAATTTTCGTACCAATTGATTCAGAAAATAAACTAATTATAAAATGAAGGAAACGACACCGGTATGGAACTCAGCTAAAACATGTACGCAACATACATGTTAATGTATATAATTTTTGTAATTTATGTAATTTTTGTGATGTTCATATTTACATAAGATAATATGAGTTACTGTAAATATTTTACTGAAAACTATTAGGTAGTATAATTTTAATCCGTTTAATATCCAAAGTACTTTTTTTATTGACAAAATTGATTGATTTTATTAAAAAAACACGACTTTAACAAACTATCTAACATACCATATATTACAAGTGTAAGTGATTAATTATTTAATTAATTATTTATAAATTTATAAATAAAAATTTATTATTTAAACATATATTTCACAGTATTAGGTCTTTTAATAGAATTGTTTTTTTTCATATTGCAAATAATAAAGCTACTCTGTGTTTATTATTGGGTTCGGGATATTAAACATTTACTAAAATTTTATATAAATCCTAGATTTAGAATTCCAGGATGACTAGTATATAACAGAAACAATGAAAAATAACAACAATAAAACCTTAAAATATTATGATATAGTATATTATAATTATACATTATAATAGCATTTTTATATTTTTTAAATAATTTATATACAATTAATAACGACAATTAATTATAGTTAGACCAAGAATTTTTATTATACAACACATTTTAACCAGTGATCTTTATCTAGTTTTTTGAACATACTCTGTTGAATAAAATGAACGGAAAGGATAAAAAATAGTATATAAATCAAGAGGAATTCAAAAGTTATAATAGAAAGATGCGAAAAAGGGGAAAATAACTTATAGGCCCTACATATATAACTTAAACACCCATTAACTTTGACACACTATTGTCTTTTACTCAGGTAACTACAAAACCATTTGTGTACTGTTCGCCTGAAACCAATTCCGTACAGTTTTCCTAGTAATGGTCAACAGTGTCAAAAGCCTTTTTTATGTCCAGAAAGAGACCACTTGTGCATTTTCATTTGTAAATACCATCTGTTACGTTATTCATAAAGTTCAATAAAGCCAAAATAGTGTTACATTTTCCATCCTTAACTACAGTAATTCTTTAAATTTAATAGAAATTTATGGTTAAATCATCATAAGCCAGGAAAATTTTTAGTTTCTAAAAGAGTTTTTATAAAAATATGTTAAATTCTTATAGTACATAGAATAGTAGGTAATAAGGAAAGTAAAGGGAAAGTGATTTCTAAAAGTGTAAATTATCATAATTCGAACTGAATAAGAGTCAACAAATGCTCTTCAGTACTAAATTCATCAGTGTTTCTTTTTATTTAATAGCATATTTAGTTAGATTTAATGAGCAGTTAATTTAAATTAATAAATACAGCATTAATCTCAAATCTGAAAATTTTGTTAATGCTTTGTCAAAAAGTTCATAAAACATTCCTTTTGATGTAAATATTTAAAACTAATATTATTCACTTATTTATTATATAAATTTATTTATTTATTTATTATTTCTGTCAGCGCCAGTGGCATTTTTTTAGTGACAAAGATTTTAGGGAAAGCGTTCCACACCCCTTAAAGTCTGTAGGCACCCTGGAGATCGGACCTGTGTCCTCTTGAACTGAAGTCTAGGAACCGTTAGACACCCAAATATTATTTTGTTAGTTGAAAACATTAATAACACTTCATTTTGTAGCAAAAACTTATGTTGTGGATAGAAAAGCTTGTATTCGCTATGAACATTGATTGTTTAAAATTTATGGCCAAGAATAGAAGAAAGCATTTTTTTTGCAATCCTGTTAAACCCTATTGGAAAATTCGATGGAAATACCACATTGAAAAAGAACTAAGTCAGAGAGGCATGTTTCATATGCAAAGCAGGCAAAGCAGAGAACCGATATTTGAGAAATCCTCTATACACGACGCATATATACATACGACATACATACTCATGAGCATATCACAACAGGCTACGTGTGCCACTGCGCCTGCTGCGAGTTTCATATTTATTGGTCCACATTTATTATTTATTATGTATACATTGCCTGGCTATATTAAATAGGTAACGACTTTCTGCTTTATGCCACTTTATGGGTATTACACAAATGAAGTCAATCATAAAAATCTAAGTTTATGATACTCAAGTTTAAAGAGATGAAAAAAGAAATACACTTTCAATCAGACAACACGGTTTTATTCTCAGTACTTCCAATATGTATAATGTTAATATTTTAATTTTCTCTAAAAGAAATTAATCATAAAATTGACTTGGTTTTCAGTGAATAAAATTTTTAGACTAGTAAATGTGCAGTCGATATTCATAAAAAAATATTCTCATTTTACATTCAAGTGTTTTTAACTTTTAATAACGCCTGAAGTGGTGTTATTTGTTAAGACCAAGAGTCAGTGTCCAGCTATAACACTGTCGTCACAAGGCGAATTAAGAATCAATTTTATATTTAACTCAAATTAGGACATTTTTCGTCGGATGAAAACAGATTGTCACTTAGAAATTTGGCAAACTACACTTCTATTGTTGCTACCGGATTCCATGTGTTGGTTAAAAAGAATACATAGAAAAAACTTTTACATGATTTAATATCCTTAAGTTACTTAATTTTTATATTCATTTACATATTATTTGATATTTAAACTGTAATATCACACCGCAAAAATTAATGGTAGGCCTAGTCAGCACACTACGATAAGGAGGACTAGCCCTACCTGACTATTGAGGACCATGTCAGTGTCAGACTACACAACAGGATATCTATGTTGGCTGCGCATAAAAAATGTATACTGTAAAAATACGTATTACTTTTTTAATTACTCTACACAGAAAGTACACTTTTTAAACTTAAAATGAGCTGAAAAATAGGTTATTCCCGCCACTGCACTGCAAAATCACATAACGTTAACTTTCTGTGTATTAGTGGTGCACGGAAAGTAACCGTTATTTGGGTTTTGCGGTGCAGACCGATCATCTGTTGCATTACGATAACACATCCGTCGTAAGTAGTAAGAGTCAGAAGTAATTTCTTTCAACTTGTATTTCGTTGGACTAATTAGCAATCTATTAATGTGATATAAAGATCTCAGAGTATCATTTGGCTTTATAGGTGATACAGTATGATCACCTGTTGCATAAATCTGACTTTCCGTGCGTACCTTCGACATTTTTAAGCACGGAAACTCAGTGTTATGAGTTCGGTTTTTTTCTTGATACTAAGTCGAATAAACAAAAATGTTCGTGTTGTTTACAAGTTTTTCGATTTCGTAACGAAAAATAATGTTCAATACTCGTCTCAAAAGTGTCATTGTGGCTCTATATCCTACATGCATTCTCTCCCCGCAATATGTCACTTTCGAGCATAGTAATGAAAACTACTATATAGTTAACGGCAGATAATAATGGTGGCAATACATTTTGTTAAAATTTGGCAATTAAACATTTACAGAACAATAGAACTGGACATATCAAATAAATATATGGGTTTAAAAATTACTTGATATTCCTATGATTTCATTAAATATTAAAGAGTAGGGCTTTCATAAATAATATTTTCTGTAGAGTTATTAATAACAATAAAGTATAATACAAGGATAGTTAAGAATTTAATTAAGATTAAAAAATCAAGCGGGTAGATTGAAATTTGGACTTAGAAGTAATTTGGGCCAAAATACGATTATAAACTCCTAAACCTCATGAAAAATCTTTTTAAGTGTAAAAAAAGTTTGAAATTTAAATTTTTCACATTGATCTTATTGTTTGCCATATTTGAAATGAAATAAAACAGAAAGAACACTACTTTTAAGCATTGGTTTTGAAACAGATGATAACTGTAGGAAGCTAGTTGGTATTTCAAGGAAGTAGTTTGCCATTGTTTCAACCTTAATAGTCGGTTTACCAAGATACTATAACAAAAGTGGATTAAAACCAATAAAAGGGCTCCGTCAATCCGGTACGTTTAAAATAAACAGTTATGAAAAGCAATAAAAGCACTAATTTGATGTTCATTTTATCAATAGGCATTAGTACTTAGAGTTTCCATTAAATATGAATTCTTAAAACGATTTAGTTGCAATTAAACACACGAGTATTAATATATTTTAATTTAACTAACCGAATTCAAACATTTAACTTTTCAATATCGGTTATAGATAAGTTTGGGATGCGAGTGGCAGGTTATTAAAAGCTATCCGCCCCGAGCGAACTTTTATTTGAGTTTCAAACTAACTGGCCGACGCGACGCACAGACTCTAGTTGTCAAGTTCGCTCAAAGCTCTAATGGCATTTATAATTTTACAGTTGGCTTGTTTTTTCAAAACCTAGTACTGAAAATCAGATACTACTAACACTTAATATTCTTAGTATTAAATAATGGTTCCAACATCGTTATAAATGTTGTATTTTGTATTTAAAACTTTTATGAATATAAAATAACTTTTAATTGAAAGTTTGGCTTGTACAGTAACACATAACATAATCACAAAATCTGTTTATGATACCTTTGTATGCGAAATTGAACATAAAAACATGCCAAAGAAAACCCCCACCATGTGCTTTAGTGTACTTTCAATAACCGATGCCTTAGCTTCAAATTGTGGTAAATTTTATGTTTTTATTCTATATTAATATTTTAAAATAGTATCTTATATTCTATATGTTGTACTTTTCTTGGACTATTAATTATTATGCAATTTAGTGTTACAAGGGCTATAAAAATTTAGTAAACTGTACCTAGTGTTCTTGATACCAATAGTATTTATTATTCTACCTACCGTAGACATTTTTATAATAGGATATATTTGTCAATTAAAATGTTAATTTGACTTAGTTTGATGATTCTGCGTTGTAACTATTGTTTAAGGGCAGAACTGGGGAAAACTGTCCTATCGTAATAGAGAAGGGCTATCTCA
Source organism: Neoaliturus tenellus (assembly GCA_030545055.2). Taxonomy (NCBI): domain Eukaryota; kingdom Metazoa; phylum Arthropoda; class Insecta; order Hemiptera; family Cicadellidae; genus Neoaliturus; species Neoaliturus tenellus. The sequence goes on from CM061533.1 coordinate 234,786,672, forward strand.
TTAGCTTGTATAACGATGTAATTTTTATACCCAATACGTCAGTAGCATGATCAGCTGCTGCATGTTACTCTTATGGACATAAGATGGATTACGGCCTGACTGGAAAGCGGCATTTTCCAACATCAAAGGAATGAAACAGTTTTATTTATTGTTTTTCCGCAGTCCTGGTTTAAGAGCATCTTGATAATGTTAAATTTTTAATTTCGTAGTTTAGGTTTATCTAGAGAATATTTCGCCATCTATGATTCAATCATCTAAAAATTGAAAGGAAAGTTCTTATTAAAAATAGACCAGTGATGTTTAATACGTGAAGGGATGGAGAGCGTTGTACTTTTTAGACGAGAAACCCCTGACGTAGGAAGGTGTATTTCCGTGAATATTTTTGGGATTTTCTCCGAGACTCTGGTAATACAGACCCTCATAAACAAAGGTTATCCATGAACATTTCCCAGCAAAAATACCAGCCTGTAAGGGAGGGGGAAATAGGAGTAAAAGTTTTTATGAATATGCTAACCGTTTTGGTTCATATACAGTATTTAACACAGTATAGTACAGTATTTTTGTAAAACTTTCTACGTAAGAAAAATAATAAAAACACACTTAAACGCTTACGTCATATTGGCGTTAAAGATAAGCAAACGTGATATTGGACATGGTGTGCAAATGTGTTGGGCAAGAACTAGTGGTATTTAACGTCAAATAACGCTGTTTTCCAATAACGCCCAAGTCAGCTTTTCTCCCAACAATGGGACGAATTTTGGCTTCGGTTTACCCACAACTGGCAATCTGGTTGATGGAAAATATCACGATATTCCGTTATTGTCTATTTATTATGACTTTCCAATAATTCATATTACAGCTATTAAAAATATAATTTTAAAGAAAATGATGACAAATCATTAATGTTGTAAAAGTTTTATTATTAATGTTGTCTTTTGATAATCTTCACACGGACTTAAAAATTATATAAAGATTGATTACTTTCAAATTAGCAAGAGATTAATGGCTCTCTTTTTGAGTGTAACGTATTGCAAAACTTTTTTCATAAGAACTACAAGTTATGTTAGTTTAAGTTTAGATAATGCATTGTGTATTAAAAAACAATAAGATTGAAATAAATATAATAAAACATAAAGCCTGGCTGGGTTTATCGAATATAATTATATATTATTCAATACTATTTCTTTTGTTATGAGAGACCTTTATTGCTTGGGTATTCATGTAAAATAAAACTAAATAATGAAAAATGCACCTCAAAACAAGCCTTAAGAATTCGTAATCGCAACTATAAATGATTGTACGTTGCGATTAAAATTCTTGTATTAAAAATGTGTTATAAATTTAATTTTCTCCTGTATGTATTTTTTGTGATTGTTTCTATCACAATTTAATGTTAACTTATTATTAGTAAAGCGTAACTAATTACTTTAACATTTAACCATCAAAAATGTATCCTTAAACAGTGGCATAGTTGACTGAACGTGTTCTGACTTTACTATATGTATTAGAAAAAAATAAACTGGATCTTTTATTAGTTACCTACTTGATTGACTTTTTTGTATGGATATTAAATTCAAATTGAAGTAAATTATATTTAATGTTATATTGGTTACGAATATATTAATACAATGCTTATTTAGTATTTTTATATTAATTATTGTAGCAACAACGGAAGTTAAGGAGTTTATTAAATGTATCATAAAAAAAAAATGTAAAACTAAAGAGCATTCGCACAGCTATGGGAAGCAGGAATGCAAATTAGAGAAGCCCTAGAAACAACATTAACGTTCATGTCATTCCACAAGTTCCTGCCATCTATTCCAAAGGAAACTAACAACTGACCTGTCAGTCTTCGAATAGGAAGTCATTTCGTTCAACTTGTACTTTTTTAGACTAATTAGCAATCTAATTTAAAGAAATAATAATCTGATACAACGATCTCAGAGTATCATTTAGCATTATAGACTTCCCGTTTGAAATATTTTATTTTAATTTAAAATGGTTAATTCTTTAGGTGAAAACCTGACAATTGACTTAAAATACTAGTTTTGGTAAAAAAAGTTAACACTAATTTATTGTATTTAATTTTTATGAACTGTTTGTTAATCTAATTCGTTCTTTATCTTTTTTATTTTTATTTTCGAACTTGACACTTAACCGTTATAGTTTCAAATAAGTCGGTCTTTTAGTTTTCTAATCAAACAGATGCTAAGATTCTTAAGTAGCATGTTATCATCAATGGCATTTAAAGCTACATGTGAAAAACGTCTCACGTTACAGTAAGATGTGTTTAAACATTTTCTTCCTCCCTCATTCAGATTTAAATTTGCAATATCGAATTGTAACCTTAAAGGCTTTATTGTCCAATTGGCCCTTACTCAACTTACTTGCCTAATTATGTGACGAAATAAATTTTATATTCAGTTACTTCTGCAGATTGCTTACACACAGGTTATAATGACTAATTGTCCCCTATTATTTACTAAATATAATAACTCGTTAAATATAATAATAACTCGTTTTAGCTTGTAACAACTCTCCTCAGTTCCGGATAGTGGAAGCACACATTGCCCGGATGAATATATTTATTAACCTTAATTTTAATTTTAATTTTAATTTTAGTTAATGGCGTGACAATCAAAATACAACATTAATACACATTGTCCCAAAAAGACATGATCACCATTAAAGAATAATACAATTTATTTAGGCGAACATATATTATTGTTTGAACTACCATTTATTAGAAAATCTCTTAAAGTTTTTGTCAACATAATTTGTGTGTATGATGTGAAACCAACTTTGTCGTTCAAAGCTTTAATCTTCAAAACACGCCCTACCGAACGGTAGTCGTCATGAACGTCCTAGAGAAAAATCAATTTTTATAATGTACATTGAAAGAAATCGGAGTATTTAGTACCACGAGATTTAGAAGAAGCTAATGTCGATCTTTCATCGAGGAACAGCATCCACTCTTGATAGTTTTTTATTGACTGGAAATATAAAACTCCTGAAAGGTAACGGTAGGCGTACGCTCCAAGATGAAGTAATTTGAACAGTTACAGGCCTAATCCATTTTGATTGCGATGGATTATTGGGCAAGACGGTCCAATGTACTAACCACAACCCCCCCCCCCCCGGATCTAACCAGTTCTGACCATAACCCAACCTGTGTTTTTATATTTTATTTTTTTATGAAAAGCATTGTCAAAGACCAGGCTTATAAGTCGAAAGTCTCCAGTATTCAAGATTTGAGATTGAGATTCAGCAACATCACTGATAAAATACAAATTATTTGGTCAGAGTAACATAAGGCATTGATTTATCTCTTTCCACAAAAATTTGAAAATATATGTGTGTTATTTTATATTTATGAAATTTTATATAAACCTCATTAAAAAAATTAAACACAGAAACAAGTTGTATTATCAACCAACCAAAGTACATTAAATACCTGAATTGTGACAATCCTACTACAAGCAACTAGTTCCCACTGGTGCGAGGATTCATCATCTGGCTTTTACAAATATGTGATGTTTCTCTTCATCCGAAAATCGTCAAAGATTTAAAAGTTCAATAAATAAACATACGATGGAAACATTACAACGAAAAACGACACTACACGAACTCAGGAAAACATTTAGTGCCCGATTTTGATACTGATGACGGTTGACGCAATCGCAGGGGCGGTGGTGTCCACTGTCCAGACTCCACCGCCTCCTCGATTGCGTCAACCTTCATCAATATTATTAATCGGCCGTTAAATGTTTTCATGTGTTCGTGTGTGTCTGTCATGTAATTTTTTTTCTAACGTGACAGTATCGTATATTTATTGAACGCTTTATTCTTTGACGATCTTAGGATGAAGGGAAACACCACCTCTTTGTAGAAGCTCATGATGACTCCTGGCACCAGTCGAAACTAAATGCTTGTGAAAAAAGGATTACCAAAATTCAGGTATTTAAACGATTAATTTTGTATATATTGGTAATTCAGATGTTAACATTACAATACATTCCAATACATCGTGCAACCTAAGTAGTCTATGTATCTTCTATTTTGTGGGGTAGCACTCGTATATTTTATATCAAGTGCATTTATGTATTTTCAAACTTAAGGAAAAATAAACAAATGCCACCGTTATTTATCACAATTTCGTAAAAATAAAGCTACAGATTAAAAGCGGTTTCTTATCTTCCTACTTTTTAATTAATAAAAATTACTGTAGAGTAAATTTTAAAACATTTTGCGCTCGAGGGCAGTATTCTGTTATCGCCAAGGTGCAGTCCATAACGTATGGCAGGTTTTACGGACTGTAAAACGCAGATAATATTTTGTTTTACGATCTGCGAGCTTGTGATTCATCGCGCTGATTCATCTAGCACCTTTAAACACTGTAAAGTACCAAGAGTTAAACTTTGAGCTAGAAACTCTGATTTAATAACTGATTTTAATGTTTTATATATACTAATAACTATAATGAAACAAGAAGTCGGAATGAAAAAAACACGTTATTTTTGTTAAAATAAAAGAGTTTAAAAAGAGTGGTGGTATTTATCAATTTTATTAATCGTATTAAATAAATGAAACACATATAAACTTGTAAATTATATATCACCGTTTAAAATAATTATATTGAACTAGACCTGGCGTTTTAGATCACTCGTACACAGCTTTTAAAATTAACAGTAGTTTTTCACAAATTTATATTTTATCGGTAGGTAAACTGATTAAACTCTTTGATTTATGATAATTTCAATATGCAGATATATATTGTATATATATATATGTTGTATCTATTGTTAATTGTTTGACAGTCCAGTCATACAGTTAATTAAACTTTATCATTGTAGTGTATTTTTAAGTTTTTTTTTACCAATCACAAAGTATTTGTCAGAAAGCAAAGTTGTAACAGTTTTTAGATTTTATATATATTTCTGAATACATCAAATACGTAATGTTTGATGTTAAAGGCTGGGTTACATGGGTTCCAGGATATTATGAAGTGTAAAGTCCAGATCATGTTTTACTTTACGACTAATAAAATGAGGACAAAAGTCCCTCGATTTCATCGTCCCGAGAGAAACGATCAACATACTAGTGCTGTGCCTCGTCAGTTTACAACCAATTTCCCCAGCTGTGTAATGCTTGCATAAAAGCATAAAAATATAACGAATTTATTTTTTAAGTGATGGAAAAAGATAGTCGTGGTTGCAAAAGTGCAAAGTAGTCACTGAAAATGGTAATACTGATTGTATCCAATTTCAATAAATAAGGTACAATTAAATTGACTTTCAATAAGTTGATCTAAAATGGCATGTTAAAGTGCTGGTCGTATCAATACGATGAACACAACACTGTCGGTATTAAAATTTTATTTTTGGTTTATTTGGTTTAGTAACACACGTATCTCAGAATCGCCATAATCAAAAGGTTTATAGGGTTGAAATTTGCCATGGACATTCCTCTTTCAGGACTCTGTCCCCTACAAGTTCAAAATGTCAATATAACATCTTCTCTTGGACAATTTTAATACAAATCAAGGAAACGACGAATCTACAAAACTATTTGGCCGACAGGCTTAGAATTTCGAATGCACATTCCTTTTTGCTCATCGGTGCACACTAAGGAACAGTTTTGCAAAATTCATGGAGAACTCCTCAACAAAGTCCTTCAAAATTGCTGTACGGGCTTCCTGGTTGAAATTTGGCATGTACTTCTTTCTTCGTTCATAGGTTATCACTATAAGATACGTTTTGCAAAATTCCTTTATTGCTCCATCTCTCAGGACTTCATAATTTTGATTTAATCCTTTTCTGGCAAATCGGTCTTCTTTGCTAATCAGTTAATAAGTTATAACTAAGGGACAGTTTTGCAAAATTCCCACAGAGCTCAACCCCACAGGGTTGCTATAGGGCCTACGAGGTTAACAATTTTATGGACTTTTTGCTTGTAGGCAGGTTCTCACTACGAATCGGCTTTGAAAAATTCCTTTAGGACATTGAGCAGGACTTCAAAGTTTCAATATGATTATTATGGAAGAAAATTTCTTTGCGTTTCAAAGATATTTGATCATCTTTCAAATTAAATTACAATCGTGGACAACGCCGTGACGCGACGGGTAACTAGTTGTTAATAATTAAATTTTACTGTTCTAACACAGTAGTTTTTATTAAAAGTATATACTATTTACTTTTAAAACTTGATGTCGTTTAACACGATAAACAAACCTCCTCTACATGTGAAAAGTTTCTTTATTTTTTAAAGATTATTTATTACGACTGTCATATTTATGTTACAATGTTATAAACTAAAGTAGGAAAATAAAATAAACATAAAAAAAATTATGTGCAAAAAAATAAGAGTGTAAGTGAAAACATTACAATAATATGGTAGTACGCTTTGAAAGCTTATACAGTATATTTACTTTTATTGTCACCATTTGCATGTTTTTAAGATTTACAAAAAAGTTTAGATGAGCAGTGCTCGACAATTTTTTTGCTCAAATATATTTCCCTTATGACTTATGCCTCCCATAATTAAACAGATCAAACCAGAACCACAATATTTACTTTTATTTATTTATTTAAAACCTGTTCATTGAAATATTTTGGGTACTAATATATCAGTACGGCGTAAGAACGAGGATATAGTTTTGTAGCTAGCTAAACACAAACATAATATTGGAAAGCCATTACTGTCGACTTGTGAATCCGGAAGAGGTAGAGGAGTTTCTTGGTAAAGTAAGCAGAATGATACGGACTTCGAATAAAAGCCCCATAGTATACTCTTAGAATTTTGTTGCTTTCAACAACAATTTTGCAATCAATACATTCTTTTTTTAAGTATACTTATCATATACATTAATTCAGCATTTTTATCGTAAATTTAAAACAAAACTTACGATTATCTTAAAATTTACTGTGTTCCCAAAAAAACAATTTTAAGTTTCACTCCGACTATAATTTAAAATTCTGCTAACGTAATTTTCTTATTCATAAAGCAAAAAATTATTACTCTAATTGCCTTTTGTTAGTGATTTATTCTTTAATAACTACATTTAGAGGATCAGTCTCTATTATACGAGTGGTAATTTCCTTTTTTACTCCATTTTGATATTAACGTTTTAACTGGGGACGGTTCTAAATCCTCGATTTAGAACAATTTTTTACTTCAATACTATAATCAAGTTTATATTGTGCCTTATCGATGATAATTTACCCTTCCACGTTGTCTTTCTTTCATCGTCTAAGATATCGTTACTAAAACTCATTAATTATATCACGTTCAAGAAGAATCTTGTAAAAAATGTTTTTATCAAATAAAATCGTGTTTAAAGGCCTCGTAGACATCAAAACTTAACATACCTGTTACTATATCTGCAAGTATTTTTAAAAATAACACCGTCATAATTTTCCTAACTGTATCCATACAATGATGACTGCATAGATGGTTTAGTTGAAAATCAGTTGAAAATCTAGTAAAATCATCAGATTTCTGTTGGTTGGTATAAACATCTACTATCTACTAAAAATAAGTGAACTAGATCTTAGTATATACAACAAAAGACCCTAGTTTGGTTTCTTGACTGTCATAAAATGTTTCCTCCAGAATACTGAGCAAAAGAAAATCCTTTTAAGCCACCTACGGCTGATAAAGGCATTATAATCTCGGTAACATATGACGGCGTGGGTCATGTGTGGGATGCTCTCGTACATTGCCTCGCCCTCATACATAACTGGACCTTACCTGTCCGGGCTGATTTATGTAGGTGTTATGGAAAAGCCACCGGTGGAACATCGTCCCTTAAGTCCTTTTTATGCCACAAAAGCATTGTTTATTCGAAAATTAGGTCTTAATTAAATACGCCTCTTTTTATATTTTCAAATATATTGTCTACTCGGTGTTTTGTATTTTTTTTTTTTTTTTTGTATGGGAATAAATTTTAATGGATGATTAAATTCATAAAGTAGTTTAAAAGAGTAAAACATATTGAATATAAGTCAGATTTTCTTCATAATTTTATTCAATTCACTAAATATATTCCATATTAAGATTTTGTATAGCTTTACCATACACAATATATATTTTTTATAAACAAATAAAACTTTTTTCTGTTTAAATTATTAAATATTGAATCACAGTGATAACAGAGTAAAAAGTAAAGGCGGACATTAACAAACTATTTAAATAGAGTAATTAAATAGATAACAAAATAAATACTAATAAAGGCTTGCCACAAATCAGGATTTTCTTATTTTTACTACTCTATCTGAGCAGATGACTTTGAATTTCCATGAAAACTTTTTATACTGTGACAAAAAAAAACATAATAATTTGTTAAAAATATGTAAAATTATACTAAATTAACTTATCAAATAAATAAAATAAAAAACTGAATTAAAACTATAATTTTATATATACCTTTCTATCTGTGCCCTGTGTTTTCAAAAGGGCATAATTGAAGGGTGAGGGGGAGGAGTAATTCAAATTATGTCGTCCATCATGTGGTGTGACATATCAAAAGCTGAAATTCCGTATGTGATAGCATGGCATAGGCAAAGACTGTTTTCGATCCAGATGGCTTTTTATTATGTGCCTAATAGTAAACCTGAAAATTTAGTGCATTTTAAGCTAAGCAGAAATTTGAACTATATTTCCTTTAGGTACATGCTAAATCCTTATAGGCTAAATTTATTTTTAAGTTTATATAAGCACTATTGCTTATAATTTTATTTTGTAATCTTAAATTATGTTCACAATTTGTATGAGTAGATTACAATTTAGTATGCTAAGAATATACAATGCTGTGCAACACATTAATGAACCTACACCAGTTACTTCCAAATAAGCGACTCTAATTGACCATAGTATAGCAAATAAATCAACAAGATTGGAAATGTGTGAGATAGTTGATGCATCAAGTATCTTAGATCACAAAAAAAAAAGAAAATCACTGACCACTCGCTAGTTTGTTGTAAAACTAAAAACAGTAGAGGGAAATACACTGCAAAGTTTGTTACCTACAGAGATTATTCAAGATTTAATGTGCCCGATGCAATTGCCATGTTGAGTATTGAATGGGATGAGGTTAATGCAATGATAGGAGTGTATTAATAAAATTGTTGAATACAATATTAAAAAGGTATATGATTCATTATCAGCGCTGGTTAACAAAACGTGTCACCCAGAAAAAGCACCCGGGAAATAATTAAGGGAAAAATTTAACAAAACAAAAAAATAGACTTAGACAAAAGTATACATTAAGACAAGGAATGAATCTGACTGGACGGAGTATAAAAGATTTAGAAATCTAACTAGTGCAAATCTAGACTAAATGGTGCAATATGGAGAGCAAAAAAAACAAAATTTTTTGCGGAAAAGCTTGCAGACTGTAAAGATACGAGAGCTTTCCATGGAAAGGTATAAAGTAGAGTGATTTAGTTGGAAAAAATAATATATCTGAACTCCCAAAAGCATTTAAGGCCAGTGATATGAATGATTACTTTGTAAGAAAAGGATCATTTGTTGACATAGATGATAAAGTGATAATAAATATATACAACCGAGAAAGGAAATGTGGAATAAAAGATTTATTTAGGTTCCAATAAGTTTCAGAACAAGATGTCAAATCGGCAATAAATGAGATTACCTTCAGAGCAGTCGGAGAACATGAAATAAGTATATTAATGACAAAAGCCGTAAGTCCTTTCGCTATAGGTGCTATAACACGTTTAATGAATGAATCACTACAAACAGGTATGTTCCTTGAAACATGGAGGAAAGGTATTGTTCGACCTATTCCAAAAGAGACCAATCCTTCAAATTTTAATGATATTAAACCGATTTTAAGTCTTGCCAGCCATTTCTAAAGTACTTGAGAAACTAGTTATACGCCAAATCTACGAGTTTATATACAAAGAAAACTTGCTTCCAAAACTACATTCAGGATTTAAAAAAAATCACAGTAGGCCTACATGCACCGCACTAGTCAATATGTTTGCAGATTTGTTTGGGGTGAGGGATAAGGGCAGTTGTAGCTGTATTATCATGCTAGACTATTCGCACGCCATTGACTCCATAAACTGTGAAGGAAAGCTGTTTTATTTAGATTAAAGAACTTGACCCATTCTTTGATAATCAGGGAATTCTCAGTGGGCGGCCGAATGAGTAATTCTGCTCTACAATTCTCCCAAAAACATCCTATTTGGTTACCCAACAAGTGCCACTTCACAAATCTATATATATAATTCTGTAAGCGAAATTTCTTGAGCAAAATTGTGAGCGTGATACAAATCGCAGGAAGATGGGAGTGGTCTCAAATTAAAGATCTTGGTCCCATACACGAGGGAAAACACTATGGCGTGTCCATAGTGTTAACAGGAAATGAGAAATCACGTAAAACGTCCTCCGTAAGAACAGCATGGGGATTCGAAAAACGTCTGCTTTGTGTACATTAAAACATGTGTTATGGTTTAATTTTAAAACGAGACACAGATGGTAACATTGAGTGAAACTGACAAAATAATTCACACCAAGAGAAGCAATCTATATATGTAATTCTGTAAGCGAAATTTTTGGTGAAAAATTGTGAGCATTTTACAAATCGCAGAAGATGGTAGGGGTCTCAAATTTAAGGTCTCGGTCCCATACACAAGGGAAAATTATCACCGTGTACATAAAGCTACAAGGAAATGAGAAATATAGTAAAACGTCCTACATAAGAATAGCATGGGGATTCAAAAAAACGTCTTGCTTTGTGTACATTAAAACATATGTCATGGTTTTATTTTAAAACGAGAGACAGATGATAATATTGAGTGAAGAACTATTAATAACCAAATGACAATAAATATACCTAGAGTGGTAATACTATAATAAGACGTTTTGTGGCTTTGGAGCGACTAAAAATTCTCCTAGGAGAATTAACAACCTTACAAACTATTACAAGTTGACCGCTGATTTTTACTATTGTTTCAATAATTTAAATTGTGAAAAAAACTGAGCGTGTATACAAATTATAATATACATTCTGATCGTGATAGGGACGCAATGGGCAATGAATTTTGGTTTGAGAAACGCCTACATTATTTACATTAAAACATTGTTTTTGTTTCATTTTAAGACGAAAAGTGTCAAATGATCATATTGAGTGACGATGCTATTAATTGAAACTTAATTCAAGTGTAACAGTCAACGTAGTATTCATATTATGTTAACTGAATTTTCCCAGAAAGCTTTTGGTCATCTCATAGATTGCCGAAGTATAGGAGAGAGTAAAAATCAAAGACGTTTGTCCTACATACTAGGGGAAAATGTCGCAGGTCAAAAACTTTACTACAAAATGGAAAATACAGTATATAAAAACTATCCATGTACGTATAGTGATTTAAAAACGCCTGCTTTCTATAAATATACAAAATCAAGAGCTTCGATTGGGAGGGACGAATATTGACAGTGAGTGAAGATGATCTACTTTAAGGTTCTGTTTACATTTGGTGACTAAAAAATTTAAAAAATCTGTAAGGAGCTAAAATATCCATTCAATTTTAGGACAAACAAGACAATGAAATGGCTTTGGTACAAAAAGTTTATTGACTCTGAAATGGGTGCTGAATATCCGTCATATTTTTTTTATTGCTGCTTTTCTATGTTATATTAAAAAAAACGTCATAGCTCAAAGGGACTATGATATCTTTCAAAATTGATTTTTCATAGATCGATATGATTTAAGTTCAACAGACAAAATGAAACATTTACAAACGGGTGGCATAACAGTATATGATTGTAAAGAGTGCTTTGGGGGCAAATGGCCTTTTCAAAGGGTTTAAAATATTATATATATCCTATTAAATTAAAATTAAAATTAAATTTAGTGTAGAACTGGTAATTTGCTATGGTTCATGCTATTTTAATTTTAGGGGCTTTTGCCCCTATGAGCCACTAGTATCTAATAAAGTCTTAATGTAATTTATTTACAAAGTTAAGTAACGTTCTGTAATTCACATAAGTAATAGTTTTTTACTTTAAAATAGAATGAACAGTTTAGTCAACAGTCAAGATCACCTGAGCTGATACCTGACCTATAACAACAAGTATTGTGTGTGTGTCTCCTTATCTGCACTGGACAAAGGTCAATCTGCCAGCAGATATTCTATAGAATGTGGCCAGTCTACTGTCTCATGCCTCCTAGATTACATGTCTGTGATGTTTGCAGCTTTAAATGTGTTCTGAGAATTTTACAATTAAGTTTACAAAATATTTGCTAATGAATTGGATTATTTTAAGTGTCAGAACATGTTGATATGTTACATCAAGATTGACTAGCTGAAAGGTCATCAGTATCCTGGAAGCAATTCTATTTAATACAAATTGGAATTTAGTCTACTCTTTGTACAAGCAAGTATCGTTCAAAGTTCCTGCAAGTTGAACAGTAATGGTTAAGTTAAAATATTAAAATCTTTCAGGTACTATAAAAATAAATATGGGAAATCTTTGTGTGGTTTTGGAAATCTGTTTTAAGCAATAGGTAGAATATCTTGGTCTAAACCTTTTAAATTAAAAATCACCCATCACCCACTTAATTAATAAATCAAATAAAATAAAACAAATATTTTTTTTAACTTTATTGCTAGAAATAAAATGTAAAATTAGAAATAAATATACATTGTAATTTTTTTGTAATAAAAGATTTAAAAAAAGAAAATAAATATTGATTTTGAATGTTTAAATTAGTGGGAGCAGGAAGAATCCAATAGATTGAAGCGTAAACAAATATTCCAGTTAAGCTTCCCTCGCAGAGATGGCGTTGGCAGCGCATCTCGTCAGCTTTTCACGCCTGCGATGCAATTCGCCACCATTGTTCCGGCATATGAGTTTCTTTACCATACGATATTTTAAAAACAGATCTAAATAGATCCAATTTCCATCACATCGCATGCACAAGGGAATACTACGGTTTTCTGTCCTATTTTTAACAACGAACAAACAAAAGTTCTTTTTTTCGAAGCTCTAAACTTAAAAGTTGTGTTGAACTTAAACAAAAAATCGATTTAATCGATGAATAATCCAAAACAAAAATGGACAATTTCAACAACAAACGACTTGCGGACAACATTTTAATTGCAAGTTTGTGGCGTTTCATTTATTTGCAAAATCAAATACATCAACTGTTTTATTATTATTATTTTAGGAGTCTTAAATTTTTATGTAAGTATTCTATTGAAAATGATAATAAAATTATAATTAATTCCTTTTTAAATTAGTTATTATTTAATATTTTTACAATATGATGATAAAATACTTTATGATCATCACTGTAACATCACTGATCTGTGCTTCTGGACGAGATTAAAATAGACTAATGCACGTGTTGCTCGACATCAAGCAATTTATTTTGATACAATACAAAAGCTACATTTAGTTCTAAATCAATGATATCCGACCAATAAAATATTGTGAATATCAGTGAACACTAAAAACAACAGCTGCACGTTAACATTTGTTTTAAATGCCCAAACCAATCACAATGTTATCTAATTGGAAAATTTCAAATTTAATTTGTGGATAGCGCACTTATTTTAAGTTCGTTATTCATCAGTTTTTGGCGAAAACAACTACAGACCCTTTCATATAGAAATCCAGAGAGGTCAACTGTCGTGAACAAGATGGCAATTTAGTCAGGCCATCACGAGTTGTTTTTTGTAGTACATAAGTAAACTGCCTTCTTGTTTGCACATCAGCTGAGCTTAGTAATTAACAAATTAATGAGAGAAAAACTAGATTGATTTTCTTGAAAACAAGAAATTCAAAATACGAGTACATGTGGCTATAATGGTGTCCATGCAGCAAAGCTATGAGAACAGGGCAAAACTTTGTGGACAGCTGGTATTGTAAGTATTGTAAAATAACCAGATTGTTTAATTTGGTATGGAACGAGAAAGCAATAATGTAAAATCTCGTGGGACAATATTGGGGACCGTAACATTCCGACGTCTTCGACGCCCATCTCCGTTTTCTTGTTGACATTTTGGGGTTACACTTGCACTCTAGTATTTTGCTTAACTTCTAGTCCATAAATAATTATAAAATTGCTGTTTCTATTTTGGATTCAGCTTTAACAGTTTCAATCCTATTGAACTACCTTCAAATACTCCTATTTAATACATTTAGCTATTTATTTTTTTTTTTTAATTAAGTGGCTGACCTGTCCCGCTTTGCTGCGAACTAAAAAAAAGAACACCGATTAAAAATAAACTTGGAAAAAACTGCTTAACTGTGGCAAAAATATACAAATAAATTAGTAGTAATATTAAAAATGTTTCTATGTTCCAGTGGGAAAATAACCCGTCCCAATGCCATGTGAGAAGTTACTGTAATAAAATAGAAATTGATTTGTTTGGTGAATCGCGCGTTTTTATTAATTGATTCTACATCGGTTAATAAACCAAAAGAAAAATCTACTACCATATAAAAACTAATCATATATTATATTTTTCTGATTTGCTAATGTCCTTTATGTTCTTGTTAATTTATACATTGCGTAGAGGTTAAATTGTATTTTATTTACAAAGTTCCCCTGAAATAGTCACAAAAGAGACGGCGAGTCAGTCCAGAGCATGACGACATGAAGATATTGTACCGGCTCGCCCGAAGGGACTGATACGAATATCGGTTTGATGCTGGTTTGTTTCCTCTTTTCTGTGTTCTACTGTGCTATACTGCCAGAAACGTACACATCCAAGGGTATCTTTCTATGATGAAAACTGTCTTCAGCTGATATTGAATGATACAAAACAAAAGATTTTGCTATTAGATTAATTTATTTCCTACGAATTATTTGTACAACATTGATTATTGTTATAATAGTTATAGTTATTAGTTATAGTATTTTACAATGATATACAAAACACGAGTGGCATTGTACAAGAATAAATAAAAAATCTTAACTAACCTAAGTTACATTTTCTTTATTAAAAGATCAAAAATAAATTTTCACAAATTTTTTATGAAAATGAAATTTATGTTTTAATTTTTTATGTGTACAATTTAGTAAGTGTAGATAAAAATACAGTACATAGTTTTCGTTGAAAATAGATTCTGATCCTCACCAACTATAAGAGTAGCAATTCAATTACTAATTAATTAAAAAGGTTTTGTTTATATTGGTAATTAATGCTTATTAGTTTTGATTTGTGATTCAAGTTATACATCTATGCTGCAATATAAAACGCTGAAATATTTATTCATGAGGTTAGCACATTACTTATCAAACTAATTATTGTAACTCTCTTTGACAGATGAATAATTACAAAGGACTTTACATAGAAGTTACCCAAAATGTAGACTGCTCTTATGGTTCTTATTGTTTTACTATTGACAACAAATAATAATATGGGAACAACAATAAAGGAACTTATTTCTTGAGGGAGGAAGAAATATGTGATCCATTAGTCTAGCCTTATCGTCTAGCAACTTACGTGTTATTGGTAGCTATTACATTAAATTGGGTTGCCACTGAGTGAATCTAGCACCAAGAATCATTAATTATTATTAAACTAAGTTTTAAACTGTTTGAGTCTATTAAAAGCACTTGTCATCATTATTATTTTTAGTTCTAAGTTTACAGTTTATCATGAATATTTAATACGTAAAATTAACATGTAACTGAAAACAGAGACCTAAAAATATGTATGTTATTTTTATTTGCTTGTTAAAAATCAGCTTATTAATAATTCTACACTCAAATGATAAAGTTTATCATTGATTTTCAACTGGTTTTTAGACATGCACTCAAGTGAAAAACAAATATTGGAAATTAATCATGGCGTTTTTGTTCCAATCAGTGGGAAGCATAAAATGTAGCTTGGTGTGTTGCTGTGTGTCGACAAAGCACTTCAAACTGATTAATCAAAACATGTTACACAAATAAATTTTTTCCATGTATTAATAAAAGCTTTATTTTTGTTTTGTTTTGCTCCTTATGCAAATATTAATGGTAGTACATAAAATAGATTTTTTAGTTTAAGAAAATACGTGAGAAGCTGAAAGCTCGCTCTAAGTTGTGAGCAAGTCGTACGCAACAAGATGGTGTGTTGGAATGGGCTAACATGCATCTAGAGGTTGAAAGAAAATGAGTCACAAGAGTAATTAAAAAAAGCTAAATTGCTAGTAACATTATATTTTTAATATTCTTTGTTGCAGTAATTCAGCTTTTGAATTTATTTTTTATTTATGTATTTTCGTAAGTATGGGTTTGGAATTCTTCCTATGGATGTTGTGTTTGACTCTCTTTAGCCATACTCACTAAGAGCACACCATTTCCAGGCTTTGTTCCCCCCTGGAAACGTTCATCACATAACTTCGGGGCGCCCCGCTTGTTTGAGATCACCATTGTTGGGGCCCTTCTGATTCCAAGAAGACAAGACTAATTCAAAGTCTTCTTCTTCTTAGCCTTTCCTTTTTTCGGAAATTGCCGGTTGACTTAAGCCTTTTCTAAGGTAAGTCTAAAAACGTGGCATTCCCTGGAACCAGCGACGTGTTCGATTGCTGCGGCTGCTACCTCCGACTTCAGTTCACTGCAGAGGAAGCATTGACTCGCTATGTCACACGTTTTATGGTCGTGTCCTGTTTCTCCACCTTTGTAGCAAACAGCAGCCCGATCCTTTCTCCTGCAATTGTTCGTGCTCGTATAGTCCTGTAAACTGAAGTACCTTAAGACCGTGGTAGATAAACGCACCGCGTAACTGAGAAATTCAACCCGGAGATGGTAAATTTTAAGAAAGACAAGCTTCTTCCTAAAAAAACAAGGGTTGCCATCTTTCACTCGTTTGGTCGGCTAATGGTGGTGACTTTGCTTGCCTCAC
The DNA here is from genome assembly GCA_030545055.2 of Neoaliturus tenellus. Taxonomy (NCBI): domain Eukaryota; kingdom Metazoa; phylum Arthropoda; class Insecta; order Hemiptera; family Cicadellidae; genus Neoaliturus; species Neoaliturus tenellus. The sequence continues at coordinate 234,803,537 of CM061533.1, forward strand.
TGTAGCCGCCAAAAACACGCTACGATATATCGCAGCGATCTGATCGGTACCAACCATATCGTTGCGATGATCGGAGCGTGTAAACGGGAGATCGCAGTGATATATCGGGGTTGGACGAAAAATGAAAAATTTGATTTTCTGGCTAGATTGACCACGATCGCAAGGTTGGAGCGACATATTGGAACGTGTAGACAGCGCTTCAACTTATCGCTTCAATCAAAACAGTAAACAAACAGTGCTTCCCCGGTCAGAGTGAAGCAATTCCACGTATAAGTCTTGAGTCATTGTCATATAGTTGTTCCAGTCATTCGGTTCATCCCTCAACTCTCTCAGAAGTCTTACATGCGAAAATTTGTCTCTCTTGAGAAGCCAAGAACAACACGACTTACTTCTTTCTTTTCGCGTCGTCTCTTTCTTGCTAATCTTGACAAACAAATTACATACATGGACCACAGCGTATCTCTTCCATCTTGATCGCAACTGAGACAAAGGCCAACAAATTGCGAAGAAAGTTGGGGGGAAAAATCGATGCGTGTAAACGGAACAAAAGGCTTAGATGACCTCAGGTGTCTCGGCGAGAAAAACGAGATCCCTCACCTAAACAGAGACCCGCTTGTCTGGGGCGATTACATTTCCCTCCTTTCCAACCGCTAGCCGCCTTGAGAACCATGGCAAAATCCCGCCAGTAGCAGCCTTTCTCCAGCCAAAAAGAATATCTCCTTCCTGGTCGGTCTCTCGCCTTAGTAGAGAAGGTGTCAAGGTTGATATCCTTGAGGATTCACCCTATATAGGACGCCAGCGTATGTTTGGCCGTTCGCCACTAGCGAGAACGGAAGATAGACCAGATAGTTTTCGGTTTTCCGGGCACGACCCTCTTGTTGGGAGGCGTGACCGTAATCACTGGAGGGGCTTCTACAGCTTCACGCGGTTTCTTTTCTGCTTTTTTGCCCCTCTTGTGCTGGTTGCCCTAGCCAGAACTCTCGCTCTCGTTCCTCTCCGCTTGCCTGAGGTGCCAGCTGCAACGACGGCATGCCCAGGGAAACAGCATTGTATTTTAGACTGGTAATTTTTCGGAACGTTCTGGTCTCTTTAGTGCCTGTTATGAATCGACGAAAGCAATCCTGCACGTCATACCATTCCTTGCGCATTATTTTAAAACTGCCAAACAGCCAGTCAGTTCAGCAATGCTGTCCCTCACCACCCTTTTTACGTTATTTTTAAATTTGCAAGAATTTCTCATTTCGCCGGGCATTACGCTTGAGCAAGAGAACGTGTCCAACGCCTCATTACCCGTCCCACTGTTCGTCGCAGAACTGAAAGTCGTATTCAGTGGCGTGACTGAACTTATTGCCCATACTACTCTCGACACTACCTCGGGGTTATTGGGGGACACTCAAAAGATTTTAAACTTGTTGGTCCGCCGTGTCTTTTTCTTTCTGGTGTGTGTTTTTGCAGTGTTCGTTGCCATGCTTTTTGTCACCAGGGTTGATTTTATGTGATAATTTTTTATTTTATTAATAATTAAAAGATCTTTTTACTCTGTAAGATTTTTTATAAACATAACAGTTAAGGGTCGAATCGAGTTTTTTCCCCACGAGATCAGGCAAACTTTCATTTCCAACGTAAAAAAAAAAAAATACCCCCGTCGCAGCAGACCTGCGCACTCAGCGAATTTCCAAACAATCTTGAGATTTTGTCTTTTCCCCATAAACACCATAGAAATGGGTATGTAGGTTTGCTGCATTGGGATGTTGTTAAAAAATGTTAGTTTTGTTAGGAGTTACGTTAGGTAAATGTCAAACTGTCTCAATATTCGGCACTTTTTAATTTTCCCCATAAACCCCATGGGGGTGAGTACGTAAGTTTGCCGCCATATTGGTGTTGTAAGCAAATATCAGTTAAATCCTACCTAGTGAATGTACATACCAAATATAATCAAGTTATGGTGTTCTTTTCATTTTCCCCTTAAACCCTATAGGGGTGAGTACGTAGGTTTGCCGCAATGTGGGTGTTGTAAGCAAATATCAGTTGAACCCTACTAAGTGAATGTACATATCAAATTTTATCAGGTTATTCCAATAAATAAGCGAGTTACAGGGTTTGTTGATTTCCCATAAGACTAAGATGGAAAACCTATTTTTGGCTTTTCTCCGTAACCTGTTAAGCCAAGTTAAAAATTCAAAATACTAAATTGTTTGTTTTTTAAAGCTCTTTTAAATGGTTTTAGTTAAAATTCTTGAATTTTGAAAATTATGCTCCAAAAATGCAAAAAACCCATTTTTGACCCTTTTGAAACCCCATAAAACCCCGTTCCCATAACCCGATCATGCTGGTTCGGGAACTCATGAAAATAGACCTCGTCTTACACCTTCATACCAAATTTCATCAAAATCGAAGGTCCCCTTCAAAAGTTATCAGTACCACGGACACACACACACACACACACACACACACACACACACACACACACACACACACACACACACACACACACACACACACACACACACATATATATAATGACACATAGATAAATACATATATATGAAAATGAACGAACGATGATTTTGGCTTCTGGGGAACTCAAAATGAAAAAGTAACATGGTCCCGGGCTTAGGTCTTACCATGGCTACTACCGTAATAGCGTATTCCCTATAGGGAAATTCGCTAAAAAGAAGAAAAAATCATAAAACCATAAAGCTAAAAAATGTCCTCAAAATGTCTTTAAATGACCTTTTTATAAACGAAAGTGCTATAACTTTCAATACACATAATTTTGTCAGCCACATTGAAAAATAAGTTTATTTATTTTTATATGCGAATTTTCAAAGAAGTTCCTAAAACTCGTCATTTTTTAAGAATCAACTGTGTGATTTTAAACCCACTCAAAAAAGCGATGGTAATTTATTTATTTTTTCGTTGACTTTGACGGTTTCTAACAAACAAATGCATGATAATCGACTTAATACTCGTAGTATTGATTTAGGAACAGTGAATTCAGCTATAAATGCTGAACAAGTAAAGGAAATTGTATGTGTAAGCAGATGCAGATGGGTTTCCAATGGCTGGAATGTCCACCCGGTATGTTCGCTGGCATTTGTACTTGACTTGCTCAAAGGTTATTTGAACAATCATTTTTGTGCTCTCAATAGTTTTAACGTTTGCTAGAAATACAAAATGAACTACTGTATTTAAAATTGAAAAAAAAACATATTTTACAGATTTAATATTTTAAACCAAATTACAATCTGACCTTTACAAAAATTGTAACCACACAACTTGGAGATTTGTATTAGCTGGGCTGGGCTGAAAGAGATCGTTTTGTAAATAATAGTTCATTTATTTTTTGAACAAAATGTAATGGCTGAAGCACAAAGACATAAGAACACAAATTTAAAAACCCCAAATAAAAATATTTTTTAAAATGATGTATAGAGATAGCTAAAACTCGTTTTACAAATATAAAAATAGCATTTTTGCTCCTTGTTTTTAAATGTGGGTTGAATAACTCCCTAAAAATAATTTGTCTATCCATGTGAAACATGAGATACAAATCGATTAATGTGAGTTATGTCTAAAAAAATGTCGTTTTTACTTTTTCCTTCCTGTCATTATACATTTGTTTGAAATAGTAGTAAAAAATAGTAGTTTACAAAAAATTACAATTATAATTTGATTTTAACACAATTGTATTTAAGTTAAATCAATGAAAATCTTATTTCTTAATAATTAGGTAAATTATTCAATAACATGAACTATTAACTAAAAAACGTTGTTTAAAGGATTTTTATTAAATTTATTTACATTTCAAAACTTACATGCAATTTATTTAAGTGAGATTTTTTTATTTAAAACTCAACTACGTACCAGTAAAAAATAAAAAGTTCAAAATGCCATAAAATCATTTAAGATAATAAGGGTGATAATACAAACAGATATATAACTCCAAAGAGCTTGTAGGGGTAATAGGGAGGAGGTAATAGGGAGGAGAAATATCTCGTTACAGTTCCAGCGGGGCAAGATTCCTGATAACTTCGTACTTTCAACTCTTTAGTGATTGCATTCGGATGTAATTTATTTAACATTTTAAAGTTCATTCAAGCGTCACCTGTAAAGTATTTAACAAACAAACTAGCTGTGACATATACTTGAATAAACTAGGAAGCCATAACGATTACAGTTTCAAAAACTTCCCTAAAGTTTGAAAAGTAAAATAACAATTTTTTAACAATCATAAATGTTTACTAATCAAGTAATGTAAAACCGTAGAGACACTTTTGATGTTTGTTTTATTATCCAGACTAAAAAACGTTTGTTTCGTTTTGGATTATAAGACCGATCCAATAAAAATCGACACCTTATTAAATCAGCAACGCTCTAGTTATTACTGGTCCACTAACGTTGGTTATTGCTTTGAGGGCCATTGCCCATTCTTCCTTCTAGAAATTTATTGGAGTCGTTATACAACATTTATTTCTCAAGTAGGATCAAAACACTATAAATGCACGGGAATTTTGTAGTAGAACTGTAAAACATAATTACTATATTTTTATATTGCTAACTGCCTACATAATAAAAAAGAGTAATGTTTCTAAAACTGTTCATGCTTAATTCTTTAACCTATTTAAACTCTTACTTTTGAAAACTAAGTTTAAACTAAAAATCACAGTGTTTTTATTTTATAAAAATATTAATGTTGGATAGTATGCCTACTATTTCCATTGTAGTTCATTTTTGTACTACTTCAATAATATAACTATATCTTTTAAAAATTCAATTGATTATTCACGTTCTAGTAAAAATATATATATACATATATATATAGTTAATGACGACAAATTTTATTTTTTTTTTGAAATTTCAAAACAGTATGAGAATGGAAAACGAAACAAACTTTGTGAAAACCTTGACGGCCCTAAAAAATAAATTTTACCATTGTTTTGACAATGTGAACAGTTATAAAGTATTAATTGTTTATTTTATGAATTTCAGTACAGTATGAGAATAAAAAAATAAGGATTATGCTATAGTAACATAAAAAAAATTATTTCCATTTATTCCATTCTAAAAATTGTCTTGTCAATTCAAATACGATTTTTCACCGCCACTTAATAAAATGTTTTTGTTTCCTCCATCATTTGTATCCCCATTTCTTCTTCTTAATATTTATTTTGCTGTCCTTATTAGCGAATTTCCCTATAGGGAATACGCTATTACCTTAGTACTCACGGTGAATACTAGGTCCGGGACCATTATACTTTTTCGCTTTGAGGTCTTCAGAAGCTAAAAACACCATTCGATCAATTTCATCTATACATACTATGTCCGTGGTCCTGATAACTTTTGACAGTTTGGTCCGATTTTGATTAAATTAATATGGTGGCTTAAGACCAGGTCTATTCTCATGAATTTGAGAACCAGCATGATCGAATTATGGTTACGGGGTTTTATGAGGGTTTTAAAATGGTCAAAATGGGTTTTTGGCATTTTTGACCTAAATTCTTTTAAAGTTTTTAATTTTAATTGAAACCATTTAAAAGTGCTAAAATAAAATTTAGTATTTTGAATGTTTTAACTTAATGTAACTGGTTTAAGGAGAACGTCAAAAAATGGGGTTCCCATGTTATTCTTATGGGAAATAAGAAAACCCTAATATCTGGATTATACATAACTTAATCAAATTTGACATGTAGATTCTCTAGATAGGGTTCAGGTTGAACTTGCTTACAACATCCATATGGCGGAAAACCTATATACTTACCAAAAAGAAATCATAAGGAAAATAAAAAGCCAGATTTTATACAATTTTTATACTTTTGCCAACTAGGGATCAACCTACAGTTTCTAACAAACCTCATGCAGCAATCTTACATACCCATTCCTATGGTGCTTTATAGGGATAAAAAAATGTTCAAAATACCATCCCGAATTCCCTGAGTACGCATGTGAGCTGTGACGGGGGGTATTTCTTACTCATTTATAGTTCACCTTTAGTATTTTTCACATTTTTGTACTTACTTTAGTATATTATTAAGAGCAGTAAATAATTAATTGTTAAATATTTAAAAACAGAAACCACATGACTACAAGACCATTTCAGAGGCTAAACGACATAGTTTTAGAAAAAATTGAATTGAAATATGGTAGTAAGTATTCTACAAACAAAAGGTTATATGTATCTTTTTAATGAAAATTAAAAGTTTACTAGTTGATGGTTAAGATATGAGAACATATGTAAACAAATTAATTTATGGGTGGCGAAGTTTCAATAAATAGATCTCATCTTATACATACGATTCAAGTAGCCTATTTTTTTAGTGTCTACACAATAAGTTTGTTGGACACTAGTCCAAAGTAAATGGGTGAAAATTATGAAAACTACAGTTAAGCATTGATAAATAATGAAAAGTTATGGTGCTTGTATGGAAGCAAATTGAGAAGTATTTATTTTACAAACATAATTAATTAAAACATATGTTAGCAAATTTTAATTATATTAAAACAACATGTGGCTAACTTGGTAAGTTTATTTCAGTATTGAGCAAAGTTTGTAAACAGGTTTAATCATTTCCATTCCATGTCATAAATGATGGACGTATACACGAGTACAGTTGGTTGCACGAGACGTGAGACAGCCCGTTAGAATTTTTTCTAAATATGGGCAAATTGGCTCTATCTTGTGCAACATGGAGTGGATTAACCATTTTAATGATATACAGTAAAATCAATACTAAGGTCTTCATTTCAAATTCAGGCTGTTAAACTGCCCATATATAGCACAAATCCTGACGGGCTGTCTCACGTCTCGTGCAACCAACTTTAAGTATAAAAAGCCTCTTGAGGCGGAGGTGTATTATCTGGTTTCATTTTCTGCCTTAATCCCCTCTATTGCACGGGCGTAAGCTTCAGATATATTTCTTGCTTCAGATGTTATTATAAACCTATCCTTATTAGTGCATTATTCATACCTAATAATTCCGCCAATAAGGCTTTAGACTACATACTCTACAAACTCAAATTATAAAGGATGTATTTCTCGTTATTTCGTTTATGTTTCCTATGAAAAAATTGTATACAAAGTTTGTGAATTGAATCCAAAGGTTGCCGGTTTGAATTTGAAAAAAGTTTTTTTTTTAAGGTTCGACTCTAGACTCAGTTGTCATTTGGTACCAAAACCATGGTTTTGACCCTTCCCCGTCAAAAATTTAAAAATGCTACTATCGTAGAAAAGATAACTTTTAAGAATGTCGTTTTTTTATAATTGAATAGCCAGATAGATCAATTACCAACAAAAAAGATTATAGTTTTATATTTTAAAATAAAATTTATAGGAAATAACACTTTATACTTTTAGTTTATGACACTACTTAAACAGTTAAAATGAATGCAATAAAAGTTACCTGAAGCGTGTAAGAGGTTAAGGTATGTGAAAGACTGGACTCAGTCATGTGGAACAGTATTTATTGTATTCTCATGTTATTGTGTACTATAAATCGTCCACTCTTTGGAAGTAAATGCTATAAATTCTTGATACAGCTTTAAAACCCAATTACAGTAAATAGGGAATTGTTTTTACGTTTAAGGAAGGTAATTTTTAGAAAATTTAATTTAAAGCCACCAATTTAAAACTAAGTATCTGCTGTATGTATAAAGATCCAAATACTTAAGAAGACTTTAATGGGATGATTATTTTGCCTGCACAGTCAAGTAGCCATTGCGGTAACTAAATGAATACACTTCGCAATGTTACACAACCTTTCGGAGCACTCAATATTCAGTATTCGGTGTTAAAAACTGTGGTCAAAAAACGAAGCTACTCTTCAGCACGTGTGAGACTCAAAACTTAATTAAGTAGATGAAGAGAAGGGGGGGGTGGTTATTTTCGCCTATTAGATGCTGTTCGTCACTACATCCATAGAATTGACATGAATACTTGTGTATTCATGTCCAATTCATGAATATAGGCTATTCATATTCAATGTCCAAAGCCTGCGCCCAGCAGTTTCAACATGTACCGCTAGAGGCTGTGAGTATCAGTGGTCTCGTGGGTAAAAAAATGCGTCGCGGAGAGCTTTGGCGGCTCCCATTTAACGCTCTTATTAATATTTGGACAATTTTGAGGAAGGTTTTAATTTCCTACCACTGCAAGGAAATAATCAAAATTTTACACTGCAACCAGTACGCAAAACAGTTCATTTCCATTTTCCGTTTCATTCCCGCTCTAAAGCGGTAATGTTATTAGAGCTGGCTAAATCAAATAGCAATTCAAGGTCAGCTGTTTCTAAAAACCATGCCACAGCCTTTAATCATTGTTATCGTTTAGTAATTGCTGCTTTTTAGTTTGAGGTTATGTTTGGATAGTTGACAGTGTGTTTCAACAGAATAAAATCAAATATAAACTGAATGGTATTTTGTATAGAATAGAATATTTAATTTGTTTCAATTATGGTGGTAGAAAAAATCTTGTGTGTATTACGAGCAGAAATAGTCATTGCCGCTCTGGAAATGTTTGGCCGCACTCAGCTGACGCTTCTTGCGTCAATCTACAAATTCTAAAGTGGCAATGACGTATTTTGCGCTAAAATACACAAATAGCTATTTATTATTGCCACTACCGAAGTCTGCTGGACTACTACTCCTTTCTTTATTGGCCTAATGAAAGTATGCCCGATTATCGCGAGTATATATCTCTCTTAGCTAGGCAGTCTAGTACGATTCTACATGCAATGATCAGTCATAGTAGATAATTTTTGCAGATCAATAAACTTCCAGGATATAATTTTTTCATAAACTTAATTGTGAAACAGTCACATAGATAGAAAACAAAGAAAAAGAGGAAACCTTAACCTTTATAATGAGTTTATTTCGACTAAAGGGAGAAGTATTATATCAACAAAATAACTATTAAACAAAAAAAGTAAATAAAAAATAAAACGTTCATAATATCTGATATTTTTTAAATTTTATAATTAGCATTTTATTTTTTAACAATTTACAGTTTGTAAAAAGAAATCTCTGCAAGTTATTGTGGAACTTAACCAGTTTAAATGTATGATGTATGAAAAAATCCAATCAAGTAAAGAAAACAACACTTTGGCCACGTCATAACCACAGTTCAATACGGTTGCTGCTGTCAGGTCATAATTCATTGCCACTCTTTATTGGTCTCACTGGTAGAAATATTAGTCTTTGTGTGAGGCATTCAAAAACGTTACTTTGTATTCAAAACTATTGGGTTGATACAGGTAGTAGACTGACATGACATCGATAAAAAAGTCTTCCTTAGCTACAGTAAATATAAACTGTTCTTATAATAATACGTAATTTTGTTTACTTCGATTTATTTTGTGGCTGATTTTAATGGCAGGGAGTTTTTGTTAATGTCGACTTTGACATATATAGGATATTTTTAGCAATGCCAAATTCACAAAAGCACAATGTAACATTTTTAGTGAGTACTAAAATTCTAGTTTATAGGTATCCTATACATATAACTGTGTTATCTTTTACCATAGTACCATTCAATTATATATGTATATATGTATATATATATATGTATATATATATATATATTGATAAATAATTCATACGATATTTTAATATCCTAATAAAATTTAAATAAAATTAAACATGTAAATTAACATTAAATAAGATCGTGGGGTTTTAAAAATTATTCTGTAGCACTTAGTTTTATAGAAACAAACTGTTCTTTAAGTAAACTAATCTGCCAAGCGACATTCCGGAATTCAAAAGCAGAGCTTAGATGTGAAAGCCCTTTTGTTGTGATAAAGACTAACAATCTACATGGATCCATTGTGTGTATGAAGTTCCACTATTTGCTTAGAAATAAATGGTGATATTTTAATAAGAAAATTTTATATCTAAAAAAGACTAAAGGGGATGGAAAATTCTTATAGATTTTCTATTATTTTTCAACAATGATTTGTGTCATTTACCAATAAATAAGGATTTTTATGGGTACCCATGAAAAAAGAATCTATAAACAGCAGCAAAACATTGAATTCTCATGATTCTATCTTTTTTATACTTTTAACAAAGTGTACATTATTTTCTTTTAGACTTTATTGACATTATTCCTACTTTTGGTGAAGTCTGCGGCACTGTAGGTCTATTATTTTGACTAGAATGTTGATCATAAAGCGTAATATGTCGATTGCGAAGTTGTGTAACATTCATTGACTTAGCCCAAAAACTCCATTTTTTTTATGATTTAAATGTCTAACACTGCTTTGTAAAATTATTCATCTTGTTTCAGGTGATCGCTGAAGATGATGCAAAAGATGTTGTAGAAAAGAGACAAGTCAGTGTTCTAGCCCGCGATGGACATTTGCCATTTGAGGGAAAACGTTACGTTGGGGAAAAACAACCCGACACAAAGAGTTTTGGGAATCAGTGGAGGGACTCAAGTGAGGAGCCATCGGTATTCTTTATGGATAAGAGGTACGTTGGAGCGCTGGCCAAGACCGGTGATCTTCGCTTCAGGTCACAGCGAGAAGAAAAGAGGGATGATGTTGATACACTCATAGATGAACTCTTGACTGCTGAGGAATTGAGAAAAATTAGGCTGGAAGCTCTTAGAGAGGAACTCCTGAGGCAACGGGAGGAAGAAGACGAGGAAGATATTGAGAAACGATCTTTGGCCTCTCTGGTTCGTTCAGGCTCCTTACCATATGCTAGTAACAAGAGAAGTATCTCATCAATGGCCAAGGCTGGTTATTTAAGATCACCCTTTAATTACATATCTAGTGAGGATTATGACAAGAGAGGTATATCTTCCTTAGCACGAAGTGGACAACTCCCAGCCTTTGGCAAGAGAGGCGGAATTTCTTCAGTTATGCGAAATGGATATTCATTTCAGAAGAGAAACTTCGACACAGATTTAGATAGTCTTCTGTTAGACGAATATGATGTTGATGATAAGAGAAACGTTGCTGCTCTAGCCAGGTCATATAGTTTACCAACTACAGGAAAAAGAAACATTGCATCTTTTGCAAGAAACGGCTGGCTTCAAGACTTTGGTCCAAACCCCAAGAGGGCCTTATATGAGGAATGGGATGACTCCCTTGAGGAGTCTAAAAGGAACCTGCCGTCTCTACTGAGAAACCGAGTTTCGCCTCTTGTAGAGGGGAAACGATATCTTGGAGCGTTTGTTGCTAGTAACCGCCTGCCTTATTTAAAACAAGGAAGTTATGATGATTCAAAGAGAAATATCGCATCTATGGTTAGGAGCTGGAACACTCCCGAATCCTACAGGTATGGCAAGAGGGACTGGTATGAAGATGAAATTGACAATGACGATATTGCCAAACGCTATGTGTCCTCTCTTCTAAAACAAGGTCCTCTCCCGGTAGCTTCAGAAAATATTGAAACAAACAGTGAAGAAACCCAGAACTATAATGCTGAACAAGCTAAAGAGGATGCTTCAGAAAATATTGGTGAAGAGAAGAGGCACCTTGGATCTTTCTTGGCTCACAAAAGTTACGCTATGAGGAAAAAGAAATCGATTACTCTTGAAGACCAATTTGGAGATCAACCTCCAACGGCCAGTAGCCCACAAAAATCTCGATCAGATGAGAACAAAATGAATAACGAAATACAACAAAATCATAGGCAAAAAAGAGAGGCATTTGCAGATTTTTCACCAGTTTCTGATGAATATCCTATGCCAGTTTTACAAAATACTGAGATATCTGAGTACGAAGATGGAAACTCGAGAGCTAATTTCGAGGAGCAAAATACAAGAAAGAAGCGATATTTCGGTAAGTTGCTAAACTTGTTTTCAATAATTCTTTTCTAAATTACATACTTAAAATTACATTATTCTATGATGGATTTACTTAGATTAAATACTCTACGTTTAATTAAATACTTTACAACCATTATGTATCAACTATCTTTATGTTAGTGATGTAACTAACAAATGACATAATAGTGTCAATACTCCTCTATTGCTCGTGTTTAATGTTCATCGTTGTGATCAAAATGGATGTTGGCTGTTTCTGATGTTTGGCATGTTAGACTCCTTTGTTCTTCGTAGTCATTGTCATTAATGTCTCTTAAACACCCAAGATATTCTTTTCACTTTCCAAACGATCTATCAATGCTTCAAGCACGATCCCAAATCTCGAGCCACCCCTGAGTGTATGTCTTCGGAGAATATCCTGTTGTAGAAGTAGCTGGATGTGGTTAATGTCTTCGCATGTGCAGGCCTGTAGATCGTTCTGTGTCGCTTGTGGTCTGTGTCGCTGGATCTTCAGTCACTGAGATGTGAGATCTTGCAGGCGCACTCGCCAGAAACGGATGGTTGCCTCAGGGCCACTACCGGGGCGCCTACAGGGCCGCCATGTCCAAGCGTCACATCGGCGCCCTCGCTAGGCTGGGGTGGCTCACTTCCTTCCGCAATGTCAGAGGGTATAATCGCTTCGGAAGAGATACTCGCTCTCCATGCAAGAGAAACGCTGCTCCTTTAAGGTCTGAATTCGTGTCATAGTTCATAAAATATTGCAAAATTATGGAGAGTTCAACCTGAGAGTTGGATTATAGGAAAGCTCTTATGATGAGTTTCTTCCTGGTTTTCGACTGAGCCGACAAAATTCAACAAATCTATTGAGTTTGAATATCTTTTGTAATTTCTAAAGGTTCTAAGACTATAACTCATTACTATTTCAGACTAAATGGAAGTAGGCCTATTTTATGATAATTTATTTGAATGGAAGATGCAGTTATATGGTTAATAACGAAATAAAGTACGTCCAAAGTAAAACATATTAAATTTTAATGTAAACGTTTAGTTTGTGTTAGCACTAATGGTAATTGTTAAATATAACTCAATAATCAGGACAGTATCAATTAAAAAATAATCTATTTAGGAGTTTATTTATATTTTTTTCTAAAATAAAATTTTGAATACTTACATTAAAAGCGAACACATATTTTTTCCTGCAGCACTGAGAGGAGGAGGTAAGATTCGTTTACCTGTCATTGTGCTCTTAAAATTGAATATGTTTAAAAATAAAAATATGCATTGGATTATCGTCATAAATATTTACGCCTGGAAATATACCAAACATTTTATTTTGTCAACTTTTGCTTTTAATATACATAATATCTGTTGATCCCTTCATTTTAAACTGTTCGATGATACATGCTGCTTTTATTAAAACCGTTTTACCATTGTCAATAATCATTAAAATGCAAATGCTTTTTTCACTTACACTTTAGTTTTTTTATTAGTTTAAATAATGCTTATTCTTCTTTCACTGTCCATAGTAAGGCCTGATAACAAATAAAATACTCATAACCATACAGTTCATCTCAGATATCCTTACCAATCCTGTTTATTTCATGAAAGACTAAATACTTTGGAATTCGACAAAACCTGAGGTAGGGAAGTAGCGGATGCTCTTTTTAATGGCGTATAATTTTTTTTATGTAGCTACCCCAATAATAGTTGTGACTACACCTTGAATCAACATTTTCAAACTCCAACCCCTATCATGTAATACACCATTGAAAAAGCATAAAATGATTTTATTATGATTTTTAAAATCTCAACTCTATTTGGAGTATTTCAGGTTAAAGTTTTTTTGATTATTCTAAGATGGATTTGCTTTGATTAAATACTCTACGTTTAATTAAATAGTAATGCGTAAAATGTAAAATGTAATGCTACAAATGCACAGGCCCAACTATACTACTGATACTAGTACACAATAAGTTAAGATAAAAAATAAAAAAATAAAAATTTTTCATTTTTTTAAAATAGTGTACGCATGGTAGGGATTGTTATTTGAAAACTTTTAGGTAGTGTAGGTAGTGTTACCCCTATTTTGGGGTAGTTACGTAAAAAACGTTTACACCATTAAAAAAAGCATCCCCCTACATCTTTTTTATTTTTTTATTCTAGAAATTTTTGTCATTTATGAAATAATCAAGATTGGCAAGGACTTCTGAGCCACCCCGTATGTACAGGTGAGAAGTCAGTAACAAATATAAAACTTTGCCAGTTGATGTGGAGTTTTAAAGTTTATTTCCCAAAACTATTATCGTCATTAAACGTTCAATTGGAGACTGTCCACATGTAGTCCGAATAAAATCTTAAATATAAGCATAGGGCAAGATGAATATCAAATTTAAGATCTCTATTAATAAAGAACAATGTCCCAAATCCGACCTTAAAAAGATAACCAAGTAAAAGATGGCAGCCGATCAAAATTAGTATTAAAGTTATATGGAAAAAACATAAATGAAATAACTCCAAGTACACTCGACCTTTTGAGGTCAGGTTTGTAGCGAATTGTTCAGAATGCAAAGCCATTTAAAATTGTGTATCTTATTACGTAGGTCAATGCAATTTTACGTCTTCAATTTGGGATGTCCTTTAAAAAAATTCTTTGAAAAAATTCAGTGGTGTTAATGATACATCATTTTAAAGGGCTCTGCATTCTGAGCAATTTGCCACAAACCTGAAATCGTGAGTTACTGATTTTTTGTTGTCGGTATAATGATTTTAAAGCAAAGCTTAATCGCCTGCCATATTTTACTCGGTACTTCATTTAAGGTCAGGTTTACGGTATTGTTCTCTATTCATAGAGACCTTTCATAGAGACCGTTCATCTTGCCCTATTCTAACGTTAAGGATTTTCTTCTGACTCCTAGTGGGCCGTTTCCCTTGATATTCAAGGTCAAAAATTACTTTAGGAAGTGAACTTTAAGGGTCAAAATCAGTTTGCAAAGTTTCGGTTTTGTTATTAAAATTATTTAAAGAATATTATACCGTTTCCAGACTTTTTCCACCCTGTATAGCTCTTTTTTGGGTTATTAAATTTAAAGTTAAAATTGGGTTATAAAAGAGCTTTCCTCATCTCTTATGTTAATTATTAGATGTTAATTTATAAGTTTTTAAAAACTCATTATTAATTGATGTTTTGTAATTTATTTATTTCAAGGAATTACCCATGACCTAAAGTAGATTACACTTTTACGAATAAAGAGCTTTTTGGCCTTTTCAAGAGTCTTGTGGATGAAAAAAACATAAGTTGAAAATGTTCTTGTTAAAAATTTCCATACAGTAGGAATAGAAGATACCAAAACCTAAAACAAGTATTTAAATGATGTCTGAAGGCTATGAAATGTTATCGAATAACTTGATATTTTGCAGAAGATAAATAAATGCCATTATATCACATCCCACAGCTTTTCTCCATCGTCATAAGTACTCATGAGACTAATCACATTATAGCAATAATCTAAATACAGCGTGATTATGCGTTGTTTGGTCACGTGGTCTGTAGAGGGTGTGTTTTCCAGCAGTGAGGGGCGGCGGGAAGATCCCTGGTGGGCGACTCCCTCACGTGGGGAGGTCCAGGTCCAACAACCCCAACTCTGGGAGGCGCCGCCACTAGACTGGGCGGCCACCGAGGACGAGGACGACGAGCGAGTGGATGAAGTAGAGGACCCTGTCAAGCGATACCTTCTCATACCTGCCCTCGACAATATTCTGCTCAGGAAAAACCCCATCAATTGGATTCACTAACCGCCCGTCACCATGCTTGTCTCCGCACTCTACACTCCGTATCGGCCACCCAGCCGTCAAGGTGGTAGATAAAGGATGTTCATTTAACAGATTATATTTTTTGTATTTTAGCTATATATAGTTGCTGGTTTACTGTTTGTTCAGTATAAGATCAAACTTTTACATGGAAACTAACTGGTAGAATGAAAAGGTAACGAGAAGATTTTCTTTACTGCATCACAATATTTTATGGTAAATTTTCCTGTAAAAGATATCTTTTGTAAGTTTTGCCCCTAAAACTGTTTTATATTTTCTTTCCAATTTCTATGTAATGGATTTCATACCTACCAAGGAAAGAACAATATTATTTTCAGAGAAAAACTTGCTTATAACCAATATTTAGGTAAAGTTAAAACAGAGAGGGAGAGAGTAGATTGCACTTAATAAATTGAAAAGGTACAGTGTTTACAGAACTTGAAATATGTATGCCTATTCATGTTCATAATACTTCAAGAGTTCTTTTCTCAATGAGGATTATTTAGGTATACTATAGTTCTTTTCATACTCTACAGCATCGACAAATTTCTGCGACTTCATCTGTCTTCCACTACAAATATTGTTGTTGCCTTCATACTTTATTATAAAATTGAGTCCATGTTTTAGTAAAATATGAAAGTAGTTTATTAGGATTGAAAATTAACGAATTTGTACAATGCCTCTCTTACTACGATGACAATAAATATGGTAATCGTACTAAATTAGAGGTTTCTAAAAAGTGACAATAATATACTGGAAATTGTACTGGTTAGGGATAAAAACAACGTTATTATAAGAAGAGAATTACTTTAAGAGACTGCTTTTTATGGATTTACAATAAAAACAATCAAACGCCTGCTGTACACTACTTTGGTTTGATCCCTTACCCAATACCCCAAGGAAAGAAGGGTCCTTTTGTAAATTGAACAATTTTATAAAGACATAACAAACTATACTCTTACTATATAAGTGTTATTTGTATGTATACCTAACCTCAACATATCTAACTCTTATCGATCCGTTTAGAGACAATACAGTATTTGTGGTAACCGACAATAACTATTCGTCTGCACTGGTTAGTTCATCTCGCACTAATAGTCACATTATTCTTGTATAGATGGAGATCGTTGTATCATGAGTTATGGAATATATATTTTCGAAAATATTTTCAATCTCTAGTGAAGGCTTGGGAGCGTCTGTGAGATACCTTAAGCTTTACCTATTTTGTCTAATAAATGTACGGATTTCTCGGTTAGAGTTGCATGTAAGTGTTGAAGTTTTGTTATTTGTAATATTATAGTACTGAATGAGGTTGTACAATAAAATTTATCTCCTCGACAATGGTTTCATTTCCTACCCTTGGATCCCAATAAAAGATGAAATGCAGTGGATTCGGCAATTAAATCAGTCTATTTAGAAGGTAAAAACATACATTGTCACACCTTCGCCTGAGGAGAGTGCGACAGGATTACACTCACAGTAAATAAAAAAGTATATAGTATTACTGTTAATTTCCTGGTCCTCCTTGTGTCCCTGCTCTGCTCATCCCATTAGACAGGGAACCCTAATCTACAAAATGAATACTTATCCTACGCAACAACTTCCAACATAGTTATATTACAAATTATTGTTGTAAAAAAAACAGTTAAAACAATTTTTGAATTGCATATAATGAAAATTTACATAACCAGAGTTTTAAACCATTATATTATAAATGGGAAAATGTTCTTATTATAAATGGAATTCTTATTAGAATAAATGGCATTATTCTTATACATCTAAGTATTGCCATATGAAATTGTAAGAGTTTGAACTCAGATAGACTATTTGTTGTATTAAATGACAATTATTTGTTTGCCTTATAAGAAAACAGATGCACGGTATGCTCATTCAGGTCAACAAAATTAAAATGTAAAAGTCATTTTGAAAATTTTGTGTCACAATTTATAATGTATAAGAAAATGGGATTGTTAAACAAAATTTTGATCAATAGAAATGTTGTCAAAACATACATGTTGTCAAAATCCTAATGAAAAAAATTTGAACCAGGGAAACCTAAAGTGCAATATAAAACAGTGACGTGCATGTTTATTTATCTTACTTTTTAAATACTAATGGCCAAGAAAAATACAAAACTAAGCAAGTATCATAAATTAGTAATCAATAATAAAATACATAACAATATATCAATAACCATAAGACTTGGAAAAATCACATTATTAAATAAAGGTTGCTTGTTTTAAATTATTACAAGAATTAAATAGCAAAGTGGCTCATTTTGAAGAAAACTATTGTGTAAACAATAAATAAAATACTAACCTAAAGTAAACCTACGATTACCTTGATAAATATTCTAAATTTCAAATTCAATACTGTAATATATTTTTGTACATTAAAAAATATGTTGGTGTTTTGAATTTTAAATATAGAAGAAACCTACGATTGTTAATTATAATGTGTATTTTTTAAAATTATAATGATATTTAAGGTACGTAATAAAATTTTCTATTCGTCATCACGGTTTTATGAAGGTACACGGGATGTAATTCCTTATGATTATTATTTGATAAAAGTCAACATACACTCTGTAGGTTTTCTCTAAACGTACGTGGGAATAGTATAAAATATTTAAGCCACTGCTGGAGTTCTAGTGAGCTTAATTCCAAGTGATTATGTACAATTATTGTTGTAATTAGAATAAGTTGTACTATTATATTTATTTTTAACGTTTATTCAACTTCAACTGGAATAATGCATTTCAGAACTGTATTTAGTGTTTACACTGGCCAACGGTTTAGGTAATATATAATGATTTTAAACGATCCAATAATCTTCTGGGATAAAGGCAATGTCGTTCAGGTCTTAAGATTTCCAGTCTAATGCAATCTCAGACAAAATCTAATTTGACGAAAATGAGGAGGCTAATACTTTCTTAATTAGTCTCTTAGTATTTTATTCAATTTAGACTTTGATTTAGAGGCACACCTGATGTCGAATAACTCAATTATTCCATAGGCTTTAATTATTCCAGATTCTGTAATTGATTCTGAAATTGTTGTGGAAGACAAATCTTAAATTACATTAGAAACAATGGTCAAAGCAGTTCTTGAATGCATATGACAAGATTTTTTGTTGCTCCAACAAAACATTTTTATTTGTTACAAAAAATTCAACCCAAGTCCAATTTCCTACGAAAATATTGATGAAATTGGTTTCCGGTCTGTTATTTCATTGGAAGTTAAGGACGGAGGAGACACATTCCAAGACGCTCTCACGTCTTCAGTGTCATTACACTGACAATAACTCTACTTCCCTTCCATCTGGCAGTTTATTGGCGACCTATTTATTCAATACATTACTTTTAAAAGCCTCTAAATATAAAATCCCAATGAAAATAAAACACAGTTGTAAAACATTAAATAATGCACAATTTAACAAAAATTTGTTGAATTAATTCGTAATTTGTAAAATATACCTAAAAATCCGACTTTGATAAAAAATACAGTAGTAAAAAACCTTTGTGTGATAAAAAAGAAACCTAAAATTTATATCTGCCGACAGAGCAACTCAAAGTCTCTTTTAATGAAGTATTGGATATTATTGATGAATTTTACTTCTTAGCAAATCTGGTTACCATGCAATGCAGTCTAACATCGTTGGAGTTTCCTTGGTAAGTCGCATATACCAACCGTTCGTTCAGGGTCAACCAGAGGCTTAGGAAATAATTAAAAGAGGTAGACTGGAGGAAGAAACTCATGTAAGCGAATTTGTTCAACAAATTCCTCTTCAACCCAATCACATTTTCGATCTTTATAGAAATGAAACACAAATAAATCACCTAGCTCACTATCACGCAACTCAAGGCAAGTCTTGAGGTAGACCCATCCAAGTATAATATAGCTCAAGTACAGGTGGAATTCTGTATTTTATGTGGGAAATAAAAATATAATTTACTCAGTGTTGTATGTTTAAATGCGATTGGACTGTAAATTCAAGATACTCTTTTAAAAATCCTGTTTGTCATTTTCTATGTGAGATCCTGAGTTTGAATCACACCAAGTTCCCCGAGTGTAAACTTCAATATTTAACAGTTCTATCAGAACATTCCATATACATCTTTCGGATATTAAAAGACAGATATTTCATTTGGTATGTTTTGTGTTTGTGTCTGAAGACGTAAACAAAATAAGCCAAAATGTAATTGAAAATGCCCATTTCTAACCTAATTGCACCTCACGACTGTAAATAAATAATTTTTAATATTTTCAAACCTTTAAATAGTTTAATATTTTTAATAGTTTCCTTTTTGTAGCGTATAACCAGGACATACGCAAAAATATTTGATCAAAATAAGAATTGAAGTTTTCATCAGAGAATATTACTTATGTATGTTGTATTTATTGTATTTTTTTTACATAGAAAGACCATATTTAATGAATTAAATTTTTATTAAGAGTTGAAAATAAATCCATCCACATAAAATCAGGTGCGTTAGATGATAAAATATGTAAAATGTCGAATGCTAAATACGACCATAACTGTTCGAACAGTTTTAAGCATACATTTAAGCTTAAGTAGTTTACTGATAGACTGAAAACACATAGTTTTTATATACAGGTATAAACGGTGCCATTCCATCACATTGTGTTAACGAAGACTCCTTACAGGTTATGATAAAGGCAGGTTAAATTTTATTTTATGAAAATAAAATAATCACTAATAAAACCTAACTTGTCACATTTATTAACTTGGTGACAGATAAAGAGTTTGTCAATAGGAAATTTAGTCTGTTTACTTCAATGGTAGACAGCTTCTGATAGTTGAGGATAGTTGACTTTCCCCCGGTATTTATACTTAAGGGTCTCTATATTTTTTTATATATTTCAAATGAACAAATGGAGATTAACAAAACCCTAAATTACAGTTAAACAAAAATCTTCCTTACTAATGCACTACGATGTGGTACATTCACCTGTTTAAAACATCACCAACCACACTGTGTGAAGCTGAATGTATATTAGTTAGCTTAAAGACCTGTTATACAACACCTGTTATCAGGCGGAAACGGTTACACGAGTGGCACTCTTACTGCAGCTGCAATGAACCTGCATAAAACCCTCCAACCGGGTACCCATTTTGAAACAGTGTTTCGCTGAACACAACAGCTCAACTAGTACATTATGCCATTGTCAGTCCAACTCGCCATGGACAGTTTGACGCGTCATCTGTCATGTATAGGAAACTGTTTCACAGCTCTCTATTGTTGAGGTGGAACACTATTTAGTTAACTAATGGTTTTAAAGGTAGAGTGATTCTGCTATTATTATTCCTACATCAAAGATTCAAGTTCTCAAGGTATGATGTATATTTGTTTGACACTGTTTCAATTAATCAATACTGTTGGTTCATTCACGTGAAATTTTAAACTAATTTAAGAAATTTTATTATATAACTCATCTACCTTCAATGTAATTCCATAGAGGAAATTTTCAATGAAAATATTGCTCAGTTATTTTGTTGGACAAAAACATACAATAACTCTTACACTGTAACTTTTTTCAACATTTTTAATGATCTAAAACATTGAGGGTGTTCCGGAACTCTCTGGAACCCTTCTTTTAAATTTGTTCCCTCCATAGATAACGTTTATTATTATTATTATTATTATTATTACTCTATGGCAGTGACTCAACACAGTTGGAACTTCTACTTGATCTACAATTTATATCTTAATTTTATTATTTTAGCAAGTTTTTGATATGCTTTAAAGTAAAAACTCAACAAGTAAGATCTTCTCATTAATCTGAGTAAATAAATTATGGTTTGGATGTGATATAAACTTTGAAATTCAATGGTGAAGTGATTGCCAGTGTAAAGGTTAGGTTCATCCAGTGTTCAAGTTGGTTAAGACAGGTTGCAACATATAGCCTAGCTGATAAAAATTCTGCTTTTAAATAAACATTCAATCAATACAAAGTAAGTGTAATTAACTGGTGTAGATAATATGAGTTGTCCAATTTGTAAAAAGGATTTGCCAGCAGATGGTGACAATGTTACATGTGGTAAATGTCTGGCAGAACTCCATTATGGTTGCTCTGGATTATCCAAGAATACCTGGAAGGGTAAAAGTACTCAGAGAAAGGCTGAGTGGGAATGTAGCAATTGTAGAAATCCTAGAGGCAGGTTACTAAGCAATCCTGACACAGATGAACCTAACGACCCTAACTATTTATCTCTCAAAAAACTCCTGGAAAACATGTTGCAAAAACAAGAAAAAGCTATAATTGACCGGATTGACATTCTTACAGCAATTGTCACTGATGTGCAAGAAAAATATGAGAGTATGGCTAAGGAAGTTGGAGACATAACAGTGCATACAGCTAGGCTTCAAAAGGACATTGATGAAATGAAAGTGGATCTGGAATGTGAAAGACAGTATGGCAGAAGCAAGAACTTCATAATCACCAGCCATACCATCAATCGCAGGGTGAGGATGTGCCGGGGAAGGTTATTCAGCTCTTGGCAAGCGATGAACATCCAGCTGAAGAAGGAGGAGTTCACCGCCGCAATCGCCTACCAGCGAAAAACCAGACTCCAGCCATCATTGTCCAGTGCTGCACGAGAGCTACGAGAGATGATATAGTACGTAAGGCTAGGAAGTTTAAACCTAAGTTATCATTAATCTCTAAGAAGGAACCAGACAGAGCAATATATTTCAATGACAACCTCACTCCTTACTTTGCTAATTTAATGATCAAAAGCAAAAGAAAATCAAACGAGATAAGGGGTTTAAATTCCTTTGGTTGAATGGAATAGAATAATGTTAAAAAAGGATGAGTCGTCAAAAGCAATCCAGGTAGTAAAAGAAGGAGACTTTAAAAAGCTAGAGTAAAGATTAAGGGGGATCTTACAAATCAATCAAATTTTCACATTTTTTTCATAGTTTTAATAAGTTTAGATAAGTTTTTTTTTCTTTTTTTCTTTCTCAATTAAAACATTTTTCAACCAGAACAGGAACTTAATTATGATGGGCAATGTTTAGGATTTGAAAACTGGGATGAAACAGTCAATTTCCTAAAAAGAAATAGGCATAATGGGGATTTGTCAATTTTAGGTGCGAATATAAGAAGCATAAGAAAATACTGGGATGTTATATTGGCCGAATGTCAAAGGGCATTAGGCTACATTGATTTAATAATCCTCAATGAAATAAAAGTAAATGCTGATGAAGTGAAAGTATATGGAATAGCTGGTTTTAATAGTATTTCAAAATGTAGACTATCTGGGGATGGTGGAAATATTATGTGTTTATATAGAGATAAGATAAAGGTGGAAGAAATACAAGTGAACTTCAATTCAGCAGAATTGCTGTTATTGAAACTTCAAGTGAAAAATAAATCCATTATTTTAGCGGCTTTTTATAGGCCACCAAATATGAATGTAAATGACTTTATTTCTGAGGTAGATGATCTTTTGTCACTAGATATAATAAAAAATGAAAAAAATATTGTAATGATAGGGGATATTAATTTGTGTTATATTACACCAATGTACGGATCAGATAAATATTTAGATATGCTATATTCTCATGGAGTTTTAAATACTATAGATAAGCCAACCAGGGTAGAATATTACAATAATAATTTGGTATCTACATGTTTAGATCATGTTAATGTAAAGTTCCACAATCAAGAAGAACTACATAGGTCTTTTGTAATAGAAGAAAAAATTGCAGATCACTACTGGATAGGAATGATGTTGAAGTTTGAAAAAGGTGAAAACATTAATAAATATGTGGGTTCAAAAGAAATCATTAGCAATAGATTGGTTAATGAAGCTTTGATTAAGGAAAATTGGTGGCCAATGTTGGATTTAAGAGAACCAAATGAAATCTATAATGAACTGGTAAATAGGTTTTCAAGAATTTACAGTCAATGTAAAATAAAAGTAAAAACTAGTTCAAAACAGATTAAAAATCCATGGTTTAACGACGGTATACAAAAGCTGCTTGATAGAAAAAATAGGCTATGGGGTTTGCTTAAAAGGGATAAATATAACCTAGTCTTAAGAAATGAGTTTAAGAGAGCAAGAAATTACCTGTTGCATAAAATAAGAATAGAAAAAAGAAACTATTATTATAGAGAATTTTCATGTAATTTTAGAGACAGTAAAAAAACATGGAATACAGTAAACCAGTTTCTCAATAATAGAAAAAGACCAACTATCTTACAGACTGTAAAGGATAATTTTAAAGTTCAGCATGATGATGAGATAGTGAGTATTGCAGGTCAGTTTGAAAATAGTTTTAAAAATTCAATAGATTGTATAAAAGCAGAATTACAGGGTGTAAATTTTGATTTAAGTAATAGTTTTAATGATGGAATGTACAGTGTTGGGGAGAGATTAAGTATGAACTTCAAGACTAACAATGATTTTTTTTTACTATTTAGCTGTGAGCAAACTAAATAGTCACTCTTCTGCTGGCCCTGACAACATTAGGCCACAGGACATTAAAAACAATGAGTTTAGACTTAAGCTAGTAATCATGCACTTGTTAAGGCGTATTTTTGAAACTGGAGTAATGCCCAGCCAAATGAAGGTCACTTACCTTAGGCCTATTTTTAAAAAAGGATGTAAACAGGATTGTGGTTGCTACAGGCCAGTGGGTTCAGTCTCAGCAATTACAAAAATTCTAGAGCATTATGTTTACCTACAGTTACAATGTTATCTATTTGATAATAATATTATAAGTAAAGCACAGTTTGGATTTGTCCCAAATACTTCAACTGTTGACCTTTTAGAAATATTGGTAAATGATGTAAACCAAGCACTGAATGAGAATAAGTTTGTGTTTGCTGTGGCAACTGATCTCACTAAGGCTTTTGATTTGGTGGAATATGATATAATGATTAATAAACTGTGTAAAATTGGCATTGGTGGGAAGTTGTTAGATTTTTTTAAGAGCTATTTTAGTGATAGGAAGATGCATGTAATATTAGGTGATGTTATTAGTGAGGGGTTTGCACAAAACTGTGGCTTGGTCCAGGGAAGTGTTCTCTCTCCTACTCTGTTCAATATATACGTAAATGATTTGGCTAGTTTACAATTTAAAAGTAAATTGTTACAATATGCAGATGACAACATCTTATATATAGTCCATAAGAATTTGGAAATAGGCTTAAGTCAAATGCAGAATGATTTAAATTTGGTTAGTAAATATTTTTTCAATAACTCAATTAAGTTGAACTCAGATAAAACTAAAGTAATTATTTTTAAAAATCCTAGAATTAATATTGAAAGAGGATTTAACTTAAGCCTATTCTGTCACACACAAAAATGTCTCTCTCAAGTCATACCATCAGGTAACTCTTGTAGATGTCAATCAATGGAAATTAGTAATACTATTAAGCATTTAGGAATTAATTTGGACTCAGACATGAAGTTTAACACACACATAACATCAATCTCAAATACTCTTAGAATTGTTCTTTACAAATGTTATAGGCTAACAAATTTTTTCCCAATTAATGTAAAAAGAATATTGTATTTTTCTCTAGTCCAAAGCATTGTTTATTATGGAATAACAGTTTATTATTTAGCCCCTGAATATGTTAAAAATCGCCTTGTAAATATCTTAAACAGAATTTTTAAAGTTTTATTTAACAACACACCCAGAGAACTGTTAGGAATTATGAGTTTTGATTCACTAGCTAAGTTTACAGACTTGTCTAGGAATTACTTCAAAGAAGAGTTTAGAAGGTTAAATGAAGTTGGTTATAATCTTAGGCAACGAAATTATACAGTTGTTAGACATAATAATTTTTATGGAAAGAATGTAAAGGAATTTAGGATACCCCATTTGTTAAACACAATCCCAGAAGATTTGAAAGCATTAGAAAACAACAATCAGATTAAAATTAAGTTAAAATCATATTTTATAAACAACACACATTGACAATAGCTTTTACAACATTATTATTGTAAAGAAATTAGTAAAAATAAGACAAAAACACTGTGACCTACCTTGTTGGTTAATGTGTTAGTGTAAGACATGATATTAGTAAACATTTTTGTACCAAAATATGACACTGGACACACACACACAACAAAAGGAATAAGGAAATAACTTTAATTAGATAAAAGAATTATTGTTGTAGAAATGTAAATTGAGATTTATTATATGTCAAAACAATGAACAAACACATTCATGTTCAGGAAGGTTATGCTGTAGTACGAATGGGAGAGGGAATAAAAAAGAGAAAGTTGCTTTAAGCTCCACGTTCATAGAGTACGTAAACTGGTTTAAATGAAATGAATGTACATATAATAAATCTGTATAACACATCTGACTGTATGATAATGTCAGATGGAAGAAAAATAATTACTATTGTGTCCATGGCTCATAATCTGTTAATGATTCTATGATTATATACGAATATTAAAATAATGTGCATGCCCAAAAAAAAAAAAAAAAATTATGATCAAGACAATATTGCATTTGTAGAAAACATGTTACGTTTAATGTAAAATTGTATTGTAAAATTGACATGTAAACTTAATTTAGATTGTCTCTCAAATAGCTACCATTAAGCTAGAGGGATAAATAAGCACTGCTGTGTAAAACAAATGCGCATGCGAGAAAATAAAGAATTTGAATTTGAATTTGAATTATTATTATTATTATTATTATTATTATTATTATTATTATTATTATTATTATTATTATTATTATTATTATTTACAGAACATTCCCTCAGGGGCAGTGGGCTTTCCACTGTACGGGTGTTTCTTGGCGACCCCGGGGTACCTGAGCCAAGCTGTGAGACCCTCCTCACAGTTCTTCCCGAGCTAGGGCCTTTCTTCTCATCTTTCAGGTCTTAGCTCACCGTCTTTATTCTTTCCTGAGCTAACCTTGCTCACCTTCTTGTTTTCGACCCCGAATCAAGGGTGTCTTTCCACCTTCTTTCGACCGGCGCACGCTGGGGGGTCCTGGGAGTGTCCCTGTTGTGTTGCAGGGACTGATGTGTGCCTCGCACTGCCGATGGTCTCCTCCAGTGTGTCGTCAGAAGCCAGCCGCTTCGGACCTTAGTCAGGAAGTGCGGCATGGATGCAGAGATCGGACTCTGCATTGCCACGGTGCGACCCCCAGCACGTCCGGCACATTTTGTGTATCGGTGCTGGGCAAACGGAGGTTTCGGGCCCCAGAGTCCTGGGGTAGGGGTGTCTTATCTCCTACGGGGGGTAGACCTCCGAGGGTGTACCCGCTCCCGGCCAATGAAGGGCCGCCTCTTGCCGCACGATGCGCTGGTGAAACAAAAGTATGGATTTTCAAAACCAAAACACGAAATTAAAGGAGAATGAGCAGGCCGCCTTTAAGCGCAGCTCAAAACTGCAGAGGTCTCCGACCTCGAAGACTGGGACGCCGACGGGGGGAATTAAAGCCTCCCCTCCGCCGATCCCGTTCAAGGCTGCTGGTGTCGCCGGATCGTCGGCCGTAACCGGAAAGGAGAAGGATGAGGTTAAGCTGGGTATGGGGGTGACTGAGCCGGTAACACCTCTAGCCGGGATGCAAGGAATTCCTCCCAGGAAGAGTCCTCTTCGTCCGGCATTCGAGATGCAAATGCTTCGGCAGCAGCAGGACGATGCCAACGAGGAGGAAGACTCATGTCTGAAGAAAATGAACGATCTTTTGAAGGAGATGGCCAAGGCTCTCCTTATTCAGAAGAACGTCAACAAGGCGATTAAGGACGGAATTCCAAGACTCGAGGATTTCCTTGGCGAAATCGAGGAATGCCGGAAGATCAGGCTGAAGGCAGTGAAGCAGGAGCGCGACGTTATGAACCGAGTTATGTCTGCTTCGCCTCAAGCTCATCTGGCTGAGTCCCAGACTCAAGCCAGAAAGCGAAAGAAGAGGCAGAGCGGTTCTTCGCCGGAAAGCCCTGAGCTTGTTGAGGTGGACTCAGTGCCGAGACCGGTTTTTGTCACTGCGGCATCGCAGACATCTCCTGTCCAGGCTACTCAATCCGCCCCGGGCGCTGTCGCGATTCCAGCGGCTACTCCTGCAGAGGTTCCTGCTCCGGCGGCTAATCCTGCCTTGGCAGCAAACTCTGCCTCAACACCTTTGGGGGGCTGGAAGACGCGCCTGTCTAAGAAAGAAAGGAGGAGGCAGAAGCAAGTGGAGGCAGCTTCGAAAAGTGCGTCGAGGGTGGAGCGGACGCAAGTCTCAAACCCGGTGGGGGAGGCCTCTGGCAAGTCTGTCAGAAAGCCTAAACAACCCAGGCCTAAGAAGCCCAGGACGGAGGCAATCTTGATCAAGCCCTTAGGGGGGCGATCTTTTGCTGATGTTCTGGGTCAGATTAGATCGCAGGCCAAACCGGAAGAGACCGACACCGTTATCAAGTCTATTCGGCGAACCCAGAACGGGGATGTCCTCCTCGAACTGGGGAAGTCGAGTGACAAGATCGGTTTTGCCGCTTCCCTCAAGACTGCACTTGGGGACAAAGGCTCCATCAAGGCCCTAGAACCGAAATGTTCGGTCGAGATTCGGGACCTTGATGCCCTCTCCACCGAAGATGAGGTGACCCGTGCGATCCAGGTGGCACTCCCGGAGATACCGGCTGATGGAGTGAGGGTATGGCTGACAAAGCCTAACCGAAGTCAACTCAGGATGGCTGTTGCTGAGATGGGCGAAAAGCACGCCAATAAGCTGCTTAGCCTTCAGCACCTCAGAGTCGGTTGGGTCAGTTGCAGGCTCAAACGGAGGGTGGTAGTTTCGAGATGCTTCCGCTGTCTCGGTTTCGGCCACTCCTCCCGAAACTGTAACGGGCCCGACAGGAGTGCCAACTGCTTCCAGTGTGGAGGCCAGGGCCACAAACGCAAGGAATGTTCCTCGAGCCCATCCTGCTTCCTCTGCAAGTATTCAGGCTCCAGTGCCCTCGGTCACTTACCCGGGTCTGGTCAGTGCGGTGCCTTCAGAGCCGCACTTGAACAGGCAAAAGGCAGCGGCCGGTAATTCGCATCCTCCAGGCCAATCTTCATAGATCCTGGGGAGCTGATAACCTTCTAGATCAGCTCGCCCGAGAACTTGGTGCTGACGCGCTCCTTATCAGCGAACAGTATCGGGACAGAGACCCAAACATTTGGATCTCCGACAGCCTCGGTACTGCTGCATTTTGGGCGCGTAATACACAGGATGTCTTGGTGCGGAGTCACGGGCGCGGCCGAGGATTCGTCTGGGTTCGGTGTAGGGACGTGACTATCTTCAGTTGCTACCTCACACCCAACGAGGCCGTCCAGGACTTTCGCGACAAGATAGATAGCCTAGAGGAGTGCGTTCTCGGCACCACCGGGCATGTCGTCGTTGGTGGCGATTTCAACGCCAGGGCCGTCGAGTGGGGAATGCCCTCTACCAGCTCCCGGGGGAAATACATCCTGGATTTCATCGCCAGGGCCGGTCTTGTCGTCCTCAACCAGGGCGAATCACCTACTTTTCGGCGCCCCGGGCAGAGAGGCACGATCCCTGACGTCACCTTTGCGTCTGAGTCGCTCCTTCCGAGGATCTCTGGCTGGAGGGTTGTCGAGGACTACACGGGTAGCGACCACCAATACATCGTGTTTGACCTGCATGATCAGGCAAATCGTCGAGTTTCCGCATCTCGGGAAGGGCCACGCCGGTGGAACACCAACAAACTGGACGTGGTCAAGTTCACCGAAGTCATCTCTCGGGGAGCGCAGGGGAATCCTGGTGAGGCTGGAGCCGAGGCACTAGTAACATCCACGATGGAACTGATCGTCTCGGCCTGCGACCAGTCTATGCCGCGAAGGAAACCCCGACGCGACAAACAACCCGTTTACTGGTGGACTGAAGAGATTGCGGAACTCAGAAGAACATGTTTAAGAACTAGACGAGCCGCCACAAGAGCGAGAATCCCCGCAGACAGAGTTCGTAAGTCGGAGGCCTATAAAGCTGCGAGAAAATCTCTCCGCCAGGCGATCAACAGGAGCAAGGCGAATAGCTGGAGGAGACTTCGTGACGACGTTGACTCCGACCCGTGGGGCCTGGGTTACAAACTTGTAACACAGAAACTCGGCGCCCGCTCTCCACCTTCCATCATGGAGGGCGCCACCATGGGGAGGATCGTCGCTGCGTTGTTTCCTGAACATCCACAGCGACCGCCGGTTGACTTCGGACGGGTAGAGGACGTTCCACTCTTCACTTTCGAGGAGCTGGAAACCTCCGTTCTCTCCCTGAAGAGCAACAAGGCTCCTGGCCCGGATGGGATTCCCAGTGAGGCTTTAAAGAAAGTATTTTTAATCAACGCTGACTTGTTGTTGAGAATGTACAATGCCTGTTTGGTAGAAGGGGTGTTTCCGGCTCCCTGGAAAACAGCCAGGCTTGTACTGATCAGCAAGGGCAAAGGTGATCCCGAGCTGCCGTCGTCCCACAGGCCTCTCTGCATGTTGGACACGGCTGGGAAGCTGTTCGAGAAGCTGATCCGTTCCCGCCTGACTTCTGCCGTGGAAGCTGCCGGGGACTTATGCCCCCGTCAGTACGGCTTCAGAAAGGGACGGTCAACGATCGACGCTGTCACCGAAGTTCAGAGAGCTGTGGAGAGAGCCGAGAGCCACAACCATTTCTCCCGCCGAGTAGTGCTTCTTGTTACGCTTGATGTCAAGAATGCCTTCAACTCGGCGAGGTGGGTCGATATGTTGGATGCGCTTCGCAACACCTTTCGTATTCCTGCATATCTGTTGCGGCTCGTCGAGGATTATCTACGCTCTCGAAGCCTGATTTATGACACGAGGGACGGAACGCGGACGATGGAAGTCACTTCTGGTGCCGCACAAGGTTCAATACTCGGCCCGGATCTCTGGAACGTTGCCTATGACAGCCTCCTGAGGTCCGAGATGCCTGAGGAAACCACTTTGGTTGGGTACGCCGATGACGTCGCAGCTCTCATTGCTGCACGCAACGTTGAGCTGGCCCAACTGAAGTTGAACCGAGTTATGCGGGTGGTCAACAACTGGATGTCCGATCACGGTCTCTCACTTGCTCTCAGTAAGACGGAGATCGTGATTCTTACGAAGAAGAGGATCGACACCGTCGTCCCGTTTCGAGTGGGAAGGGAGGTGGTCACATCAACTCGTGCCGCCAAATACCTCGGGGTTATGGTGGACACCAAGTTAAGCTGGAGGGATCAGATCTTCCGTACGGCGGACAAGGCCGCTAAGGTAGTGACTTACCTTAGTAGGCTGATGGCCAATGTCGGGGGTCCCCGATCCAGCAGAAGACGTCTGTTGATGTCCGCGGTCCAGTCCGTGCTTCTTTACGGGGCAGAGGTGTGGGCAGGCGCTCTAGATAAGGAGTGCTACAGGTTGCGACTCGCCCGGGTTCAGCGTCAAGCTGCGCTCCGGGTGTGTTCCGCCTACCGGACAGTGTCCGAGCCTGCCGTCCTGGTGGTCGCCGGAGTCATCCCTGTCAAGCTCTTGGCAGGGGAGAGGAAAGCGATTTATCAGAGACAAGGCGAGATCGGCAAGGACACGGCAAGAACAGAAGAGCGCTCCCGAACCTACCAGCAGTGGCAACACAGCTGGGAGCACGACACCCGAGGACGATGGACTGCGCGACTTATCAAGCAGGTCCAACCATGGGTGGAACGGCGGCATGGGGAGGTGGACTACTACCTGACCCAATTTTTGACAGGTCACGGCTATTTTCGGTCGTACCTGAACCGTATGGGAAAGACCGGTTCACCGGACTGCATTTATTGCCCGGGTGTTCCCGACGATGCGGAACACACATTCTTCCGCTGTCCCCGTTGGGAAGGGCCCCGCCTGGAGGCCACACAAATCTTTGGTGCATTTTCGGTGGACTCGGTCTGCCAAACGATTTTGGAGGATGAGGGCAACTGGGATTGTTTGTCACAGTTCGTCCGGGGCATCCTCCTGGAAAAGAAAACCGATCTGGACCGTGAAGTGGCCCAGATCCCTTGATCGAGCGGCTGGATAAGGAGCGAGCCCCACGGGCGTAAGCCAAATTTAGGCCTAGCCTGACGTAATGTGACAAACAATTCCAGGTTAGATTCCTAAAGAGTAGAGGAGGTTTTTTAGTGGGTAAACTCGTTTTTAGGGGAGCCCCACACTACAGGCTGGCCACCTGTGTGCGTAATGCATTTTTCCGCCTCTCCCTCAAAAAAAAAAAAAAAAAAAAAAAAAATTATTTACAGAACATGGGTCTCCTCCGGTGGATCCGGTTTTCCGTACTTGAGGAATTTTTCAAAACTAATTAAGTTATTGAGTTGAAACTTGCCATGACTATTAATTACGTCAATACTGTTTTACTTACGAGTTTTGGCATTTATACTTATTCCCTGTTTCAAAATGGTGGCCATTTTAAATTGTATGAGATAAATTTCTTAAAAACTATAAATATTATCCACTTAGATTATGAAAAATGTTATATTACAAGTTTGACTCAATTTTATCATGAGTAACTGATAAATTGAGATTTTTCAAATCCAGGACACACTTTTTGTAGGAAATATAGGTAAAACTTTAGTGTATTTGTTTAGAGAAATCTGAAATTCTCAGTTATTGATTTATTTATTGCTTTTATTTATTCAAATATGGTATGTACGATTAGAAAATTAAATTTTACACATCCTAAATATTTTATACTATTTTGATAATATTTTTAGTTTTTGAGATATTCATCCTTAAAAATTTAAAATACCTCCATTTTGAAACGGAATTAAGTAGAAATGTCAATATTCATAAATAAAACAATCTTGACGTAAATAATAATCATGACAGGTTTCAATTTATAAATCAAGCTGTTTTCAAAATATCATTAACTAAGCAAAAATTACATACGGACGGACAGTAAGAAAACTATGCACCAGAAAATCCTGGGTATATGGTATAAAATATGTTTTTTCCATGCAAGGGTGTACACAAAAGGGCCCTTGAGAGTTTCGGGACACCATACTTACAAGTTTAGCTTATTCATCCTTCAATTCCAATCTGTAGGGGACGATAGTTTGTCTGTCAACACACACTGTTGCCAAAGATAGTGGAGTTAAGACTGGTGGGTAATCAAAACGAAATACCATGGTTACGTCCGTCTCTTATATACTGGATTTAGTCTGACAGTACAGGAAATTTTTACTATCATTGGCTGAGTCCTTAGAGGGGTGAAAGACTAATAAAAAATTAAACACTCAATAAAAAATCGTATAGAATAAGAAAATAGTAGTTTTTATCACTAGGACGGAAAGTGGCTTTTTTCTGTGCGCAATCGCGTTTTATTATAGCGATTAAGCACAGAAAAATACTTTCCGCCAGAGTGATGAACAACGTTTTTCATCATACTCCAAAAAAATAAAATGGATAACTCGTTTTAAAGTAAATTAATTCAAATTTCATTATCTCTGTACGTTTGTTAGTTGACTTCCATCTTAATTTAAATATTCCTTATAAACAGATGATATAACGTTGAATTAAAGAAATGTCAAAATCTTGCATTAAAATTGTAGTCTGCAAGTAGATTTTTGTTTACATTGACCTTATTTGTTTTGGATTAGTATTGTTTTTGCTTAAGAAGGCAACAACAGGTTAGCTCACGGAAAAAATTAACAGCTATTTTTTCGGTGCACTTTTAAAAGGCTACAGAAAACGACGACTTTGTGAACTAAATGCAGGCCTGAAAACGGCTGTTCTACGTGCAATATGATGTAAATATATTTTTGATGATTTTTGTGATGACAGAGTCAAAAGAAACTTTAAATAACTTCTTGATGTTATAGTGCAATTGCGTTATCGTTTGTAATTTATATGCAACATCACAGTTGTGAAACACTACTAACATTATAAATTGAAGTTATTTATGTAAAATCATCCTCATGGAATTGCATATTCCTACTTTACATCTAGGACTTTCATAGGGAAGGTTGACGAGCTGCTTGAAATTAAAATTTAATTTTTCAAAATATCTATGTGTTAAGTTTTTATGCAGTACAAATCAGCATTGTATTTTAATATTTTGAGAACCATTAAAATAATTTAAAATAAGTCAAACAAACAGGGTGTTAAACATCGTAGACAGAAATGTAATTTATGCAGTAAACTTCTCTGACCGTTGTCAAATGCAATTTACTGCAGCAAGTAGAACAACATCCGGGAGTCCTACCACTCATATTTTAATCTGTTTTGAAATTAGTTTCTCATATTAAATGACATTAAACTATAGTCCCATTATTAGCTATTTTGGCTATTGTTTTTTGTAAACCAGGTTTCTGAGAAGCAGACGGTTCATTTACACAGATTTTGTTGTATAAATGATTTTGAATAAAGTGCATTTTCAGTTATTTACTATGTAAAATAAATTGGTTTTAAAATTAAAAAAAAATTAATATTGCTTGTGTGGAAATGTACAGAGAATAAATAAGGAATAGAAAGGAACACGTGTTTAAGGGACCCGCAAAGAGAGGTCAATTGGGATAACTTATTGGACCTGCAAAACCTAATAAGGTGTCTTATCACAACATCCCTTCTCACATCCTTTCTCGTTCATAACGTCAAACATCTAACAACTGTCCATCAGATGCACCAAGTAGTTTTTACACTTCACAAAAATACTTTTGCCATATTTTTTACAGTAAAATAAGCACAAAAACTATTTCATTTTAATGTTCAACACTTTGTTATACAGGGTGTCCAGCTTCAATCTTTACAAACTTTTCCAGGTTGTTGAGCAAGCCAAAATAAACAAAAAAATTTCTGAAACATATGTCCTAAAATGCTTTGTTAAGCCACTAGCTTTTGTTTTTTACTCTTAATTATTTTTATTTTTGTAATTGGTGGTTGTATTGAGTTTCTATTTGGCATGTATATTTATCACATCAAAGCTCATTTTCAGGGAAAAGAGATTTTTCTCCTTTGAGCATTTTTAAAATAGTAGCCATTTCAAATTTTTAACAAAAATTTCTCAAAAACGGTAAATTCTTTACTTGGGACGAAAAACTTGACAAATTAAATAATTTTAACAATGATCATAGTTTGTAAAGATGATGTCCGCGGACCTGTCCCTGCTTCTTTATGGAGCAGATGTGTGGGCAGACGCTCTAGATAAAGAGTTATACAGGTTGCGACTCGCCCGGGTTCAGCGTCAAATGGCGCTCCGGGTGCGTTTCGCCTACCGAACAGTGTCCAAGCCTGCCGTCCTGGTGGTGGCCGGAGTCATCCCTGTCAAGATCTTGGCAGGAGACAGGAAGGTGATTTTGCAGAGACATGGCAAGATCGGCAAGGAAACGGCAAGAACTGAAGAGCGCTCCCGAACCTTCCAGCAGTGGCAACAAACATGGGAGCACGACACCCGAGGATGATAGACTGGGCGACTTATAAAGCAGGTGAAACCATGAGTGGAAAGGCGGCATGGGGAAGTGGACTACTACCTGACGCAATTCCTGACAGGTCACGGCTATTTTCTTTCGTACCTGTATACGATGGGCAAGACCGGTTTACCGAACTGCATTTATTGCCCGGGCATTCCCGACGATGAGCACATCTTCTTAAGCTGCCCCCGTTGGGAAGGGCCCCGCTTGGAGAAAACACACACTTTTGTTTCATTTTCGGTGGACTGGGTTTGCCAAACGATCTTGGAGGATGAGTGCTGCTGGGATTCCTTGTCAAAAGGCGTCCGGGGTATCCTCCTTAGAAAAAAGAATAATTTGGACCGCTAAGCGGCTCTGACCCCCTGTCCGGTGTCTCCTGTCCGGCCTGACCATGTGTCTGGTCAAGGAGAATATTTAGGCTTAGGCAAATTTAGGCCTACTCTGATGTGACAAACAATTCTAGGCTAGATTCCTAAAGAGTAGGGGAGGCGTTTCAGTGGGGACCCGTTTTTTAGGGTAGTCCCACACTATAGGCTGACCCCATAAAATGGCTGCTAGCAGCTTAAAGAAGCATTTTAGAAAATTGTTTATACGAACTTATTTTCTTATTTTGGCTTACTGGATGTATTGGAAAAATTTGTTAAGGGTAAGGTGGACACCCTGTAGGCCTAATCAAGAACTAACTTTAACGGTTGTCCTAGTAGACCACCTGTACACCGCATTTAAAACTTACATAGAACTAATTTTTAACAAAAGCAATTGTACCATTACATTTAAAACAGATTACGCTCTATCTATCGACAGAAATTTCAATGTACAGGGTGTACCAGAAGTTATCTTTCCACACCGGAAGTGACTAATAAATACAAACCCTCACTTTTTATGGCATTTTTTATTCTATACATAATTTTAAGACAATTTTAAATTTGATTTGTACCCATAATACTAGTGGTTTAGGAGATGATGGCGGTTAAAATTTAGAATTCTTGTTTATAGCTAAATTTGTAAAGAAAAAAAAAATTGCAGTAGTATATTTTCGTTTCCAATTACTGCGTCCAATTAATTATAAAATATACTGTAGTAGTGCCCCCGGCCCGGTCACTAAATGTTAATTAGTTATTTTAACATCCACAACTACAATCCACTATCCGTGATCTAGATCAGTAGGAAGACCACAGTTGCAGACGAAACTCGCAGGGGAAATCTTTACGCCCTGCCCATATTGAAACAGATGGGGACAGTCGAATAGCAACCACCGCCATTGATCATTACCAAAGAGGAGTTATTTTATTGTTTAAGATTCACACTCATTGTACCTAAGTTTGATTGATAGCATTTACGGAGCATTGCATTATTTGAGAAGAAATTATTATTCATATTGTTATTAAAGACGAAAATGAAGCTTGTATCTAATCCATAATCTAATTCTCCTACTCTTATTTTCTAATACCTATGCAACAAAAACCTTAAAAAAACGTCATACCATGTAACAATTTTGTTTTGGATGTCATTAATTGTGCTACTCTCCCTAAACGAATGCTTTCAACTAAAAAAAGCATAACAAAAATGTGAAAGATGTGATTGTAAAATCCATCGTAAAACCTATACAGCATTTTATCAAATTATATTATGAATTTAAAAATTATTCCTCAGCAAAGGTGTTTGGTTGTTTCAAGGAACCAATGTTCGACACAACAATATGTATATTTTTAAACTAATTCTCCATTCCGGAATACCCATTGTTTGGCTTATGTCGTTTTCATATCCTTTTAACAAATGATCAAAATACTGCAGACATGAACAAGAACATGAACATAACGAACACGAGCAAACAAAATGAGAGTTTAATAAGAGTGGAGTCTTACAAAAATAATAATCTCGCAAGTTATTGCGATTTTCAGTGATAATAAAAATATATCTTATAAAAATTTCGTTTATGTATTAAGTTTAAATTTAACATTTTGGACAATATGGTGAAACAATTAGTGAAACAAAGGTAGCCCATTCCAGGGAATATTAGTTTATTACGTAACATTTGATTATTCTGATAATTAGGTTAGAGAAGGTTTAATGAAGGTCTTTGTAACGCAAAACAAGGTCCATTGTCCCAGTTTGTATTGTCTATAAATGCTTTTACCGAGTACAAAGACCCTCTGACTGAGCGGGAAAAATGTTAGTATTAGTTTTATATTTCCATATAGAAGTAGTTTTTATGTCTAACCGTTAACACTAAAATGTCATTTTCTGTTATACTAAATGATTTACGGTACTTTAGTTTCGGTTTCGCATGTCATACTGGAATTATTAATATGAAACTTGAAAAATAGTTTTTATTCATTTTCTTGGAATTACAAAACAGATTATATTTAACCAAATAATTTTGAAATGAATTTGGTATTAGTCTATTTTTGGTGCGTTTTGAAGAGTCAATAGATACATTCACAGTGAGACACTGATTGTACAGCACAATTATTAATCGTAAGCTCTTAAAAATAAATTGTACGGCATCCGGAGAAGCTCGGCTTGAATTGATTGTTCAAATTCCTCATATTATTGAAGAAATGTGTAGATTGTGTTCCTTTAGAAAACTCATAACAATACGTCATACACAGTTAAAAATGGGGATCGGTAAACAAATCTCTCCCACTATCAATCCAACTCCTATGAACTATCAATTAAAGCACGTAATAGAATAAAAACATGTGTATAATGTATAGTAAAATAAAAATATATCATTATATTTACTGTCACTTAATACTTGCTTGACAGGGTTTGCGAAATGAGTTAGAAGTTGGTTGTTGTTAAGGTATGTTTTATGGCTTATGCAATATTTTTAAATAAATCTGCTATTCAACAACGAGCGTCAATACTTAATCGCAGTAGATACATAATACAATAGATGAGAAAAAACTATTTTTATACCAAGCAATTAAAAAAAAAATATCAATTTGTTGTATTTTGCTACCTTATAATATGTGTAGTTTAAATGTTCTGTACATAAACAGGTAAACAATTGAAACGTTTTATCGTTTAATTTTCTTCGTGCGACACCCTGTATTTTATCTTGCAGATTATATTCACCTACCAAGTGAGGGGTAAAAGTTTCTGGTCCTAAACCTCTCTCCTCGTTGCCCAGTTCATCGTCTACAACCTCCGTGTGGATACACTTGTTAATTAAACCCGTGTTAAACAAACGGCACCGGGAGAACTGCTTTATCCCCTGCCGGGAAAATGCCTGATTCAACTGACTAAGCTACTAGACACATCAACTGGAATTTAATTGTATTAATTTTAAATATTTATAAAAAAACATAATTGCAAGAGAATAATACAATTATTTGCATATTCATTGTGGCATATATTTGTAATATTTTATTATAATTAAAAATAAATTTGATTAGTATATCACTAATCAGTAGTGTAATCAGTATTATTAAATCATTGGTAGTAATATTAGTATAAGTTTCTCAATCAGAAGAAGCCCAAGTATAATAAATAAAATATAAAATAAATAATCAAGGCCTTATTTTTGATTATATAAAAAATGCAGTTGTAAACAGTTAAAACAGATAAAAATCGTAATTAGTAGCCTTTTAGTCTATTGCTGACAGTCTAGAAATAAATACATTTTTAAACATGTAATAATTATAAACGTATTTTATTTCTTGGTAAAAGAAATTGGTTTGCCTTTAGTGCGTATAACTTGATTAAGGTTCTAAAATATTTAGTTTTTAGTTTTGTACTCAGAATACAGGGCATTAAAATACTGGAATTAATTTTTTTAGCTTAAAAAGAATAGAACGACTTATTATAATTGAATGAAACTAAAATAATTGTCTTTAAAAATTTTATTATTTAAATAAAATTTCGAATTTAAGTAGTCAATTAAGGGTAGGTATTAGTTAAGGGTAGGGGGATAGGGTTAGTTTAATTAGAGCAATAGTTTTTTTTTTTTTTTATTGTGAGATTTGATAATATCAATATCAATTAAGTAATCAAAGTCAAAATCTACACCATAATTTGTGTTTTATTTCGGCATTTATTAAATGCTGACTGTTTTCCCTCCTGCATCTTTGTTTTCTCGCATTGTCTTCTATGATTGAGTTTCTTAATCTATGAATAGCGTACATTCGTACAGCGTACAGTGTTCCTTACGTTGTACGTTTGTACCATTAAAGACATTCTCTAAAATTAAATAATGTATAAAAAACGTGCATGCATGTGATACAGTTGTGTCGAAGTGCATGTTGGCGTACACCAAGCGCAAGAAATTAACGAACTGAAAACTTTCTACCTTTTTTATATACAGTAGTTTCAATTCATTTTATCTCTGGCCACAAAAGGACATTTTTACTGTTCAAGTTGAAATAATAAACTTCTTCTAACACAACTCAATTTACACTTACACTGTAATTGTAAACAAGACTGTGAATACATATGAAAGATGTTATTATGGTGATCGATTTTGACCAGTCACACCGGTCATCATCAGGCCCAATCCGAGACTCGGCTACATTTCTGTACTTACATGTTTTTTACTAACATTTTAATACATTTAAGTTTATGATTAGAACCAATAGCGTTCTTTATACTTTGCATGTATTAGGAATTTTTACTCAATGAAAGATGCAAATAAAAACTAATAGGAAAAGGACCTTTGAATCAAAACTCAATAAAAATAGTATTTCTTTATTACAAACTAAATAAAAACTTCTCTATGATAAATAAATAGCTACGGTATTAATGATTTTTTTCACAAAGATGAAGTTTCTTCAAAGTCTCTACGAATGCTACTTAATTATCATTCAAAACAATCACTCTATGCAACGAGAGCTCTAGAGACTCATTGTTACAATATGCTTTGTTCGTAAATGCTTTCCTAAACAAAAGACCTAAAAGCCGTCAACCGGCGTTTACGAGTAGTTGAATATCAGTCCTTGGACAGTATGTATACAGAATAACAGACAGTGAAAAGTAAATATATTGATACTGTACTCTCTATTCCATTTTTACTGTTCAATAGGAAAATACAGCCTTAAACTGAACTTAAAATTAACAGTACTGTACTGTTAAATATTAAGCTTCTAAGTCATAATAAATTTAATGAAATGAAAATTCTTTATTTTTCCCAATAGCATTAATTACATCAACAAAGACAAAACATGCCTTAGATATTAACAACAAAGTTAATCCCAGTCTACAAGAAATTTATCAATTTAGGCCTAATTACTAAAAGATATAGCAATTGCTAATGAGTTTACTTTTCACACTTTGTTGTCAGTGTTGAATGATGCAAATGTTTATAAAAATTATATATTTGTAATTAACTCAGCGTAAAATTGAACAGCTATAAATAATTTTAAACAGAAGAAGAAAATCATTTTCGAGTCTTACGTTACATAATTTCAAGAACACTAATACACTCTTCTATATTCCAAATTGTATTGAAAACTAATATTAATTTTGAATGTTTTTAAGTAATTTAAAAGATTGTAATTAGCAGAATATTTAACGTAAAAAGTATTTTTCATTTCGCATCTTCATTTTAGGGTTGTAAAACGCCATAGAAACTTAGCTGTTTCATGCGGCCTTACTTATAGACAACCAAATTAATAACAAGCAATTTTATTAACAAATTTCGTTAAACAAATTAATTAATAGTAAGTAGTTTACTATTACTATTTTAGTGAAACACTATTTTTATTGCTGTATTTTTATTAGGAAATGATAAAGTAGCAAAAAGGATGTATAAAACATAAATCTGAAATTTAATTTTTGTAATTAAATATCCAAATTTGTCATAAATAATATATTTTTACTGTCACGACCACTAACTCTTTATTTAAATAATTCAATGTTGACCCAAAGAGTGATTAGTTTGAAGTAATACATTTATTGTGACATTAGTTATTACAAGTAATATATATACCTTTATTCCAGAATACAGTATTCTCCTTTGCTTTTTATTTTCTCTTTCCGCAGTAAATTTCAATCATGATAAAATTTATTAGATAAAAAGGTATTGTTATGTATTATTTTTAAAGTATGTTGTTCATGTATTTTTTTATTATTTTTTTGCATTAATCCAACAAACACTTGGAACGGCAGAGCCAGAACAAGATTGAGCCAGTACAGTACCCGATTGATCCTGTTACAGAAACAAATGTCGCAATGCCTCTCCTCAACACCCTCCTCCGGTCTAAACTAAAACTCACTAATACATCAACATGCCTTTTTTTTATCCAAAAACTTCAATTATAAATAAATTTATGAATATTAATGCACCCGTAGCAGCAGGCCTGTTTCTTATCGAATTTCTAATGAATATTTTTGTTCAGTCAACAAAATATTTTTTGTAACCTAATTTAAATCCTTATAAAAGAATAAAAGAATATAAAACATTTAATATTACACATAATATTATTGACGTGTTATAAAATACTATTCATTATTTCAATATTATTTAAATATAGCACTACTGTTTTAGTAATAAAAGCACATATTACTTCTTAATGAGCTGGTATGCAAAAGGAATCATATGTTTACAAATTCCACAACATGAACATTACAAACATGATAAATGGGATCAGCTCATTAAGAACAGACATCTTATTTATTATTCCTCCCTCCCCCATTATAAACTTGTTCCCAATAGAAAATCATGGTAGATACCATAGAACGCCTACATACTAGATAGTATGTAGGTTCTCTGTAATATGGTAAGACAAATAACATAGTGAAGGTGTATAAAAAAAGGCTGTAATTTATTAAAAAGGGGTTTTGGAGAGGAGATGTTTAGAAGATACATTTATTGTGCTTATATTTATTTATTTATATATTAAATTATTAATATATTTCATATTCATTACATTTATTAATACGATTATTAAGTTTTACTATAATTTAAATTAATAATACGCAAGCATGTTTCATTTCCTCCTTTTTTCTCAGCTCGTGTGCATCGTAGAAGAAATCCGAGCATACCGTTAAAAAGGTATAGTCCTGTAGATGAGCAGAATCACATTCTAATTCACATCGGACTCCAGGGCTACGCCCCACAGGCTTTCAAAGTTCCAATGTTAATCTTATGGAGAAAGGAGAATTGGATGAATCATAAGACAGCTGTTGTAATAACAACTGCTAGGAAATTAGGAAGAACAGA
Source organism: Neoaliturus tenellus (assembly GCA_030545055.2). Classification (NCBI taxonomy): domain Eukaryota; kingdom Metazoa; phylum Arthropoda; class Insecta; order Hemiptera; family Cicadellidae; genus Neoaliturus; species Neoaliturus tenellus. The sequence goes on from CM061533.1 coordinate 234,845,661, forward strand.
TGTTTTAGTTCCAAAATGTTTTAAGCTTCTTGGGTCCAGATCAACCGAAATTTTGATCGAATTTCGATCAGGAGGCGGACTCTAGTTTAAATTAATAAGCGTTGCACTGTACATGAATTTGATCAGTTTACTTATTGAATAATTTATCAACTTATGTTTTATATTTCTTTTATTTTCATAACATATTGCTATCCCGCAAAACAGAATGTGTGATTTTTAATTTCAAATATTTTAAATTACTTAACAAGTAACATTACAAAATTATGTAGATTTTAAGAAACAATATTTTAGCCGATTATATAACTATTTAAAATTTTAAGTTTTTGTAATAATCAAGGTAACGATTATATTTTCTTGTGCTATTTTCCCAAATAAAACTCTGGCAGAAGTTGACATTATAACTCTATAGCCTATGTTGTAGTTATCGAATATGTTGAGCGCCGTGGGATTTACTCGTTGGACTGCTCCGGGTTTCCCAGCAATGCTCTCAATAAAGCTCCTTAGTAATGGTTTTCCAATACGCATGATGATTTACACACCAAAACTCCAAAAGTCAACACACAGTTTCATTTTATCCGTCGTGTGACAAGAGTTAAGTTATAGGGTTATGAAAAACCTAAAAATTCTCTTTCTTTTTTTGCCAGAAAACATATTTTCATTTTAGTATACATTATCAACGTATATTTAAATACACTAGTAGATAGTACTATGGGGTTCCTAGGACACTTTTGGAGACAATCAAAAATCAAACAAATTTCACAGTTTTTTAATACAATTATGCAATATTTTTGCCATTTTTTGGCCAATTTGTAGTCTAACATTATTCTAATTTTTATGAAAAATATGCAAATTTCATGAAATTTTTTACAAATATGCCTAAATTTACATAAAATTGTCTTCAGAATAAAAATTTTTCTAAAACAAGTAAAATTTTGTCGAATACTGAATAATTATTCAAATTAAACTAGAATAGTTTCTTTATCATCAAATGTTTTAATGTTTGTAATAATTAAATGTAAATCTTTCTTATTCTATTCTTTAACTGTTTTAATGAATGAATATTTTAAGTTCTATTAAAAAAAATTTCAAATTTTATAAATTTTTTTTGAAATCTGAAATTATCATGGTCCCAGGTCAAAATATATACTAATTATAGTAATTATTGTGCAAATTTAATAAAATAAACCTATTTAGTTCATAAACTACGATTTCAGTTGTTAAATAATGAGTCTTGTAGAATATATTCGTTGAGAACATTCTTTTATCACTCTTATCTCTCTTATCTGACCGTTAAAATAATACTTCCTGTCACAAACTCCAATACTTTAAACTATTATAACTTTATTAATAATTAAGTTATCTTTAATCTGAAAATTGTATTGAATTTAATATTTTTTTCTCTTTGATATAATACCTCACAACTTAGGTTTTAAATGAGATATAAGTTTTTTTGTTGTTTCTTAAATTCATTAATATGTTAATTGATTTATTTGTAAAAGTATTTGAAACAAATGTTTAATTGGTTGATTTATGATGGGCTATAATGTATTAATAGGATTAAAAATGATATTTATTTAGTATAGGCAATTGTTGCACTATCTAGTGGAATAGTCATGAACTACTAGCGCTTCAACTGATAAACCCATGCAGTCTTATCACTCAACGGAAGTCTGGTTAGCTCATTGCTAACGTTCAAGTCTCATATGCCTGAGGTTCCGAGTTCAAATCTCGAAACTTCGGGCATAATTTATTGAGGACATAGTTGAAGTCCAGTGGTTGGTGGAAGGTCTTTATCCGAGTGGCCATAGGATAATGACTGTGAAACAAGCCGTGTGACAAGATACTATGGTGGGTGCACCCTTTGCCTCATCCATTTCATCCTTCATAATCACCAATCCATTTCCATTAACCACCAATCTATTTCCATTAACCATTTCAATCAATCGCCTATCGTCCATCCCATTAATACAACATTACACTTACAACACCGCACACTAAAAAATTCAAATAATACACTCTCCTCCACCTAGCACAAAAAAATCTAAAAATCAAATAATTCAATAGAACCTGAAATGATGCCCCTGGGGACATAAAAACCTGGAATGTGGCAGTGATGGGTTCAAATTCAAAAATACAAAATATCATAAAAGCTAGGTGGTAGTGACGAGTAACTAAGGCGCCTATTCTGAAAACACGCACACTTACAACACTACACAAAATACACCATCATATCCATTCATTTTGTTTTATTTTTGTAAATTTAAAGCTTTTTTAAAACAAGTAAATTTTAATATCTGATTTTTAAGAATATAGATTAATTTATTTCAATTATATCATTTTTGATTATATTATATTCAAGTAATTTTTCAGATACAATAATAATATAACAATTTGTTTTACTAGTAGCTACTATATCATAATCAAAATCTGCATTAATAATATCATTTTTTGAACTTGAAATATTTGTTGGATTTTTTGTAGTATCAATTACATAAATTGGTCTATTTTCTAGAAATTCTGTTGGATTATAATACATTTTACTACTATTATAATAAACTTTTTTATAATCTTGATACATTTCATACATAATTCTAAATTTTTCATTGAATATGTCAAAGTTTTCCAATTCATCAGGGTAATAATGACCATTTAGTTTTACTCTTATATTTTTTTATATACATACTATCAAATTTAGAAGTATCATATAACTGATCATTTGTTCTTGATTTTTGAAATCCAATTATAATAAATTTTGGATTATAAATATTTCTATAGATATTTGTTATATCCAAACTTAAATTCTTTCCTGTAATATTTTTTTGTTCAATGCATTGCCAATGATTAAAATGAAAATTTACTTTTTCAAATTTGCTTAGTTCATTAATTAATTGAATTTTACATGTTGTTTTGTATTCAATTATAGGAACTCTAATAAAAAATTCATCAACTGTTATTTTACCTTCAGCTGGTAATGTTGCATTATCATAAGTTCCATCAGCCTTTTTAGTTTTCCATCTAAAAATTGCATCATTATCTTGTGATCTAATAAATGTTATATTAAAACCTCCTTTGTATATTGGAATATTTACATTTTCAAAAAATCCTAATCCAAAATGAGATAAATTACCAATTGCTTCAAATGCTTTACTAAAATTTGATTCAAAACTATTATTAATTTGATTTATTTCTGATTTTGAATAAGTTATAGTACCTTTAATTGTACTTAATAGACCAGGATATTCATCAATCAATTTATTATGTTTTCTAACTTCAATTTTTGAAAATAAAAATGGAACAAAATTATCAATTAATTTTATATTAGCACCATTATCATATGCAGTTCCATCAGATTTAGTCAATTTACCAGATATATAAAATTGAAATTTAGAAGTACAAAATCCATCTCCAAAATCTATATTAAATTCAGTTTTTTTATTAGGTTCATTTAAATGTAATTTAGATAATGGATAGAAATTTTTGTATTCAGCTCTTTCAATATCATTTATATATTTTTTGTAATCAGCCATTTATTAAGGATAATTTTTTAAATCAAAAGCTTTTTTAAAACAAGTAAAATTTTCATAATTTAATTTTTATGATTTTATAATGTCAAATTTTATTTATGTATCAATTTCATTTTTACTTTTAAAATACTCAATTTCTGTAGCATGATCAAGTATAAATTTTGCTGATATTTTTTGATGTTCTAAAATTAATTCCCAATTTAATGTAAAAGCATAATCATGAATGAAATATTCAGTTAAATCTTGATATTTACAAATCAAATCAATATAATCTTTTAGTTGATAATTTATGAATTCAGTAATAAAATCTATAGTTAAATTTTGATGTTGAGCAATTTTTTGCCAATTTAATTTATTTTGAAACAATCTCATCATATTAATACTCAATTCATATTTTTCAAAAATATCATCCCAATCATCTTTGTTTAATTGATTTTGGTTTCTGATAATGAATAAATCAAATGAACTGTATAGAGCCATTTATTAGGGAGAAAATTTTGTAAAACAACTTTTCTTTGAATTACAAATACAACATTTTGATTTAATTATATTTATATTTTTTAATTTTATTATCTGAATATCTTTAGAATTAGTTTTTTGTTTACATTTAAGACAATAAATCAACTCCATTTATATAAAATAAATTATTGTAATTTATCTATATCTCCTTTAATTAGTATTATTTCTGCATTTAATTCTTTTATTGATTTATTGACTCCATCAAATAGAAATTTTAGTTCTTTTTCTAATTTTTCTTCTAAATTTTCAACATGTTTTCCAATATTAATTAAAAATTCTAAAATTTTATTTAAATCTTTTTTAGTTTCTGAATAATCACTACCAATTTCAATAATTGAATCTAAAACTTCATCTAATTCTGACTTAACTATAACATCATATTTATTTATACTTGGTTTTACATTAACAATTCTTTTACCATTAATATTTATATAATTTTTTGATAAACCAATAGCATTTACTAAATTTTCAGTCTTTTTTACATGACTTTTAAAACTTTTACTAAAATTATTAAAAAATGTATTTAATTTGGAATTTATATAATCTTCTTTAATATTAATTGGATGTTTTTTCTGTCTTCCAAACAGATCAAATATATTTTGTGAATCCATATTTATTAAGGATTAATTTATTTATTATGTTATCAAATTTTTTATTTTTATTTAATTCATTTAATATAAAAATACATAAATGACCACAAATTGGTGGATCATTATAATTTTGAATTTGATTATCATTATAAAATATATTATCTTTTCCTAAATATTTAACTAATTCTATTGGTGGTTTATTAACTGTATTTCCATATGAATCAAAATAATATTTAATTTTATCTTTTTTATAATAACAAACCCAATGAGTTCCATTTCCATCAAATGAATCTAAATTTATAATTCCACATTCAAATTTATTAACTTTATTAGGTAATATATCTCTCATAAATACACCTCTAAAATATTTTATATTTTTACACAATTTTTCTAATTCACCTAATGTTAGTGGTTCAAAATTTTTTTATAATTTTGTTTCATATATTTTAATGTTTTTTTATCTAAACCAGATCCTTCTACATTTTTTATTTCATGATCTAACCAATCAACAAAATTTCTAAATTTAGGAATTATAGATTCTTTTACTACTTTTGCTCCCTTTCTAACATTTGGTGTATAATTTTTAACTATAGGTATATTATCAGCAAAATCTAAAATTTCTTTTAGTAATCCACCATTTTTTATTTCTTTTAATTGATTATATGAAAATTCAAATCTTAATCCTTTATTTAATTTTTTATGTTTATTTAGTTTATTAATTTGTCTTTTAGATAATAATATAATATCTTTTCCATTTTCATTAAATTGATCAATATTAAATTGAATTATAACTGATCTTTTATTTTTAAATGCTAATTTTATTTTTGATTTTTGATTATCTGTCAAGTTTATATTTGTTTTTTCCATTTATTAAGAAAAAAATTTATAGTTTTTTTATAATATAGATTAACTTAATTAATGAAAAATTTTATTAAAATTTTAATCCTACTTCTAAACCCATACCAAATTTTCTTTTCATCCACATAGCACCTGATGTTGGTAATGCAACTAATCTTTCACCAATTCCATAATCATTTGATGTTACTATATCCCATGCTTTATCTTGTAAAATTTTATCAGCTATTTCATTTCTAGATTTTGTATCTTTATGATCTCTATAAAATAAATCATGTTCTTTAGCAGCTTTATCTAAATCATTTATTCCAGGATCACCTCTTTTTACTCTTTTATTTAATTTAGTTCCAGGCCCTAGATATTGATAACCAGGTACATGTAATTCAAAAGGTAAATTATTTATAACATCATTTAAAATACCTGATCCATCTTTTAATAATGGTGATGAAATATTTGCCAAAATTCTTTTTAAATACTTAATTCCTTCAGGTTTTTCAATTAATTCATCTAATTTATTTGATATAAAGTCTTTAATTGCTTTCTTTTCATTTAAAAAAATATTATTACCAGCTTTTTCTTGTGCATATATATATAATTAATAATATTATCTAATTTATTTAAATCATCTATAAATCTATATTCAATTTTATTTTCTGTATATTGTCTGATTCCTGAACCTTCAATTTCTCCTTTTAATTCCCAAATATGTTTAATTAAATTAATATATTTATCACCTTTACTAGATTTTGGTTTTTTACTATTTGGATCATTATTTTTATAAATTGAATTAGTTTCCCATAAAATCTTTGAATAATTATTTAAATCATCTTGTGTATATAAATTATTATCTGGTTTCTTTTCATAAGTTAACAATCTCCATAATCCATGTGTTCCATTATATTTTTTATCATCAATTATTAAATCATCATTATCAATTACAGTTATTTTATCACCAATCATAAATGATTTTTTATGTTTATTCCAATATAAACCAAATTTATCATCTTTTGTTCTTGGTAAATATTTTTGTGCTAATGGACCAATAATTTTATCTAATGTTTGAGGTGAAATTAAGTTTGGGTCAATAAATGTCGATTCTTCTTGAATTATTGGCTGTCTGATTGGTCTAAATGGAGTACTTGAAGGTAAATTTAATTCTTCAGTTTCTGGTATTGATATATTAGCAAAATTATTAACAACAGGTACCAATTCCATTAGGTTTTTATTTTCATTTAAGACTTCACCAATTTTATTTTCAACTTTACCAATCGCTGATGTTATAGGTTCATATGCTTTTTGTTTAATTTTTTCATAATTATCTTCAATTTTAATTTGATTTTTAAATTCTTTTATTAATTTTTTCTCAATATCATCTAATTTTTTAGCTTCATTAACAGATATCTTATCCATTTATTACAAAGAAAAATTTAGGTTCAACACAAATCATGTTAACATAAACACAAATCATGTTAACACAAAAACAAATCATGTTAACACAAACACAAATCATATTAACACAAAACATAAATCATGTTAACACAAACACAAATCATGTTAACATAAACATAAATCATGTTAACACAAATACAAATCATGTTAAACACAATTTATTTTACTTTATTTCTGTAATTTTCATTAAATATATAAATACTAATGAAATAAATAATACTAATAAAATAAATATTCTATCAATTATTGACTCAAATATACAACAAGCCATTATCATTATTTAATATTAGAAAAATTTTTCATATATTTTCCATCATTTGATTTTTTCAATAAATTAATAGTTAAAAATCCATAGTCTTCTTTCCAACAATCATTACAAATAGTTTTAAATTTATCAAATTTCATATCTGATCCAACAAAATTATTATATATTTTTTTCATATAATATTCATTTTGTTTAAAAATGCATAACATATTTAAATTATTTCTAATTAATTGCATATCAACTTTTGAATAACATTGTGATAAATAAATACATGATATATTTTTATGTCTACCCATTATAAAATATTCTTTAATTTTATCTTGTTTTTCTAAAATACAATCATCAAAAACTACTAATGAATTTGGTTTACATTCATTTAGTGGAATCACATCATCACATGAAAAATGAGAAATTTGTTTATTAATATTTGATTGTATATTTTTAAATCTTTTTTGTAATAATTTATAAGATGGTTGTTCTAATGATTTACTAAAAATATATAAATTTGAATATGGAATTAATCTTTTGTAAATAAAATTTAATAATAATGTAGTTTTACCAGATCCACTTGTTCCTATAATTAATAATCTAATAGGTTGATCATTTTTATTATTTTTATCATATGATTCTAATTTTATATTATCTTTTTTTTTCTAAAAATTTCTCCATTTAAATAAGATGAAATTATTTAAAATAATTGGTCATTCATCCAAACTAGAATTAAGATTAGAACATCCAATACATTTAGATGGAAAATATAGTATTGGTTTAAGTGGATTTTATTCAGATAATTTTATATCAAATATACCAAATGATTATAAAAACTGTTATGGATATTCTATTAAAGATGAAGATGATAAAATTATAGATCAATATTTTGATATAAATAAAGGAAATTATACAATTGAAGAAATAAAAAATATTTTTATTAATAGTTTAATATAATTTAAAAAGAAAATTAATAAATTTGATGAAAATGATTTTATACTGAAAAATGATGGACCATATATTATAATAAAATCTCCTGTTAAAATTATAGTTACAACAATTATAATTGATTTATTAGGGTTAAATAATAAAATAATTGAACCAAATGTATTAACAAAAGGAATAAAACTACCAAAAATTAGACCTTTTGATGTTATTGAAATACATTGTAATTTAGTTGATCCTAGTTTTGAAAATCATAAAGATCATTCACATTTACATAAAGAATCAGAAATTATATATTCATTTTATCCAAATGTTGAATATGGATCAAAAATTAGTGAAAAACCAAATGAAATTGATTATATTCCTTTAAAAAATATAAATAAAATTCAAAATATTGTAATATCTATTCAAGATAGTGATGGAAATCTAATAAATAATGAAAATATTAAAAGTATTGTATATTTAAGATTAAAACAAAATTTGTAATATAAAATTTGTCTACATAAATAATAAAACAATTAATTTAATTACAATAATTTTATATTTAATAATAAATTAATTGTATTTAGTAAACAAAATAATCCTTGGTTTAAAGTAAAAGATATTTGTAATATTTTAAAATATAAAAATTCTAGAAAAGTTTTAATTGATAATGTAAAAGAAAAATATATAAAACTTAAAAAATATCAAGTGTAACCAACAGTTACACTTACATAATGATGATAAATTAATTTACATAAAAATTATAGGTGTCACAAATTAAGACACCCTAGAAATTGATGTACAAACATGTTTTCAGATGCCCTAAAACAGGGCGTCAATAAAATAGATAATAAAACAATATTTATTAATGAATCTGGTTTATATTCATGAATTTTAAAATCAAAAAAGGTAGATAAACAATAAGGATAAATATAGATGGTGATAAATTAAAATTCATAGATTTTTTAGAGGGGACAATTTGTCCCCCCTATCATATAATGAAAAACGTACAAAACTTATTAAAATTAGGTAGGACCCAAAATAGGTCCCACATAAATTATAATATTTATTTTAAAAAATTTTAAAGGAGGTAACCTTATTATACAATAAAAACTTAAGGGTAACAAAACGTTACCCTCCTTAAACATTCAAAAGATATTTATAAAGATAATAAATTATATACAAATTTGAGACCCGTCTTAAAGACGGGTCTTACTTATAATGATAATAAAGTAAAATTTATAGATATTTTTAGGGGAGGCGATCTGTCCCCCCTATCATATAATGAAAAACATACTATTTTTATTAAAAAAATTTTGTTTATATTTATTAATTTTAAAATTAAAAAAGAATCAAAAAATTTAAAAATAGATTAATAAATATTTTAAATGAAAGAATCAAAACAAATAATTAAACATAAAAATTTAATAATAAATTATTAAATATATTTAAATTTATTAAAGAAAATATTTAAAAATATACATAAATTATAGTATAAATTCAATATCATATGGTTATAAATTATTAATATAATTTTGATCATTTTCTTTAAAACTTTCTTTAACATAATTTTTTATTATATTTATAAATGGTTCTATTATAAAATTAAACTTATAATGATATACAAAATAATTTTTATATTTAAAAAGATATATTAAAAATTTATTTGATATTTTAGTTTTAAATAAATATAATTTTATATCAAAATCATTATTTATTAATTCTTTTGGAACAATTAAAATTTCCATTTATTTATAATTTTTTTTATACCCCCAAGGTAATGTATCAATTTTATTTTCACAAATAAATCTTTTGTCATCTCTATTACTTAAAGCTAATTTATTTATTGTAATTGTATATAGTTCATGTTTAAAACTTCTAATACAAGTCATTTCTCTATATTGTTCTTGATCATCAAATAAACATTTCTTAAAATCATCCATATGTAATGTTTTATCAACAACACTTTTCTTAATTCCTTTACATTTTACAGGATTTTTATTATTAAATTCATAACTATATAATTTTGATCTTAAACCACAATATTCTTCTAATATTTCACCATTTAACTCATCTTTAAATATACCAATTATTTTTTTATTCTTTTCACTATAGCATTCATGTTCTTTCTTATAATCACTTGTATCAAATTCATTAATATTTTCTTTAATAATTTTATATGGATCCTTTTTAAACTCTATAAAATAACTGTCTGTGTCCATATATAATAACCTTATATTTGGATCAAACTTCTTTAATTTTTCATAATAAAATTGATACATATGTAATTTTGATAAATCAAGTACTGAAAATCCTATATAGATTGGTTTATCAAACTTAACCTTTTCTTTTATCATATGTGAAGCAATACAGTCTTTATCAAATATACTAAATGTTTTAAAATTAGGTTTTTTTGCTTGTTTTAATGAAAACTTTTCGTCACCTAATTTAATATCACATCTATTTCTAACATTTTCCATAGTTTTTCCAAAAACACTATTATTCATCAATTTAAAAAAGTCTTTTTCAAAATCTGATGTTGATTTGGATCTAAATTTGGTATTTAATTCAATATATTTTTTCATATAATCATCTTGATCAAATGCTATAACTCTATTAACTTTCTTTAATTTTAATCCTTTTTGTAGATAATATTTTAAGTTTCTTGAATGAATAACATAATCTTTTTTATCAAATAATGTTGTGCAAAGTTTATTATTATAATGTTCAGGTGCTAATGGTAAATCTTTATGATCATCATGTAATTCAATAGGATATTCTAAATCAACATCTAATATATATCCATATTCAGCATTTTCATCTAATTCTAATATTGTTTCTTCCCATTCATTTAATGTATATGTATTAGGATTCATCCATGTTATATCTTTATAAGGTAATTTTTGACTTAAAGCCCATCCATATAGATTATTTGCATCTATATATAACATATAATTTTCAGGTTTTGTTTTATCATAATTTTTTGTATATTTATTGTTTGCTTTACAATATCTAGTTATACATTGTGAAATACCACCTCTAATACCTTTTCAATCATTAAATACATATTATAATCACTTATTAATTCTAGTTTAATTTTTGTTAATTTTAACATAGAATCCCAAGCTAATGATGGTGATGTTAGATAATGTGCTGGATCTAATTGATAATTTTTCAAACAAACAGATCTAAAATTTTCAAATATATCAGCTAATAATAATACATCCTGAATATTATACAAATCTGAATAATTACCTAATGTTTTTATTTTTAATTTATTCCAAACTTTTATATAATATTTATAATCATCATCACTTATATTTTCATTAGTTAAACAACTATAAAATTGATCTTTTTCTAATATTTTATCATAGTTTAATTTTTCGACATTATCAATAAATTCATATGGAAATACACCTTTAGAAGTTAATATTTTTAAAGTTTCATTATCATATTCAATTTTATCATTTTCTTTTATAAATTTATTTATATGCTTAAATTCTTTAAGATTTTTAGCTAATTTTTCAATTGATGTAGCCATAAATCTAAATGTATCTACAAATGAGAATTTTATAAATTTTCTAGGTTTATCACCTTCAAATTCATAACCATAACCAGAATTTACTGAATAGTTTATATATTTTTCATCTGTATTAGCTAACAAATCAATTTTACCATATTTTTTAGCTAATTCTTTTATAAACAAATGTGTATCATAATTTGAACTATTATGACAGAATATAGGAATACTTTGAGGGAATTTAGATTTAAATTACAATTTAAATGTGCAGCACCCCTAAATTTTCCTGTTAAATGGCAATGATCTCTTACTTTATTCTTTTATCATCATCAAAACCACTATTTTCACAAATATGACAAATATTAGTTTTTTTATAATTAATTTCTTCTTCATTAGTTAAATTCATAGGCTTTTTATTTTTTGAATTATATTGTTTGGCTATATATTTGAAATTTCATCTAAATATTCAAATAATTTATTTGGTACATTTATTAATTCTTCTTCATTTTTTGCTCTATAACAAATAGGTTTATACATTTTATTAGTTACTCTAGATACTAAATAGATTGTAAATCCATATGGTATATGTTTTTGAATTTTATTTGTATATGAGCAATTTGGATTATTTTTACAATTATCAATCTTTTCTAATATACTTTCAAAATCCATATAAATTACATATGGATGTTCAAACTTTTTGTAATAGTTTTTAAAACTTACTTTTTGACCAGGAAATGGCATTATAGGTCTACAAGGTTCTAATGATTTACATATTTCTAAATGATTATTCAAGTCTTTATTTTTGTAGAAATGAGTCAAACATCTTCTACAAATATATTTTTTTGTTTTATGTTTTGATAATTGAGAATATACCAATTTATTTAAATCTGTTATTAATATATAATGACAATTATTACCAATTTTATAATATAATAAATCAATTTCTAATTTTACATTATAATATTCAGATATTTGTAATGGCACTATTTTTTTATCTTCATCAATTCTATACATATTTATTGACATTGATGGATAGTTATATTTAGAGTCAAACGATCTTTTTTCAATAATTTAATATCTTTTAATGTTATTGGATAATCAAAACCTTTAAAAATATTATCATTTATATATTTTTGATATTGTTTAACTCTTTCAGCATGTTCATTTGGTTTATCAATAGCACATCTAATTGCATAAATAAAACAATATTCATCTTTATTTTTAAAATTTACACAACATTTTTTATTCTTAATTTCATTTGGTAATTCTATATATGATCCAGCATTTAATGAATTATTTTTAGATAATTTTAGATTTAATTCAACACATCTTTTTAATGACCAACCAGAGCCTTTTGATGGTTGATTTAGTTGTTCTCTAACTATTAATTTCTTAAATTGATCATCAATAAAATCATCTATATTTAAAATATCTGAACTTTTTATGCAAAAATACATATTACTATTTTGAATTTCACCATTTATTAATTTTCTTTCATATTCACATTCTAAAGCCATTTGTCCTTTAATATTTTTAAATTTTTGTTTTTCTATCAATTTTTTTATTTCATTTCTTTGAGTTTCTAAATAATCATTAATATCTAAATCATCATTTGAATTTGTTAAAATATAATCTTGAAAATATTCTTTTAATGATGAAGCTTCTTGAATATTTATTATATTTTCTTTTGGAATTGGTCTATTTTTAAAATAATCATTTAATAATCCAATTAATTCTCTTCTAGTTTTAGTAACAATTTTAATACTATTTTTAATTGCTAAATTTTGAATATATTTTAATGATCTATATTCTAAATTATTTGGATTTTCTTTAATTTTGTTTAATCTTTTAATTAGTTCATCTCTAGATAAATTTTCATAATTTCTGACAGATAATTTTTTTGCAATTTCATTTAATTTTTCTATATTAAATAATGAATAATTTGTAAGATCAAATGTTTCTTTAATATTTGTTAATTCATCTAAAGTTTTATTTTTATAATTATATATATTATTATTTTTACACCAATGTTTTAATTCAAATATTTTATTATCATATTTTTGTTTATTTAATAAATGTTTAGTTGAATTATAATGTCTATCATAATTTTTACATAATATATTTTTATTACAGTAAGGACAATTAATATTTTTATTTGTTCGTTCCATTTATTAGAAATAATTTTTACTTAGAAATAAAACTCTTAAAATATGAGAAGTTTTTCCACTTTTTTCTAGGTAATTTATAGTTTAACATTGTATTTTTTCAATCAATAGTCAACTTTTCACAAGTTAATTTAAGTTTTCTAGAGTATTTTTTCAATAAAATCAATAGTCAACTTTTCACAAGTTAATTTAAATTTTCTAGAGTATTTTTTCAATAAAATTAATAGTTGTATTTTCATAAGTCAATTTAAGTTTTCTATAGTATTTTTTCAATAAAATTTAAACTTTTTTAAAACAAGTAAAATTATTATTTTTATCATATTTTTAAATTTTCTAGTTTTGTTATATTTTTGTCATGAATTTTAGTTTCTAAATGTCTTAAATAATTATTAGTCCATTTAATATTTCTTCCACATTCACAAAATTGTGGTTTTAAAAACATTTCTCTAATACATTGTATACAAATTGCATTTTTTCTATCTTTACTATAATGATAATTATTAAAATTTGAAATATCTTTAATTTCTTTACATTTATGACATTGTTTTTCATTTAATTCAATAACTTTAATATTATCATATAATTTTTTATAATACAAATCCTTACATTCTTTACAATAATAATATAACCCATCTTTAGTATTTTTATCTTTATAAAATTTTGATATATCTTTATATAATTTACACCTTAAACATTTCTTTTCCATTTATATAAAATAAAATTTACAAATTGGTTTTTTTCAATTCATATTCATAAAAATTTCCAATAATATCTTCATTATTTTGATCTTTTATACTATATGTAACTGGATTTGTATTATTAATTTTAGAAATTATAAATATTTCTCTAGACCAATTATTTTTATATTTATTAGAAAATGTTGATTTTTTATTTCCAATTCTAACTCTATCATTTATTTTAAATTTTGATTTGGTTATTATTTTTGGTGGTTTATATTTAAAAACAGTATCTAATAAATCCTTTTCATTATTTTTATTTACTTCAATTGGTTTCATTTTAATTGTTGAATGATATGAGTTATTATATTCTTTAACAATTTTTGGTAAAATATTTATCCATCTATAATTTTTATTAATTTCAAATTGTATTTTCATTTTTTCATTTTGTGTTCTATTATACCTTTCTATTATACTTGATTTTTCTTCATTTTCTGTATGATACAATTTAATATCATATTTATTTAATATTTCTTTGAATTCTTTATTGATAAATTCTAATCCTTTATCTGTATGTAAAAGATTAGGTGATTTATGATTAATTTTAATTGCATCATTAATTATTTCTTCAAATGCTTTAGAAACTGTTTTTCCATCTTTTTTCTTTAATGGTTTTGACCAAACATATTTTGAGAAAGTATCTATCACATTTAACATATATTTATAACCATCATTTTCTTTTTCATAATTTTTCATTATAATTAAATCTGCTGCCCATAAATCATCAATACCTAATGTAATTATTTTTCTTTTTAGAAATTTCTTTCTGATTGGAGCATGAATTTCATTTGCTTCAATTATTTGTTCATTTTTAGTTAATTCTTTTTTAATTATAGGTTTAACTTCTTTTTTTAAAATTTTACTTTTATTTGTTTTACAAATTAAACATTTAGTAGCTATTCTATATAATCCATTTTTCATTTCAACAATTTGTGGATTAATATTTTTAGTTTTTTTCTTACACTTGTGACAATGAATTGGTTCATTCATTTATATATAAAAAATATTTTATACATAAATGAATTGATTCAATTCATTTATGTATAAAATATTTTTTTAATAAATGGATATGTGTTATAGATGTCATAATCAAACTAATTTTACTATTATTGGAAATTGTGTAGGATGTAATATATGTAAAAGAATTATTTATGAAAAAAAGATTAAGAGAAAAAGTAATAAGAATAAACATCTTAAACATATTTTAAGAGAATTTAACCATTTTCAACCATATAAAACACACCAATTAATTAATGAATTATATATTTTATGTATTTCCAATCATTTTGAAATAACACCTAAGAATATAAAATTATTTTTAAAACAAAGGAATTATACAAATTGGATATTTTACTATCAATTTTTAAACAAAATATACAATATTAATTTTGAATTGAATCATGAAGATAAAGAAAAAATTACACTAGTTTTTAATAAATATTTATGTTTTAAGAAAAGTAATATATCATATAAAAAATTATTACCAATGATTTTTAAATATTTAAATATGGATTTTTGTATAAAACCTAATTATGATGATAACTTTTTAACATATCTATCACAAATAAATTTGTAATATTTTTTCCCTATATAAATGGATCTGTTAGAAGAAATTAATAATATTGGAGAATTAAGATTTAAAGAATATAAACCATTAAAAAGTTTAAATTTAAATGAAAAATATAAAATTGAAAAATTTGAAAGAATTAAAGATAAATATGGATATACAATTATTGTTGAATTAGAAAAATGTAAAATACATTTACCAAAAAGATTTACTAATATAATTGATGATAAAACTATTAAAGAATTAAATAAAAAAGATTTAAATTTAATTGTCACGGCTTTTAAGACTTTTGATGATAAAGAAACTGCTTTAGTTAAATTTGAATAATTATTTTAATATAATTGTATTGATAATAAATTTTAAATCATCTTGTAAAAAATTATAATTTTACTGGTTTTAAAAAACTTTTTATTCTGTAAACAATTTCATATAAATTTATGCATATTTATTAAAAAATGCATTAAATTTGCATATTTTTTATGACAATTTGACAAAAGCTGAAAATTGGCCAAAAAATGGCAAAAATATTGCATAATTGTATTAAAAAACTATGAAATTTGTTTGATTTTTGATTGTCTCCAAAAGTGTCCTAGGAACCCCATAGTACTATCTACTTATATATATATATATATATATATTATAAATCCTGAGAAATTTAATTTATCATTTTAAACCCAAGTCACATATATTTTTTTAGATAGGCTACTTCTTTACAAAAGAAATTAAGTGATTGTACATAATGACACTTGGTTTAATGAACCATACAATGTTTAATGTAATAAATCATGCACCATACGTTTAAAGAATTTCTATTTTTATATAGCAACAGCTTATAATATTTCCATTCACTTAACTAGTATTATTTTGCCTAGCTTGCGTTTTAAATTAGAAACGTGTATGTAATTACATTTTAATTACATAATTAGGCAACGAACTTTAATTAAATTAATTTGAATGACATTATATTGATGTACAAATAGGATTGACAGCTGCTTTATTTTAAATTAAGAAGATTTGTTAAAAATAATCAATAAATCTTATTATCAAAGTAAAATAGAAAACTCTTTATTTATGCTTTTTTATTAAATTATTTTCGTGATAATTTCAATAATAATAATTAATGTATGGATTTAGGAGAGGGAGATCAGCAATTAACTGATTGTTCTCCTCGCCTGAGATGCCTTAACTTTTTGTTTTCTGTGCAGGTGGACCATTGGCTTAACGTGACTTCGAGGCACGAAAATGGCCGAACGATATTTTTGTCCCCGAGCCCTCCGGGTGATAGTGCAGACCTTCATCACTGAGCTGCGGCTGCTGCGCTTATATTGATTTAAATTATTAAATTCTTCATAATACAATTTTTATAATCATATGACAGTCTTTTGTATCCTTGCGATTACGATTTCAAAAAGTCATTTTTATGATTTATTTTTATAGTGACTATTGATCCTAAATACTCAATTTAAGAATATTTTAAACCAACATAAAACCATAAATATATAATATTTTTTTATATTTTAATTTTAATTTAAGTATTCAATAAGGTAAACTTCCAAAAAGCAAGTATACATTAGTTGATGTGTGAATTTTTCAGATTTTGTTATTGTTTTTATAATGTTATGCATTAGGAAAACCTCTAAACACAAAGAACTGAATTAATAAAGGAGTATATAAAATGTTTTAATACATAAAGATATTCTATGATAACATCTTTAAAAGGGGTTATTTCCATAAGGTTCACTTACCAAAAATAACGACCTTTTTTGCTTATCAGCAAACATAGATTTTTTTAAGTAAATAAATAAATACAGTGCAAATGCTATTTAGGTGTCCTTATTAAAGTTTAAACATTAGAAACAAGTGACATCCCATAGTATATTTTATCGATGATCAATAGATGTATAATAAACAAAATTCAAAAATTTAATGTTTGTAAAAATATTTATTAATGGTTTTAATTCATTTATAAATATCCTATATAATATCCACAGAGGACTGAAGGTGTTTGCAGTATAGGTTTTCTATGCGTTAGAATCAAGCTGCAAAAGTATTAATTGATATGCAATAGAATTCTGTCAATTCTCATTTCAAGAATCATCTTTGATTAAGCTTCATTTTAGGAATAAGTTCAACTGTTATAACCATACCCTTATGCTTAAAATTTCTGTTCACTTTTTCTATGACATCTCTGTATTCTTATATTTGTATTAATATGGTACTGAAACATGAACCTAATGGTAAAATGTTACAGTGAAATTCCATGACCTGTTTTCCTTTGCGTATCCTAAGCTCAATGCTCCCCAAAAGGGTGGTAAAAGAAAAACAGATACAAAATAAAGGCCTTCTATGCAACTAAAGAATGACCTGCCGCAGGGGTCAGTGCTCACTACATTGCTGTTTCATTTGTATACAACCGTCATCCCTGTCCCTTTCCTTTGAAATGTGGTTAACAGATCATAAACCACTGACACATAATCACAATTTATTCTGACTATCTAAATTTACACAAACAAATTACCTAATGACCCTCAGTGAATACGTTTAAGGCCTTAACGTCAAACCATAACCCAACTAAAAGTGAGATCTCTTGCCTTGCCTCTCTCTACTTGAACCACAACGGTCCAAAAAAAGGCAAAATTATATCCAAAGTAATTGAGCTAAGACATAAATACCCCCGTCGCAGCAGACCTGCGTACTCAGCGAATTTCCAATGGAATATCAGATTATTTACTTTCCCCATAAAAACACCATAGGATCGGTATATAGGTTTGCTGTCATGGGGTGTTGTTAGAAAATCTAAGTTAATCAATAATTGGTGAATATAAACACAAAATTGTAGCAGGCTATGGCAATTTTTTATTTTCCCCATGAAACCCTATGGGGGTGAGTATGTAGGTTTGCCGCCAAATGGGTTTTGTAAACAAGTATAAGTTAAACCCTATCTCGATAATGTACATACCAAATTTGATTAAGCTATGTCAATAAATAAGCTAGATATAGGGTTTTCTTGATTTCCCATAAGGATAACATGGAAAACATATTTTTGGATTTTCCCCGTAACCAGTTATGCTAAGATAAAAATTCAAAATACCAAATTGTTTGTTTTTAAGCTCTTTTAAATGGTTTTAGTTAAATTGATTAATTTTGAAAATTGAGGTCCAAAAATGCCAAAAACCCATTTTTTTACCCTTTTCAAACCCCATAAAACCCCGTTCCCATAAACCGACATGGTTCGCGAACTCATGAAAATAAACCTGGTCTTACATCTTCATACCAAATTTCATCAAAATCGGAGGTCCCCTTCAAAAGTTATCAGTACCACGGACACAAGTTTAGATGCTGTACAATGACTTAATACTATGTTTATAGTCTTGTAAATGGAGACGCTTTTTGTAATAGTATTGTCACAACATGTTTGTACGTGATAAAAGCTACATATTCTAAAATGTTTGATGGATTTATAAGTTTTGTAAACATTTTTGAGAAGTTTTGATAAAATCGTGAGGTCGTGAGTTGGCTGCAAACAATGTTACATCAGACAACTTCCTTTTCGTGGTTTTTCTTCACTGTAGTAACTTTAGTTAGCTTACAATTCCCCATATGGTGTAAGTATATTCTTATATAAAATTCTAAGATCCATTGGGTTACTCTTTCCCTAGGAATACCTTTTCCACTTCTTGATAATACAATAGTTCTAGACTTTTTTTAAATATAAAGTATTATTTCATCAATTGCTTTTATCATTTGAACAAAATTTGTATTTGAGTCTACAGTGGGAATATGAAATAACTTTCCTAGTATATTTCAAAATAAGAAATGAATTACAAATAAACTAATGCATTACTTTTAATATTTATTTAAATTACTTAATTACGGTCTATCTTTGATGCACTTTGAATAAAAAAACCAGCAAATAATTTACTTCCTTTAAATAATCTACTGATGATGATTTACGATCTAATTTTAAAGGACGATTGAGCGTCCGAAAAGCGTACAGGGTAAAA
>CM061533.1:234865793-234884175 GCA_030545055.2 Neoaliturus tenellus
TAATTAAGAAATCATAGAAATTAAGAGAATCAACGTTTTTGTTAATGTGGTCCATTTTAGTTTTATGTGCATTAAAATTTTGCTAAAATTTCTCTTTTTACAAACCATTTTTTTAATAAGCTTTTTTATATAGTGGAGGTAAAAAACTTTAAAATGTCTCTTTTAAACAGGTGTTTTAATATGTGTAGCATTCTGCATTAAATTTTTTTGTAGTAAACAAACAGATCACATAGATAGATAGATATATATACATATAAGTAGTGGGAAAAAGCCACTTCTAAACCGGAAGTGACGTCAGCTGCCAGGGCAGCTGCAGGGGTCAGATGGTGTCAGCTGCCAGGGCAGCTGCAGGGTGCAGATGGCGAGAGCATATGTCCTGAATTTGAAGTAGAATTGGGCATGAATTAAGAGTTAGTTGAATACTGAAATTCAACTGTGTTAACTAAACTCTAAAAGTTGAACAAAAATTAAGAGTAAGATCAAAACTGAAATTCAACAGTTATAACTGGGGGCCTGGAAAGTATGTCAAGGTCATCCAGAGTAAGTTTTAAAAAAGCCTACCCAACTACTACCAGAAATAGTTCAAAGTTGAACTAGTTGGTGATAGTGGGATAATTTATTCGTGCCATGGGAGAGGTGTTTATTGTTTGAAAGTTGGCGATCGAATGAGAAGCGCTGCCTAGGGAGAGGGTTTATAAAACGGCAACCTTCCCCCACCACCCCTTCCCCCACTCCTTTAGACCAATAACCGGTTGCCGACTCTATGTGGTGAAACTGAATTAAACATGGCGGCCGCCATGGATAATTCTAACCTCAAACCTTAGCTTAGCTGAAGAGAATAGAGGAGAAGAAGTAGGAACTTATGTGTTACATTGAGAAGTGAAAAAAAAAGACTGAGGTATAAAATGAAGTGTAAAAGGAAATTGAAACATAACACCATAGTAGTAATATTTTAGGTTAGAATCAACTAAACTTATTTAATGAAGTGATTAGAAAGTGAAATGCTAAATTGCATGTTAGAAGTAACGAACTATTTTTTTTTAAACCGACCACGTGCCCACTAAGCAGTTGATGGTGGCAGCTGGCGCCAGCTGCCATGTCACATAGCTTCCGGTGGGGCAGAGGATACATCAGATGCTGTAGTTATGTAGGTGGTAGTTATCCAACTACCACTAGAAATAATTGGTGATAGCGGGACAATTCATTCGCGCCAAGAGAGAGGTGTTTATTGTTTGAAAGTCGATGATTAAATGAGAAGCGCCGCCTAGGGAGAGGGCTTATAAAATGGCAACCTTATTGAAGTTTTAAAAAAGAGTGTAAAACTGAAATTATACATTTGATGGTTCAACAGGATTGGAATACCAATCTAACCTGTATTTACATCTTTTTATAATATGTATACAAAAATTATTTGTATTAGACAATGCGTTGTCATTTGATTTGTATGCTCATTGTGCGTTGACAATGAGCAAGATTGAGAGGGTGAAATTTGGAACATACTAGGTTATAATTTAGAGTATGTGGTAAAGTAAACAAATTTAAGGTTAGAATTAACTGAATCCCATATAACCATCCTGTTAACGCTATATGCCAATGTAAGCTAAATTATAGGTCAGTATTGTATGTATAACGTATGGCTAATTTAGCCAGCCACCAGGTTTTAGAATAGAAAATAAATCTTGCGGTTTAGAGTAGCTGAGTCAGTATATGTAAAAGGATAAACACTAAACACGTCTAATGAAGTAGCCATACCATATAACACAAGTAAGATGCAATAAACTTGAATGCCAGTAAATCAATAGTTGCGGTCCCGCTGGTTGCGTTGGAATGAACAACCTCCTCTTTATAACGCTAGTTATGACTCGACTTGTTTGGGTCAATGACTGGTTACCTGCGGTCGTTAACTCCATCTGGTGAAACTAAACATGGGATCTGCCATGGAAAATTCTAACCTCAAATCTTGGCATGTGTTATGTTTTAAACTGTAGCAATTCTTAATGTCATCAGTTTATGCTTATCTTAGGTTTTTTTATTACGAGGTGGCCCGTGCGCAAATTGTGCATTTTATGTTTCTGTATGAGAGAAACTAACCTAAAGTACATGTAACTTATGTTGGTTATTAAGTGACAGAAATCTATGTTTGTTTACTATCTGGCTTTAAAATTCATGTGAAGGTAATCAGCTGCTAAATTACAATTCACATTAAAGAAAATGCAATAAAAGTTGGTCAACATTTTAAAGCGCCATCTAGAAATAAATGAAAGGCGAGGGGGGCGAAGCCCGAAACAATATGACGTTTTTAATTACGATTCGTCACTGCGGTATATCCTAAGTTTTAAAATGACACCTAAATCTTAAAAATCGGTTCAGTAGGTCGAGAGAAAAAGGGACGTAACAGACGAAACCCTTATAGAAATAAGAAGATAGATTACTATTTCTGGCGAGATTAATT
Organism: Neoaliturus tenellus; assembly: GCA_030545055.2. Taxonomy (NCBI): domain Eukaryota; kingdom Metazoa; phylum Arthropoda; class Insecta; order Hemiptera; family Cicadellidae; genus Neoaliturus; species Neoaliturus tenellus. The sequence continues at coordinate 234,868,246 of CM061533.1, forward strand.
TTTTGTTATTGCCAAGGAAAGTGCATTTTTTACCTTTTGAATGTTAAAATAAATATATTTTTTGTTTATAGAAAATAAAAAAATATAATAACAAACTTCTGCAAATATGTTTTTAAACCATTTGATTCCATTGAATTAATCAGCATAATTTTTGAATGAACATTACAATGGTACTATCCGTATTTTAAAATAGGCTGGAGCCCATAGCAGCAAAATGTTAGGGGCGGCACTTTGGCACTGTACAAATATTGAAAATATTTTTCTAATTTAAATAACATAAACTTCTTTATATTAGTAACATATTTAAGTCTTACAGTAATTAGTGATTTTATTTTAAATATTTGAATAACTTATGAATGGATTGGCTATAGAATAGAGCAAAATATGGTTTTAATTTATAAAATAAACTCTCCCATGAAAAAAGTAATTTTTTATGACTGTAACAAAAATGTAATTATTTGGCAGCTGTCGCTGTGCCGCTAAACAATTAAACCATCGCCGATTTTATAATTAACAGTAAAAATTTGTAGTGGTGAGATACAAACCAGGGACCACTAAATTCTTCTACCAGAGACCTTTCATGTTACAACTAGTGTCACAATTGATGATGTTAGGTAGGCATACTTACTCTATGATTACTGTAACGCTGTCTGAAGAAACCTTACAAACTTCTACTGTTTTTATTTTTGTAATAAATGTATCAATTGGTGACGACAGGGGTAGCTCAGGAAAAAAATATTGGGTAGGAAACTTTATAGAGTCTTAACCCTTTTACTGCCACGGACCGATTTTATCGGATCTACCTGATGTTGTGAAAACCACCACGGACCGATCTTGTCGGAAGACCGCCGCGGGCTGATGTGATTGTCTCTGCAGTTGAGCGCGAGAAACGCCACGGGCCAATTAGATTGTGTTTTTGTATTTTTTTATTATTGCGTGGTTATTTTTTAGCCATATTTCCTTTAATTTCATATTTTGTGAAAGGTATAGAATCATTCTAAATAACTGTGCTTTTGTTTGTTTTTTTTTATCATTAAAGGTATTTTTTACAATATACTAATGTTTAAAGTTGTTGCGATCAATTAGGCCGTGGCCGCGCGTTCTCGTCTTGGAGCTTTTTTAGAATATATTTAGAATTATAATTTTATTTAATATTGGCATAAATTAGGCTGTTTTTAATTGTAAAACATTTGTAGATGTAATTATTGCAAGTAAAAAACTTCAATGGCTAAATTGTCACAGAGAAATTGTACCTAGCAATGCATTACTCCAAAAATGTGTTTTATGAAAAATATACATTTTTGTTCTTTTTTGATGGTATTTCTATATTTATGAATATGTCTTCTTAAAACTTTTGCTGTGGTCTCATAAGATAATTATGTTTCCGAAAATGTATAGTTTATGCATTAAAAATTAATATATATAGACGGTTTATAATTTTTTAATTGAAATTTTATAGTAAAATTAAAATAGTTTTCAACATTTTTTCACATTAATAAAACTATACATATAAATGTAAAACCGTTAAAGACCCCCCAAAACAAAAAAAATTAATGCTCTAGCTATTACGCAAGTGGAGTTATGATCGTTTTAATAGATGTAGGCAAATTAGTGGATTGCACCGTAACAGCTGGTTGTACTGCCTGCCAGCTGTTGGGTTATTGACCTTGAGACAGTCAGCTGACTTGGCGGTTTTTGCTCGCAAAGTTGCATACCTCCATGACACAAAGTGATACTAATTTTTAGAGGAATTAAATAATTAGAATAGTTGACTATTGGTAGGCCTAACTATTATTTGGCCTTTAATGAAATTGTGGGCAATAATATTTATTTAGCCTACACACGGTACTTTTCTAAGCTATGAGTATGGTAGCTGAGTGGTTAAAGAGCTCGCCTTTGAATCTGAAGGTCGCCGGTTCGATCCTGAGAAAAGTTAGTGCTTTTTGATGGTTCGATACTGGACCCAGCTGCCTTTGGTAATTGGGCTATTAATTAATGATCCTGACAAATGAAACAGCTGATATTTGTCAGTAACAAAGCTACACCTCATCTGATCCATTACAATCATCACACTCACCCCTTCAGTCATACTCACCTTAAAATACGCACACAGTGTGCGTCGGTGTTTCAAAAATAAATATCTAAAAAAAAATATCTAAAAATATGAAATGTGAAGAAATATTTAACCACAACGATTTGAACATTTTATTTGAAAATAACATGAAATCTAGCTGTTAGATTTTGCTTAAACTTTGCATTAAAGATTGTTTTGGCCCAAAAATAAGTTTAGAAACAGTCTTAATCCCAGGAAAAAATTAAATGTGATCTAAATTTAAGTTTAAAAATTGTAATTTTTAACATTGGTCTTATAGGTTGCTATTTTGGTGATAAAATAACAACTAAATGTAAACAAAAATAAAGGAACATTAATGTTAAGCAGACCTTTTGAAACAGCTGTTAACTATGAAGAGGTATAGTTGGTTGTTGGTGAAAATATTAAAATTGAATCAAAACCACCGAGCAAGGCTCGGTTAACCTGGTACTGATTATAATTTAACTAGTGGCTCATAGGGGCAAAAGCTCCTAATTATAAAATTAAAATAACATGAACGATAGTGTATTACTATTTCTTCTACAACGAAGGTTTTCAGACAATTTAATTTTAATTTGAGGTATATAATATTTTAATAACACTGTTTGAACAAATCATTAGCCCCTAAGTACTGTTATTAATCTTGTACTATTAGGTCATCCATTTGTAAATGCTCTATTTTGTCTGTTGTTAAACTCATATCGATCTATGGAAAATAAGTTTTAAAAGAAATCATACTCCCTTAATTGAGTTGTGACTGGTTTATAACATAGAAAAGTGGCAATAAACAAAATTGATTTTTTGAACTTATGTTAGTTTTTTTTTATGTTTTAGTCATAAATTTGCTACTTTGTTTTTCGTCACTTCTGAGTTAGGTTATTGTCATAGCAACATTTTTGATTTTTTTTAATGTAATACAACAATTATGGATTTAAATGTGATTGATTTAGATTCATATAATTTGAAATATTAAGTGCATTTTTCTGGGCTAGCTACTGTACACATAGAGACACTAGATGATTGACAATTAAGTAATTTTATTGCAAATTGAAAGAATGCTACGTGTAAAAATTTGACCGCTATATTCTTCAGCCTTTTTAAAAATATTTACAAAATACAGCCCTGACTCTTTAGTCATACACTTCTCAATTCTTACTTTGGACAAGAGATGAAAATGAACTTGCAAGAGACTGGTCATAACAGCTCCGTTATATGCAAACTCCATTACTTTACCTTATAGGGAGGCAGGTTATGCTAGAGCATAAAACCTAAACATTACAGCAAGGTAGGAAATTACTACTTTCTGCATAACTTGTGATGAGTTGCTGTAAATTGCAAACGTACCTATGCGTATCTATGATTTAGTACATGTGATAGAAGACGTAGTTTTACAACCCTTTATAAGGTAGAAGGAGCTTGTAGTAACGCAGTTAACCGCTGAGCAGCACACGTGTTAACAACAATGTTTCAGTGTCGACAATGCCGTAGGACCTACTATAGGTAAGACTAAATTATTTATAGATTCTATTAAAACAGCTTATTGTTAATTTATAAACATGGTCAGGACATGTTTTGATGTCAGTATATCATTTCTAACTTTTAGTTAATGGTATTTTTATCAGAATTGTTGTATTTAAAACATTTTTTATCTTTAAATTTTAAATTTTTTTTTTAGCGTATCCATCTTTTTCTTTTTATTGCATATGTGTAAAATTTCAAGGCTGTACTTAATACCACCAATTTAATCCTACACTATAATATGAGGAATTTCTGAAGGGATGTGTGTTCTACGATTTTGAAATCTAGCTGTTAGATTTTGCTTAAACCTTGCATTAAAGAGTGTTTAGGCCTAAAAATAAGTTTAGAAATAGTCCCAATCCAAAAAAAAAAAAAAAAAATCAAATTTGATCTAAATTTAAGTTTAAAAATTGTAATTTTTAACATTGATCTTATAGGTTACTATTTTGGTAATGAAATAACAATTTAATGTAAACAAAAATAAAGGAAAATTAATGTTAAGCAGACCTTTTGAAACAGCTGTTAACTATAAAGAAGTATAGTTGGTTGTTAGTGAAAATATTAAAATTGAATCAAAACCAACGAGCAAGGCTTGGTTAACCTGGTACTGATTATAATCAAACTAGTGGCTCATAGGGGCAAAAGCCCCTAATCATAAAATTAAAATAGCATGAACCATAGTATATTACTATTTTTCTACAACGAAGGTTTCTAGACAATTTAATTTTAATTTGAGGTATATAATATTTTAACAATACCGTTTGAACAGACCATTTGCCCCTAAGTATTCTTATCAATCCTGTACTATTATGTCACCTATTTGTAAATGTTTTATATATTGTCTGTTGTTAAACTCATATCGATCTATGAAAAATAAGTTTTGAGAAAAATTGTACTCCCTTAATTCCTAATCAAAAACTCTTAGTTTTGTGTAAACAAAGCAGATTTTTTTTTAAATCAATGCATGGAGAATCTTTAAGGAGAACCTTTTAGAAAATAATAATTCTTATATATTTCCCATTTTGTTGTAAAGTTTCTTAGTCGCTGCATTTTCCTCTAGTATGTAGGACAAACATCTTTGATTTTAACTTGTCTTTTATAATCCTGCAATCTATGAAATAACTAAAAGGCTTGTTTGAAAATTTATATAACAGAATACTAAAACTTTACTGACTGATATACTTTAGGTATTAATTAATGTGTCATTGTCATTTAATATGATCATTTGACATTTTTTCGTTTTAAAATAAAACCAAAACAATGGAAATAATGTAGGTGTTTCTCATACCAAAATTTATCGCCCATTGTATCTTTATTAACGATCATAAAACATTTTATGGTTTGTATATAAGCTCATTTTTTTTACAATTTAAATTAGTAACAACAGTAAAATCAGCAGACAATTGGTAATAGTATGTAAGGTTAACTCTCCTAAGTAATAGACTTTTTTATAGCTTAAAGCAACAAAATGTCTTATTACAGTATAACCACTATAGTGTTAATTTTTATCATTTGGCTATGAATAGGTCTTAAATAAATTTTATCATCTGTCTCATGTTTTAAAATAAAACCAAAACATATGTTTCAATGTACACAAAGAAGACATTTTTTATAGCTTAAAGCTTTTAAAAATATAGCTTACAGTAATATATAGACTAGTGGCTTATAGGGGCAAAAGCCCCTAATCATAAAATTAAAATCCCAGGTTTTAAGCCCAGGTCCCAGGCTTAGGTCTTACCATGGCTACTACCGTAATAGCGTATTCCCTATAGGGAAATTTGCTAAAAATCATGACGGATGTTCAGCACCCATTTTAGAGTCAATTATTTTTCAATATTTTGTATCATATTTATTTAATTGTCTTGTTTGTCCTAAAATTAAATGGATTTTAGCTCTTGACAGATTTTTTTTTATATTTTTTGCCAAGTTTGAACACAGCCTTTCAAAATAGATCATCTTAACTTACTTTTTAATACTTGTCCCTCTAAATCAAAATTTATGATTTTGTGTAAACGAAGTAGGTTTTTTTAAAATTATCATATATGGAAAATTTCTTAGGACAACCTTTTAGAAGATAATCTTTTTTAAATATCTTTCTTAATATCTTTCTTTCCAACTTTGTTATAAAGTTTTTACCCTGCTACATTTTCTCTTAGTATGTAGGACAAACGACTTTTATTTTAAGTCTCTTTTATAACTCTACAATTTATGAAATGACCAAATGGTTTCTGAGATAATTCAGCTAACAGAATATCAACCTTTTGTTGAATGATATATTTTAAGTTTTAATTAATGTATCATCATCACTTAATATGATCATTGATACTTTTCGTCATAAAGTAAAGCCATTAACTATGTACACTAATGTGAATATACCTCTCATTCAATGCATTTAGTTTGAGGCAAAAATTTGGAAGTTTGGTGTATACTACACCAGAGTCGCTGCCATAGATTTTGTTATTATTCAGCTGAATTTACAGTGCTGCAAACACAATTTACCAAAACATAAACATAACTTTCAGTTATAAAATGTTTCATCCTTAGTTGAGAAGAGTTGGTAATACTGATTTATCTATAATATGTTATGTGTACTTCCATGTACGCCACACGATATCTCACCATCGTGAATATGCTTTACACACACCTATGATATAAGAAGTCTACTCATGTTAGTGTACATAGTCAATTGTTAAACCAAAACCTGGATCAATATAAATAAGATAGGCATTTTTCAAAACAAAATTCATCACCAATAGCGTCCCCATTACGAACAGAATCTATTTTATAATTCGCATACAGGCTCAGTTTTTTACAATTTAAATTATTAGAGGAACATAACAATAAAAAAAAAACACACAGTCAATTTTGATTAGTTTGTAGGGTTGTTAACGCTCCTAGTCGAAATTTTTGTTGCTCAAAGCCTCAAAAAGTCTCATTATAGTATTACCACTCCAGATACATTATGTCATTTGGTTATTAATAGTTCTTCACTCAATAGGCCTATTATCATCTGTCCCTCATTTTATAATAAAATCATAAGTTTTAATGTATAAACAGAAGACTGTTTTGGAATCCTTAAGCAATTCTTACAGCTTACATATATTCTTACAGCTTTGAGGTCTAAAAATAGAATTCATATTTTCAGAGCTGACCATTTACAAAGGCATGTTGCTGTTCAACATGAGGGGCGACGTTACATTTGTAATTTTTGTAATTTATTATTTAGTAGAAGGGAGCACAGAGTTAGGCATATTCAAAATTCTTGTATCGGTTTTCAAAGACGAAATGTAGCAGTCACCCCTCGTGTTGTCGATCCGGCCGTTGCCCTTCCGGTTGCTGGGCAGGTAGACCTATTACCTGCCGAACCAGTTGATGTGGCGGCTGAAATAGAGGATCAGCCTCCAGCTCCACTTCCACCTATTCAACGCCTTGGTAAGAAAAATAATAAAAATGCTCCCATTGCAGTAGACTTGCATATTTAGCAAATTTCCTAATTAGTAATATTAGGGATCGCTGACTGGTCAAAGTTCAACCAAAACCTCAATTCATCTTGAACCAATTAGATTTAAAACGTTTTATAACTAACTGAAACATCTGTTTTTCCTGGATTGCTAGCATTTGTTATTCTAACAGCTGTCTAATGATTTAATCAATTATATTTCTCCCATAAGATTAACATTAAAACTTTGAAAGCCCATAGGGCGTAGCCCTGGAGACTGATAGAAATTATAATGTAATTTTGCTCATCTACAGGACTAAAACTTTTTAATGTTATGCCCAGATTTCTCCTATGATGCATAGAAGCTGAGAAAAAAGGAGGAAATGAAACATGTTTACTTATTAATATATAAATTATTAATATTTTTATGAAAAACTAGTTTTTCATAGGGGCAAAAGCTGCTAATTGTAATATTAAAATAGCATAAACCATAGTGTAATACCAGTTTTTTGTTTTTTTACAACAAAGGTTTGTAGAAAATTTTATTTTAATGTGAGGTATATAAATTTTTAATAATACCGTTTGAACAGACTACTAGTCCCCTAAGTACTCTTATCAATGTAATATTAGGTCATCTATTTGTAAATGCTCTATTTTTGTCTGTTTTTAAATTTATATAGATCTATGGCAAAATAAGTTTTAAAAAAATTGCAGTCACTTACTTGAGCCGTGATGGTTTTTTTAATATAACATATGAAAGCGGCAATGAAAAAAAAAAATTGATTTTTTAGCTTTTGTTAGTTTTTTATTAAACATAGCATCTCAAAGAGCATCTTTATTTGCTATAAATATTTATCCCTCCTAATTAAAACTATTAATTTTGTTTAAACAAAGCGGATTTTTTTTATATAACTACATAAAGAATCTTTAAGAAGAACCTTTCAGAAAATAATTATTCTATATATTTCCCATTTTGTTGCCAAGTTTTTTTTACCTGCCCTTCATTAAATATGATAATTTGTTACCTTTAGTCTTAAAATAAAACCAAAACATTGAAAATAATATAGGTGTTTCTAAAACTACAATTCATCATCCATTGCATGTTTATCATAGATCAAGGCATTTTATAATTTGCATATAAGCTCAGTTTTTTTTTATAATTTAAATTATAGTAAAAACATTGAAATCAGTAGTAAATTTGTACGTAATTTTTACAACCTTTTTATCCTCCTTGTCTGTCTTGGTTTGTGCTGTGTAAGTACCTTGGACAATTTAAACCAAGACAGACAACGAAAGGTAGAGAGTTGGGTCATTTTAAAGGCTATTAAGCTTTTTTAAAATAGGATTATACTAGGTTAGGGGACCTTGCAAAACATTTTCTTTATCTCTTATATAATCAGAGAGATACTTTTTATTGAAAATCATTTATTAGCATTTTTGTTATGGATAGTTATCATGTTAACCCAATACATAAAAATACTATTGGTTTAAATTGTTCAAGCTACTTATACAGCACAAACCAAGACAGACTAGTAGGATAGTACATAAGGTTAACTCTTCTAGTTGAATTTGTAATAGCTGAAAGCAACAAAATATCTTATCTATACAGGGTGTCACAAAAAAGTGTACCTGGCTATACAGGACCTGATTCTACATGAAAAAATAAGTCAAAAATAAAGAATAACAATTTTTGGATTTCGGCTTAGTTTAGCCGTAATCCACCATTTTGTGTTTTACACATAATAATTTTTATTTCCGTGGCTGTTCGTTGTATTAAGTTCATATTTGGCATGAACCTTTATGACAGCAATGTCCATTTCCAGGAAAAAAATTATTTTTGTCCGATGTGTATTTTTAAAATGGTGGGCATTTTTAATTTTTAAACTCAAATATCTCAAAACCGGTAAATTTTATCAAAGTTTTTACAAGAGACAAAAAAGTTGACAAATAAAATTACCTAACTAATGGTACCGAGATTGTAAGGATCAAATGACAAATGTTGGAGTTATTAAGATTTTTCTTCTAAAATAACCTAAATTTGCATACATTTTAATGGAAAATCAATGATTTTATGCATACAAATGACAAATACTTTGTTATCTGTTGTTTGATCCTAACAATCTTGGTACCATTAGGTAGGTAATTTTATTTGTCAAATTTTTTGTCTCTTGTAAAATTTTGATAAAATTTACCGGTTTTGAGATATTTGAGTTTAAAAATTAAAATGGCCACCATTTTGAAAATACACATCGCACAAAAATAACTTTTTTCCTGAAAATGGACATTGCTGTCATAAAGGTTCATGCCAAATATGAACTTAATACAACGAACATCCACGGAAATAAAAAAATTATTATGTATAAAAAATAAAATGGCGGATTACGGCTAAACTAAGCCGAAATCCAAAAAGTGTTATTGTTTATTTTTGACTTATTTTTGCATGTAGAATCAGGTCTTGTATAGCCAGGTACACTTTTTTGTGACACCCTGTATATTTTTTTTCTTTATAACTTTATGAGACCAAGACTTTTAATATAAACTCTTATTATCTTTCTGCGATTTGTAAAAACACTCACAATTTAGCTTAAGAAATTTTACTGATAGAAGTATTATATAGATTGCTTCTTTTGGTGTAAATTATTATGTTATCTTCACTTAGTATTTATTTTTATATATAATAATATGTTTATTGTTTTTTATAGAAATACATCATGAACGTCCTCAAGCAGCAATTCTACCATTTCCTCCTCCTAGAAGAGCATTTGTAGAAGAAGCTAATTTTAGAGCAGATCAGCGGGTGGAAGAGGAAGGACTAATTGAAATTATAGAGTTAGATTAAGGTAACTATAAATTATATTAAAAAATTAGTGAAGAATTAGAAAAAAAACAACAAACACACAATAATACCATGCTTTATCAAAAAATATTAACACATCTTTATTGTTTAAAAAATTATATTAGTTAATTAACTTGTTAATTAGTTAATTAACTGTATTAGTTTGTGAACATAACATGTCTAGTTTTGCACACTCATCCAAAATAAATATTAAATTACACATTTGTATTAAATTTGGTCTTGATCAAACCATGTTTACTAGAATTATTATGTCTAAAGACATATATTTACCGCGAAGCTGAAGTCATAGTTGGATTAAGGTAATTATAAATTATACACACAATAATACCATGCTTAATTCAAAATATTAACACAACTTTATTGTTTAAAAGATTAACATTAGAGCTTTAAAAATACAATTTTTATATTTTAGTAACTATTACTTTGTGTAATATTTAAACTAAATCCAATGGGTAAAATAATTTATAAAAGTTAAATATAAGAAAATACAAAAAAGACACTATTTTTAAAGAACATAACTCCCGCTATAATTATTGTTTCCGGTAGAGTAATATGTCTGGTTTGTAAATACATCCAAAATAAATATGAAATTACACATTTGTATTAAATTTGGTCTTGATCAAACCGTGTTTACAAGAATTATTATGTCTAAAGACATATATTTACCGCGAAGCTGAAGTCATTAGCCTGTGCCGACCTTGCCACGGTCCTGTGCCGGCCTTGCCGCGGGGTTATGTTTCTCTGCTATTAACTGGATGTTATGACCATAAACCGTTATTGCTTCCTGACGATTTTGGTCCGAGCCGGCCTTGCCGCAGGCTTATGTTTTTCTGCTATTAATTGGATTTTACAATTACGGTAATGGGTTACGACTGTAAACTGTTATTGCTTCCTGACAATTTTAGTCCGTTGTAGTTTACACAACTTTGTTTTATTGATATGTTACAGAAAGTCTAATTATAGTCTAATGAAAGTGCGACTCTACACTTCGCTGATCCGCCCGCCCTGTCCTCACTTACGCTGCTCCTGCTTGGACACCATGAAAGAAGCTGCTTGCGGTTCAAAGCAGGTGTCTGTGGTGGGCCACCAGTTCCTCGTGGTTCATAAACTACTTTAAAAATACATACAATTTTCAAGAAAAAGCTATTTTTTTCAAATGTTTATTTTTAAAGTAAAATAATTTAAAACCGGTACAGTTTATAACAATTGTACTAGACACAAAAAAGTTGAAGAATTTAATAATATAACCAATGGTACCAAGTTTGTAAGGATCTGACAACCAATAACAGAGTTATTGAGATTTTTTATGCATAAAACATTGATTTAGCATTGTAATTGATAAAAATTAAGGTAATTTTTAATTGAAAGATCTCAATAACTGTGTTATTTGTTGTCAGATCCTTACAAACTTGGTACCATTGGTTATATAATTAAATTTTTAACTTTTTGTGTCTAGTACAATTGTTATAAAATTTACCGGTTTTTAAATATTTAAGTTTAAAATTTTTAAAATGACCCCCCCATTTTAAAAGTACACATTAAAACAAGTATTTTTTTTCTTGAAAATGGGTATTCTTATAATGAAGATTCATGTCAAATATTAACTTCATATAATTATCCATTATGGAAATAAAAATTATGCAGTATAAAAAAATAGTGGCTAGCAGGTTAAAGAAGCATTTTAGGACATTTGTTTACAAGAATTTTTTTTTCTTATTTTAATGTGGGCAATAATCTTATGGATTCCTGAAACAGTTTTTTTTTTCCGAATATCCTATATATGTATATTTGTATATGATGTCATATATATTAGAGATGAAAATAAAATATTAAGTTTGTATATTTAAAAGGAATTTTATATTATGTAAAGTTTGCAGCTGTATTTTTAACCTCTTTAAATAAGACTTAATATTTTTTAACATTTTTTTATAAAATTAGGTATTTCAGCTATATCGTCAGCGAAAGATGTTAATTTACCTCTAAAATTAGCATTGAAAAGGTCATTAATATATATTTAAAAACATGCCCCTAAAACTAAGCTAAGGGACTCCATAAGATATTATACCCATTTAACTAAATTTGGAATTAATTTTAACACATTATTTCCATTCCAAAAGATAACATCTAAACCAATCATAAGATATCCCTTGTACACCCAAGTGAAATAATTTTTGATAACAAAATGTTGTGATTTACTGGTTCAGTTTCAGATTTAGATCTTTTATTCTAATAAATTTACATTGACATTTATACATAAAATCAATTAATGGAAATATATTCCTCGCAAGACTATAGGTCTGTGTGCGAGGAAGAGTCCTGGATGTATAATCGCTGGTCACTTAATTGAAATTAGAATACTTATTTGATAACATAAGACTGTTTAATATTTAATTTTATTTTTAGGTTTAGTTTTACTAGAGTATCAGAAGTCATGGAAAAATCCATAATATATCAAATTGAAATCTAACAATACTGAGATTTAATTAATGCCTCAGCCGCATCATTGCTGAGGCTGAGCAGCCAACGATCCAACCCCCTCTTCAAACCGCAACACTGTCACACTGTTGGATGTTTCTTATTTCTGGAGGAAGGTTGCATTAAACTATATGTGCTATGTAAAATGCATTAGCTTGTTTTGATGTATTGTAAAGTTTTGGAATAAAAAAGCCGCGGGCGGTGTTACTTCTACTTGGATAGGGATTTTGGGATTCCATAAATATACTTTGTTTGTTTTTTAAGGAAAATATAATTAAACTCCTGAGATATAATTTACAAATTGTTAGAACTGGGAAATCAATGTAAAGTAAGCTAGACGGGTATCTGAAGTTTTTATTTAGGATTATTTTAATAATCGATCTTTGGGTGATGGAAAGAGGCGCAAGAACAGAGGCTGGGACCCCGCCCCATGCCAGGACTCGTATTGCAGCAACGACTTCACATAGGCAAAGTAAACACACCTGCAGTGATCGACACTCAGCACTTGCATTAGCTGACTAAAAGCATAGGTCATTTTTCTCAATCTTTGTTTCAAGTGTTGAATATGCGGCACCCAGCTAAGCTTATAATCTATTAAGACACCTAAATACTTATACTGGGTGACATGCTCAACTACGCTACAGCCACAGGCAGCCGAGTGCAGATCACCACAGGAATTGATTCTAAGCGTCCTCTGACCTGGATCACTCCAAATTCTTAAATTGTGTTAAATTCTTTTCAATATCTAAAAAATAACTACTAACTTTTTATTATAATTTAACCCATTGTATATATCTACCAAAATATTTTGAAGCATAAATTCTGTATTAAGTACTTTTCTAAAACCAAATTGATTTTTATTTAAATATTTTTTTTAATAGGATTTTTCAATATAATAAGTTTTAATCTCAGTTTTTTAGTGGACACTTGGTAAAAACCCTAGGATCACCTTACTGTTTCATTTTAAGGTCTTAATGAATCAAAAAAAAAAAAAAACACCATTTGTTCATTTTTATATGTGTGTCTGCAGTACTGACAACTGTAAAAGGTATTCTTTACTTCATTGTACTCGAAATATGACCAATATATACAGTTCTTTCTTAAAAAATAATAATAAAAACTTTTGTTTTCACAATTAATACATTATTAAAGCTCCAATTTCGAGTAATATCACTTGGTTCTATTGTGAATAACCTAAAAATTAATAAGGTTTTATTATATATTTCATTTATAAATATGATACCCTTCACTACATCAATATACTTACAGACCTGTGTAGGTTTACATGTAAAGGTATTTAATATCCTAAATAAAGTTTTTATAACTACAACATATTTTAATAAAAATATGTGGTTTAGTCCTTTATTTGCATGATATATAGCAATTTAAAGGCTTTTAGATAATTTTTTATACTTAACTCAATATGCAAAAAAAATAAATAAAAGACACAACACAGTTTTTTATGTTTGTAAATACATTAAGTAAATTTTTCTTTGAATTCAAATAATAGAAATGGATGTTTAAAAAAAATTAGCTCACTGCAAGGCACATATATGGCTTAGACACAATAAAACCGCGGTAACATTATAATGCTCAATAAATAATTTAAGCATCTATATAACTTTAATAAATTCAATAATAGCTAATTCAATAGGAAATCCATAAATATTGTAGAGAGCATTGTACTTATTTTATGTAATTTTATGCTGATATTGAACTTGTTTTAGTTCATTTAAAACTTATATTACTAAATTAAACCAATTTAATCTCCAATTTTGACAATACTTATGATAAAGGTGAATGCCAAATATTACCTTAATACAATGATCCATTAAAGAAATAAAAATGATTTTGTGTAAAAAACAAAATGGCGGCTAGCAGGTTAACAAAGCATCTTAAGACATATAATTACAGGAACTTTTTTTGCTTATTTTCATGTGGTACCAATAAAATCCTGAATTTATAAAACTTTTTTTCAAACACCCTGTAGATATGTGTATATATTGTATATTTTTTCACTTTTTTGTTTTTGTTTAAATTGTTTACAGCGAACTGTTGTTAAAATATCCACAGTTGTTTTTAATTAAAGTAAGATATATGTTTTTTATGTAGAACATATATCAATTTACTATTTTATTAATTGTATATCTTTTTTAAATTTATTTCTCCACATCAATGGGAAATTTAAATAGTTTATGTAATTATTCTTTTTCTCGCTCATCAATAAAATTATTACAGTGTTTCAAACCTATAAACAGACAATGGCTTAAAGGTTTTTTCTTAAAGCAAAGGTCATTCGGAATACTGCTTAGGAGTAAGGAATACTATGCAAGTACAGTTATACTAAGAATACAACTAGTTGGAAATGTGATGATTTGTTATTAAATACTTCCTTTATCAGTGACCTGAATGGAGAGTAAATAAAAACTACTATAAAAAAGGATATAATTTTTTTTAATAAATATTGTTGTTGTAAATTTTGTTTATAAACTGGTTTAAAAACAATAAAAAACTATTCTATTCAGTAAATACTGATTTTATCCATATTTTAAATGTTTATTATATATGTGTGTAACATGTAATTAGTGTGGTTGTTTAAAAATGCAACTGAAATTCAAATGGTTATTTAACAATGTAATTGGTGTAAAAATAGTTGATTTGCCTGATTATGATTTATAAAAAATCTAAAATATTTCCGTTTAAATTTAATGTCAGTTTAGGATTTGAATAATCATAAAAAGAAGATAAATATGATAATTAATTGTATTTACTTTACTAATTTATTTGTTTTTAGCAATTAAGTTGTTATCCATACAAAAAACAAAAAACATGCATTTTACTTTAAGTAGTGTTTGTAGCATATGCACCATTATAAATTAAAATAAGATTTTTCTTTTATTACAGTATTGTAATAAAAGTTTTTAAACTGCTTAATGTTGTTAATATCATTGAAACCCCAGGACAACACATTCATTCACATGAGGAGGCATTTTGAAGCAGGTAATATTGTAAACAGCAGAGACAAAACAACAAGAGCGGCATGTAGAAGAAAAATGAAGGGGTGATCAACGCTCGCTCCGCTTTTATAATAGTATGCAAATGAGGGGTAGGAGCTGACCATGACCAGTCATCGACCCAAAGGAGTGGGGGGAAGAACTTTTCTTACTACTTGGATGGAAGTAGGTTAGTAGGTCACGAGACTTAGAGTATTAAAAAATAATGGGGGAGAAACACAACGCTATAACGCGTTGTGTTTCTCCCCCAGTATTTTTTTAAGCAATAATTTGGAAAAAGCTATGTGAATTTACTTGCTACGCCCCCACCTTGTAATACCATCCAGTTTGTGTCTGAGGAGATAGTCTTTAGAGTCTAACTCATAAACTGATTTCTCTTTGCGCAAGGATTCAATCACTTTAATATTATATCTTAAGCCGTTACAAGTTGCCAAAATGTGTTCGTTGTCAATAACACTTTCAAAAAAATAGACACAACCTCTCTTAAGCCTATTTCCTTTCACACCAATAATTTTGGATTGGTATTCAACAGTGG